>OU026158.1:24594506-24956816 GCA_907269105.1 Volucella inanis
CAGTAGAAGGATACATTCTCCACGTCTTAAACAGTATCACTACAAAATGGACGAAAAGGGAAGCCTTTTTTTTGTAGAACGGTATAGATATAACAGGAAACAGTCATGTCCCGTTAGTAATTATTTTACGTAAATATAAATCACCTTCTTTATAGTTGCGGTTTATCCTAGTTTTGAAAGTCAGAACAAGGCGAAAAATCCATCGGCCTTTTGACGATAGCCTCCAGGATTGCTTCGACTATCTTTACTTTGTGTTTCTCTTTGTTTTGCCACAGTTGTTTTTTACAATCATATGAAGGTCTGACTAAATTTTGACTTTGATTTGTTCATCATAAACTTCGGTAGGTCTACATGATGACCAACATTGCATCATTGTTAAGCAGACAACAACATCAAGTTGACATGTCTGTTTGTGAATCTCGGCAGCTTCCTTGTCTTTACTGAAATAAAAAAAGACAATATGATGAAAAAATTGGTTTTCGCACTCCATGTTGAAATTGACGCTCTTCGAATTCGACTCGATTGGCTTCTAAAATTAACTCAAAATTACAGCTAGTAAATGTCAAAGGAAAAAACGAGGCGTAACTTTGGCAGTGTATACCGGCTACAGAAACTACATCTGTCAAATTTAGAGATTTTAGTAACTTATATTGGGCAAATCATCATGGAAAATTACAGTGTTGAGCAACGCGTGCACTATCAAAATGAGTGTTCAGTTTGGGCTATGTTCCGTGTGCTACATGATTTTTACGGGGCACACAACCGTCCTATTGAGTCAACAATTAGTCGTTTGGTGGACAAATTCAATCGACGGTGAGGTCTGGAAAATATTGATGCAGTGAACGGGAGTGTGCAGGATATCCCGAAAAAGTCTATGTCTCGTCGCGCATGAACATGGCATTGGCCAAATTTAAGTCAGGCCTTGCAACTGCGCATGCACTAAATTAAATTGACCTAGGAGCTGAAACTAGTTGGAGTTGGAAACCGATTTCAGACGCAAAACCATATTCAGCGACAGGGCACATTTTTAGATGAATGATTAAGTCCATATGAGCTTCATCAGTTGCAAATGTATCCATAAAATTCCCTATTTGGAGTGGATTTTGGTTCGGCGGAGTCATTAGCCCGTATTTCTTCCAAACTGAGGCTCGCACCGGCGAGAGGCGAGAGCCACCGAGATCATGCGATTTAACGCCATTGGCCTTTTTCTTGTTGGGGTCTGTTTATTCACGGTTCTATACATATATGTATATGTTATAATTATCTATCTATAATATCGAGCCCAATTTATGCGGCCAAGTCATTGAAAAGTGGACCTCCCGATACCACGGCGGCCATTTGGCTGACATTATATTCAATACATGATGTAATAGGATACTCTTTTGAATAAAAACGAAATCAAGATATCTCATACACAACTTGCTTGATTTAAATTAGAGAGGACCAAACTATAATCAGTAATCAACCATAATGAAGGAATTTTATATAAGTGTTTGTGTTGCTCTTTTTTGTGGCGTTTCACTATTAATATAAAAATTAAAGGTTTTACTCAAGGGAAAGGAGGGTGGATCAAGTTTAATCAGCGAAGTAAATAAGAGAAAAAATTGGCAGTCATTTCTGGCATGACGAGAAATAAGGACGGCTATAGACAGTCTGTGATCGTGTAAAGTTTCTTATCGTTTTACTGAGAGAATTGAGAAATATCCTTTGTGCCTCTGCTCTTTTTTTTGTAAATTAACCTTGTGTATTCCGAATGAATGTGTTTTTTATGAGTTGTATTGTGATGAGAAGAAACAAGAAGGATAATCTCTAAAAATTCAAACAGCAATAAAAGTCCTTTATATTGTAGTTGGTGCCTGCAATGAAATGTTCGCTTTCGTATCGCGGTACTGGGTCCTTCTACCTCGGGTGTTTATCAGTGCATGTGTGTGCATATGATTTATGTAAGCACTTTAGGGAACCTAAAGCTCTCGACTTGTTGAACAAACAATAGTCGGCAAGTGGTACTCTAGACTCGAAAACTTTAGCAACGCAAGCCTGTAATACAAAAAGTGTAGTTTCTGCGGTAAGTTAAGTAATGAGGACACAACTCGTCAAGCGGAAAAACGTCCTAACTGAAAGGCAATGAATCTTTGCAGCAATATAATGTATGTGGTGAACAATACCACAGCCTTTGTTGTCAATGAAAAAGTTCTTCGTTGTTTATTAGACACGGGATCTGGTTGGTCTTTATTAGGAAGCGGTGTTGCTAACGATTTGCCTGAGAGGAGGAAGTCTATTGTAACGATCTCAATATTTTTGGCAGATAAAGTTGACTTTCCAATGGAGACTAAGAAAATTGCTGTGGAGGTACCTTCCAAATAATTTAAACGTGCTATCTGAGGAATCATCATTGAATGAGATCTGCTCAGTGAGCCTACTTTAGAAATTCGAGTTAATCGTTCTATAATGTACAATTAAAAGAAAATCGTTGAAACATTGCTGAGGAAGTGTTGTCAAACTAACCACCATTACAGTTCTATCAAAGGAGATAGACTTGCAGCTAAAAACACTTTTAGAAAAATATATAGAGAAAGTTCGAGTCCGGGCCGAACTTGGAAGTTTTTTATATATATATATTTTTTTTTTGTTTCCCCTCAAAGTGTTGTTTGATAATAAAAAGTTATCAAACTCAAAAGCAAATCACGTGACGGATGGTGGAGAGCGCTCCACTCTTCTCATAACGGGAGTGGAAAAAGGCAACAATTGTGTTGCCGGTGCCGTGGCGAAAGCCATTAAAAGGAGGAGGAGTCTGAAAACCCCTCCTAATCTTACTAAAAGGAAAGTAAATTATGTGGGGGGCAATAACAACTTTGCCACTCTAACGGCATCCGAATCGGAAGATGAGGATGAAGAATTAAACGACACTAACAGCAGCATACAAAAGCTGCAAGAAAAAGTGCTTGCTACTAAGCAAAAACAAAAAGCACGCTGGCAGAGGGAGCAAAACAGCAGCAGCAGAAACAACAGTAGCAGCAGAAACAACAGCAGAAGCAGATACAGCAACATCTGCAAAAACAACATCTGAAACCACAGCAGCTGAAAAAAAAGCAGCAGCAACAAAAACAACAACAGCAGCAACAACAACAGCAGCAGCAGCAACAACAACAGCAGCAGCAACAACAACAGCAGCAGCAAGAACATTAGTAGCAGCAGCAAAAGAAGGAGAAGGTGCCTCCTATCAATACCTATAAATCAGAGGTAAGTGCAACCAAGGACCTGTGTAAGTTGGTCATTGGTAACAATTTTAACATTAAGAGATTTGGGAACGAAAGTGAAAGAGCTCCTTAAAGAAACGACGACGGAGCACTTCTCATTTACACCGAAGTGAGAAAAGCGGCAATCGATGCTGCTGAAGGGGTTAGAACCGTCTTCTGATCCTGAGAAGATCCTGGCACTGCTTAAAGAGAAAGAGTGCAAAGGACTCAAGTTTGTGAGAGTAAAGCCATTTACCACAGCTAGAGCCAGGCGGGAGAAGCGAAGTCTGCCGTTCTTCCTGGTGCAGCTCAGTCCCGAAAGCCCTCTGGATAGTCTAAGGAGTATCAATGTCCTAGACTACCAGGTAGTTCACTGAGAAAAATTAAAAAGGAGCGAAGCCGTTATACAATGCGTTCGCTGCACCGCAAACTATCGGGGTTGTCCCAAGTTCGCTGACATTAAGAAAGCAAAACTGGCTCGGCAGCAGAAGGTGGAGGTCAATCGTTCACCTGTTAGGTATCAAACACCAGCCGTCGCGTCCCAAATTTCATTAAAAAAGGCATAAAATTTCACAGAGTGTACAAGGGTGTATTACGCAGGTTCCGGGTGTTGAAAGCTGTGATCATTTACATCCCGCTCCGTAGTGGAAAGCGGCTGTACTTGGCCACTGTTTATGCACCTGAGGCTTCACAATCCACCTTATTCATTACAGAGCTCGAGACGCTTTTTCGACTTCTGAGGCTGGAATCGGCGGAAAATTATTTTATAATCGGCGGAGATTTCAACGCTAAACACAGAGAAATGGGGAAATCAGTTGCCAAATACTAGAGGGAACCTACTACTCGATTGGTGGGGTCAGCACGATGTCATGCACAGACTCGGTATTAAAGCGACGGATAACCCATCGTTTCCCAGAGGCGGGTCTTATTTGGATCTACTGCTGTACGACGAACGGATACGACTAACAGCCACGAATTTACAAACGCTAAACTGTCTGCGCACTTTCGTGTATGACAGTGACCATTGCGGTTTTAGCACCGAAATTACAGTTCCCAACGAAATTGCGGAATTGGAGGAGTTTGTCCAAAGGTATTCTTACAACTACAGTAAGGCTCGATGGACACGCTTCTCCGCAACCTTGACAAGAGCGCTCTACTCGTACACGCTCCACCCACCGCCCAATAGGAATTTGTCAAAAGGGGAGATCGACAATTACCTAAAACAAATGGAAGAGACAATTAAAAAAACTATGGACACTACAATACCACGGTATCGACGTACTACTAACGAAGACCTGTTCCGCAATCCTACTATTGACGCACTGCACCGACAGAAAAGTAGACTTCTGTCAAGACTCAAAAACTTGTACAGACAGTTTACCGACAGACAACACCCGGAGATCAGGACATTGAAGTCGTCGATTAAAAATCTGCAAACGTTAATAAAAGAGAATTACAGAATTTTTGTAAGTTTGTATTGGAACAACAAGATTCGGGCTGTAAACACCAGTAACCCGAATATGTTCCCGCAAATAAATAAACTATTTCGAACAGACAATAAATGTTTACTGATAATAGCAGGTATTGATCCAAATGAGGCCGCTGATGATGACGACTTCTTTGTGATCGTGGATCCACAGGAGAAGTTTGAGGCCATAGGGGAGACTTTCCAGGAAGTATAGAGGCCAATGATACCATTGGCCCTAACTATGACCTGGACGATCGCGTCTTGGTGCACGATTTCTACATTCGAAATGAAGTAGAGAACTAGCGATCCGAGGGCTCATCCAGTTCAGCGACGAAAACATGGCAAATAATGTCATTACCAGCGAGGGTGACCTACCTCCGTTCATTCCGAAGGAACAACTCCATGACATCTTCGACACAATCAGGGCTAAAAAAATCAGTGGGGACCGATGGTATTTCAAACATCGTGCTTCGACATCTTCCTCTAGAAGCGGTGGACATTTATACCACCCTGTTTAATAATGCAATGAATAATGCACATTATCCAGCGCATTGGAAAACGGCGCTGGTGCAACCTATCACCAAAAAGGGAAAGGATATATACAATCCGGCGAATCTCCGGTCGATAAGTCTTCTTCCGAATATCAGTAAGGTTTTTGAAAAAGTAATCAATAGAGCTCTGTCTAGGTGGGTTGAGGACAAACATATAGTTCCAGATAATCAATTCGGTTTTAAGGCGAGACATGATATCTCACATGCCGCGTCTAAACTGGTGCCCGATATACAATGGAATAAAGGCAAAAATCAATGTACTGGTGCCTGCCTTGTTGACTTGGAGAAGGCATTCGACACTGTAAGGTTAGAGGGTCTTTTCTATAAGCTGACTTGGCTGGGGATCAGTAAACCACTCTTGCATATTCTTTATAATATGCTAACCAACAGACAGTTCATCGTAAAGATTGGTGATGTGACTTCTGTTGGAATACTTCAAATTAAAAATGGTCTTCAGCAAAGCGCGGTCAATTCGCAGATCCATTAGGATCTCATTAGGACGACGTTGTCTAGAGCCTCTAGGGATACCAGAAAAAATTGGCGAAAGCTCTCGATCATTTGACAACACGGGCAGCCTCTTGCCCTTATCAGGCCCATGCTGGTGTTTGGGTGTCCCGTGTGGTTCAATGTACGAGCAAGCTTAATGGAAAAGATTCGGGTGTTTGAGAGGGCTTGCCTTCGCTTGTACAGAACACCAGAGTTTTTTTTGTAAAAGTATCATAATTTTTTGCTGGGTTTTTATTTGCGAAAAATAATTTTTTTAAAGGCGAGGGTTCATTTAAATCGGGGCAGATTTGAACATGTCCAAAGGTGTCCCTGAGGTTTGTTTTTTTTTTTTTTTGTATCTGCTTTCTCATGTGTGGCTGCATTTAAATTTGTATTTCAAAACAATATGTGTAATTTATGTACATAGACGGTTAGTTGGTGTTGTTTACATTAAGTTTTAAATAATTTTAGGGTGAAATCAATGGTGTGGAATGTAGAAGGAAAAAACTACAGAAATTAACGAAGAAGACGTTAAAAATTGCCATCACGGCAGTAATAAATAAAACAATGAAGCTTAGAGGTGCTGCCAGTACTTTGTTTTATAGAATTAAGAGCTATAAACAAAACAAAACTCTCCAAAGTCAAGATTATTCGAGCAATTTTTCTACAAGGTAAGTTTTTACCACCGCTAAAGAAAACATGCTGGAGAAATATGGAATTTAATTCGAAGCTCAAGAATGAATTATGGATTAACATACGTTGAAACTCGAACATTAAAATTTCAATATGATACCCTTCTAAAAAATATTTGGACTGATAACAGATAAACTGGGTGGGAGTAGATGAAAAGCTTGATGAAGGGACATACCACCCTTTCTTTACGTAAGCCTTAAAACACGGGCTTATCACGATAAACAAGCTTCAACAAGCACAATATCGAAGAATTTCAAACCAATTACCAGATAGCACTTGGTACGTTTAATTTTACCACCGGCCGAATATTGAACCTTGATGAAATAGGGGTGACTATAGTGGTCCAAGCCCCAAACGTAAATACACAAAACGGGCTAAAACAATTTGGACAGTGTGTTTCTGTTGAAAGAGAAAGTATTTATTTTCCCGCGAGCTCGATTTCATGATAGTATGCTTACTGGAGCCCCAGCTGGTAGCGTAGGTTATTTGAACAGCCCCACAAGTGGTTAGATGGCGAGAGTGATTTTTATTCAAGTTCTACAACACATTCAAAAACAAAGAAGATGCACAAAGAACGATATGATATTACTTCTACTGTACAATCACGAAAGCCATTGTACAATAGAAGCAATAAAGTTTTGCCGCGAACATGGTACCTATCATTCTAGTCACATTCTCCCCTCACATTCTCACAGGGTTTGCGAAGCCAGGCATTTACGCTTTTTCAAGAACTGCATTCATGGACGAAGATTTTGAGTGCGTGGAGGTCACAAATGGAGAACTAGAAGTTCCAGTTGAGCCAAATACAGATACCGAAGCACGTAAAGCACCACAAGATTTTGACCCCTATTATGTTCTGCAAATAATGAATCAGCTGTTCAATATTCAAATATAGAATGGGATACTTTCAAATAAAATGTTGCTTTACCAGAAACTGCTAGGCCTTTATCGAAAGCTGGTACAAGACAACATTCAAATCGATGAAGAAAGAAGGGAAAATCATGGATTTTGACGGAAACACCAGATAAATATTAACTTGAGACCGCTCACAAGAGACGTCAGAAGCGCTTAAACAAATCAGCAATGCACTCTTTTAACAAGCTAGATCAAAACACTAAATGGGAAATCAAATCTAAAAAGTTAAAGGAATCGAGTTCGGACTCAGACGAAAGTGGTTTCTAATCGGTGAATGATGACACTGATCTAGATTTCAAATTTACTAATAACACATCCATTGAACAAGTTGATGTAGACCACGACCATTTAAATCCAGGCGACTATATTTGTTTGGGATTTTTAAAAATAAATTTATTTGCTTTATTTGTCATTGTGCTAGATCGAAGCTGGTGGGAGAGCGGTAAACTCGGTGTTCGTGGTTTGGTGTGTTAGTTTTGTAGTACTGTGTAGGAATTGGGGAACGGACTAATGGTGCTATTCTGATCTCGCTAGCTTGTGTGATTTTTCTAGTTGATTGGAAAAACCAGTTTGAGCTGTATATTTTTCAACTACAGAATAAGATTGGTTGGATGTTGCACGAGGGAACTGTTCCCCGAAGACTTGTCTACGAATGGTCTTAATGATGTTGTACCAGCCAACGTTTACCGTAGTGGGTGGGGCGGAAAAAGTCGAATGTGAAAGCGACTAGGACATAGATTTGTTAAATTTTTGTAATATAGGCGAGTTTTTCTGTTTTTTTTTTTTTTTAATATTTTTGCAGCTAAATCAAGGTGGATTTTAAAGAAAACCTGTTTGCGGAATGCCCGGTTGGGACGAAGAAGAAAATTGAGAGAAGTGCTCAACTAACTTTCAAAAAGCGATATTATGTGAAGGCCCATAAACGATTAACAGAATATCCACAATGCAAAATGTACCAACGATTGTATTATGTGCTAATATGAACATTTGTTTCTTTTTTTTCGTTCTATTTATTTAATCATTTTTTTTTTTTTTTTTTTTTTTTTTTTTTTTTTTTTTTTTTTGTTAGGCTTAATTGAATTGTGCGAGTTTCTGGAGCAAAAAGCGTGCATTGATGGAATTCTCTAAGGAGAGCGCACCAAACCTTTTACAGCGGATGGATCAAGAATACTCAGGACATCAACGAGGAGGAGTACTCCCTACGGGGAACTGGTTTTTAAAAGTTGCCTCAGTCTGTTTTCCTACTCATATGTATATTAATTAAAATTAAAAATAATAAAAATTACACAATATAGACAAATAAATAAGTCAAACGCCTGTGGAAAAGTAGTTGCCGAATCTATTGTACTTGGGGACAGTGGGACAGTTTCTTTTTCGTTACACGTAGGTGTAGGGTCTGCAAAGGTTACGCATTTTGATAAGATGTAGATAAACATGTATTGATTTGGTGGAAGCATATAACGACGACGCGCAGTTTTTATTCGCGAAATGAAGCACCAATGAAGTAGGACTTACGAGTATTTTCTTTTGTTAGCAGTCTTATTCGGAAGAGTCGAATGATTGATTCTGCCGGTTCCTAAGTTTACTGGTAAAAGTTCGTCATTTAACGCAAATGTGGTTGGTAAGGTAGTTGAATATACAGTGCCAAGAGATGCTTCAATTATTTTTATTCTGTTGCATGGGACGAAGTAGTTGTGCGGTGATGTATTGTTATTGAAGAATCTAAGAAGACTGTGTGGTGTACTGAGTTATGTAGTCACAACATCATAAAATATGCGAAGAATTCATCTGATCCTTTGAATTGGATTGAAATATGTCATAAATATTTCAAATTCCATAGTTTGCTAACTACTACGGTGCTGAAAAGAGGTAGCTCAGAGATCTCTATTTTTGTGGATAATCAATCAGCCATAAAATCCAAACCAATAGAGGTACAGAAATCCCACGCATAGGATATCTGCTGGATAGGATATCTAGTCACACAAAAATGAAATGTAATGAGAAATAGGAATGAGAAAAGGTGCACCTCTGCACAGCAGTAACACACATAATGACATAAGTACACTAATTTAACAACCTCTGGTAGCTATTCCTGCTTATCGTACCATCTGCTATAGAAATTCACATTCGATTCTATCCTGCAAATTATTTAACGTTCTCCCTGTAGATACGCGTGTGCGCTTTCATGAAAAAAATTAAACAATGGCTTTTTAGCGTCAATCAGAACGAAATACAAAATTTACTACACTACATTGAGTAATAGGTATTAATAAACTTGTAACAAATTGTTCTTACGAAATGCTTTGCATTTTGCATCTAAAACAAAAGTTTCTTTATTTTTGTATTTTGAATTACCACCCCACAATTAATAATTTAATATAAAGTGACATTTGCCACTATTTATGTTATTTATTACAGAATGTCACTAACTATTCTCCTATTTTAGCTGCAACATACAATATTTTATTTTGAAATTGTGTGTAAACTGTAAAACGAGGATAATGATAAAATAAATAAAATAAAAATAAAAAAAACTAAAATTGAAACCCTGAAACGCAAATTGGAACTTCATAGCCACGTCGTCTCAAGTTTCCTTTGGTCAAAAACTAGCCAGCGGGAGAACACGTTCCCTCCAGGGACTCAACAAAGAAGCCATCTGTATCGCTAAAGGTGTTCTAACTGGTCACTGCCCCATTAGCAGGATGGCTAGCAGAATACCAGAATACCATATTCTCATGAATATCCTAGAAGTTCTAGGAACGAAGAGGAAATAGAGCATCTCACACACGACTGCTCTAACCACCAAATACACCGTGCCCCACACAGTGTAGAGTCCAATACAATGTCTTCCCACTCAAACGTGGGCTTTACGACCGGCAATGGACCGAGACGGTATGACGATAGTCTGAATCTTTTTTTCTAAAGAACTTACCACTCCAGTGTGTATGAATACACTTATGATGCATTAGCATGTGTGAAGTGTTTCGGATATGGGACAGAGAGAGAAAGAAATATGGTTGGGCTCAGTGGCTATTTTGCTCCATGGGTGGTACCCAACATTTATTGGGAAGACGAAATTCTTAGTGGAAGATGGCGGCTTGTTGTTGATTTGTAGTCAGCTTCTCATCTTTCCTGAATTTTGTTAACTAAAAAATGAATGTCTTTCGGGCAAAGCTGGGATTCGAACACAGAACCCTCTGATTTGGAAGCCAGTCCACTACCATTTGAGCCACGGCCACCCACTCATAAATGAAATAGAAATGGTCTGACCGACAACTAATTAAATTCTTAAGAATTCTGTATGCTTGTCCGGATAATGCGTTTGCACACAGTGTAAAGGGTGTCAGTGGAATAATATATTTTCATTTTTAATATTAAAAAAAAAAAAAACTACACTGTTACACCCAATTTACCAGAATTTAGAAAAGCAAAAACAAATACATTTTCAGAAAATAGGCAAAACAACAATTAAAATAAACAACATCAGCACCAACAAAAATCCGGTCAGTTTAGGAATAGTCAGAATAGGCACAATAACAACACAGGTCAATTTCAGCAAAGAGGCCATAATTCAGGTTAGAATATAATTTACGTCAAAAACACCAGCTAGATTTTATGTCAGTTGACAATATACAGGATTCGACAAATAAAGTACAAACTTCCAATTCGGAAGGAATAGTGCATATCTCAGCAAACCAAGCAAAGAGAGATGGCAGTTTACGAAAAAGTTAATAACAAAGTTCAGGAAAACACACCAGAGTTTTTTATGAGCTAGCCTCAGAGGACATACCTCAAATTAAAATAACAATTTATTCTAAAATTTATGTAACCTTAATAGAAACAAGGTCAAGTCTGATGATAGACTCTCTGAATTCGAGAAAATAAAACATACATTTTACTACAGTGAGAGGTAGGGACATCATTTCGTACGAAGTACACACACAAGCATCTGATGAGTTTAAAGCTCCTAAAAACGCATTAATTCGATGGAAAATTAAAAGTCTTTCCAACCGAGGATACCAATTTATAGCTTGTATAGATCTATTAAATTACTTAAATGCAGTAATTAATATAAATGAAGGAACTATTAACTTAAATAATCAAAAATTGAGATTTATTAGTATTCCTTATGCACCTTACGAAATATGTTTACAAGCGCCATATGAGCAAACTTAAAAATGTATACAAATAGATCATCTTAACACTGAGGAATGCAAAGAAGTAGAAAATCTACTAAAAAGATTCGGAAGATTATTCTTTAAAGAAGGTGATAAACTAACGGGGACACCGGAAATACAACATGAAAAAATTTCAACAACCGATCAACAATTAAATGCTAAGCTCTACAGGTATCCGCCTCAAAACGAAACAGAGGTTAGACGTTAGATAAAAGAAATGGAAAATTATGGAATATCTAATTAGAAAAAGTAATTCAAAGTACTCCAACTCACTTCTAGTTGTCCCTCAGAAAAAGGATAAGGCTAAGATAAAATACCATTTATTCAAATATTACAGCTGCCAGTAAGTCAGTTGCAAATTAAAAGCTTTCAAGATATAATAAGGTACTATAGAAAATTTATTCGTGACTACGCGAAAGTGGCACAACCTATTACTAAGTATTTGAAAAAGGGTGCATAAACAAAATAAATAAAAGCGATCCACACTACATTGAAGCATTTGAAAAGTTAAAAACTTTAATCAGTAGTCATCTAATTCTCAAATATCCTAATTTTGGAAAACAGTTCACTCTAACGACTGATTCAGTTCTCTCTCAAGAAGGGCATCTTATATGTTTTGCATCAATAACTTTGAACAGCCATAAAAAAAATTATTCGGCAACAGATAAAGAATTCCTTGCAATAATGTGGTCAACAAATTATTTCAGACCTTACCTTTACGGTAAAAAGTTTAAAAACTTCACTGACCATCAACTAACAAAATATCTTCACGCTAAGTATAGAGTAAAAGATCTTTCTCCAGGGCATCAAAGATGGTTGCTAGAATTAGGTGAGTATCATTTTGAAATACAATATTTAAAAGGGAAAGAAAATGAGGTAGCTGATTTCTTGAGCAGAATAGAGCATACGAGGACGTTTGATCTAAGGAAGAAATGGATGTAGGCCCCCCCCATACATAGAAAATTTTTCGCTTAGAAATAATTCAGCATCCGATTTTTTCTTAAAAGTAGAAGAAGAAACCATCGAAATAATAAATTCAGCGGAAAAAGAACTAAGAGATCACATCCCGATTATTGAAGACATTGTTAATAAATATAAAACGAAATTAATTTTAACGAATAACAAGATAAAGGAAATGAATAATTTTTATTTCGGAGCATGACTTTGATAGACTAGGAGTTATACTTAGACGATTTATTAAGAAAGGAAAGATAGGGTATTTACTCCGAACTCGACGACCATAAATATAATACACTCCAAGAAAAAATAAGAGAAATGTATTCAAATGATGATAGAATAAAATTTAGTAAATTTTCATATAGAGCACAAGATTTGGAAAAAAAAGTATATGTTGTGGAAGAAATATCTCTTTATTACGTAAGAGAAAGTTAACATTCCGGAATACAAGAAACATATGGTATAATCAAATAAAAAATAAAATTTATTATCCAAAACTAATGGAATACATTCAAATTGTGATCAGACAGTGCGAAATATGTCAAGCAGTAAAATAAGATCGCAATCCAATTAAGCCTTAATTCAACCTAACAGAAACTCCCCTAGATATAAATGATATTATTCACATTGATACATATGTTTTAAAAAGAGTTAGTTAGTTAGTTTTCTAATATTAATAGACAAACTTTCTAAATTCGCATCAGCATATCATTTAATGGATAGAAACCATTTTACAATTATAAAACAGTTAGAAGAACAACAAGATAAGAAAACCTAACAAAATAATAATAATAAAATGAATTTAAAGCAATTCATATTTAAGAATTTCTGCAAGATGAAGGTATAGAGTTACAACTAAAAAAACCTAATAGCCATACAGAAAATGCAGATATCGACCGTTTTCATAATACCGTAGCAGAGAAATTCAGTATTATGTTTTTTAGTAAAATCCAATATTCCATTAGAAGCATAATGCAAAAAGCTGTTAGGAACTACAATGAAAGATTCCATTCAAGTATAAAATGCAACCGCTTATTATAGATGCACAATCTCGTAGAAGAAACTAAAAGATAATAAAAAAGTTGAATAAAAATAGGGAAGAACACGAAGAAAACAAGCCAAGCTAAACGATATTGATGTCACGAATATTAAAAGACTCTCAAAATTGTCAGCTAATGACATGGGTATTCCTACTGATGATAATTTCGCAGACTAATTTCCAACACTTTCTTGACATACGAACACTTAACAAACAACAAGGATATGTTAAGCGCCACCTTACTGACTTAGTTATTACAAACGAAACAGATATTATATTACATATAATAGATCCAAACGAAATTATAGCGATAGTTAAAATATATCTTTAAATATAGTAGCTCTTGATTTAGATAGAAAATATATATTGAATGAGAAAATTTCAAATATATTTCATAAACTTAAAATGCTAACTCCATTACGAGGCGAACAAAAACGAGGTCTACTAAACATTGTGGGAAGTGCACAAAAATGGTTATTCGGGACCACGTAGGATGAAGACAACAGGCAATAGAAGAACATTTAGATAATATAAAGAAGAATAATCATAATTCAATCGTAACTTTGAAGAAACAAATAAAATTAAACGAATTCTTTAATAGTACTTTTAAAATTTTAAGAACCACTGTAAGCAATGATAGGGAAGCAATCTTAAAATAAGTTAATATAATACATTAAGTAGAAAGAGATTTAATATTGAAGCAAGTTTATTTTGATCAGTTATTAAAACTTAAATACATACTACTTAAAAAAAAGAAGAGTAGAACACACTCAGGACAACATTGTATTACCCAAAAATAATATAATACATCCACACATTCTTACAAATAGTGAGAAACATATAAAATAGATTTCTTTAAACTTAAGCAAATAAAGTTAAAAGCCACATTCTACATAAAAAAATATGTTAGTTTTTTTAAATTAAAATCCATAGAAATTATGTAACATTTCCACTTAAACTTTTGACCTCAGTTCATAATAAAGACCTTTACGAAATAGATGCGGAACGAGAATTTACAATAGAATTTAAAAACAAAACTCTCAACGCATTGGATGGATTAGTTAGTATAAAACATTGTATTAAAAAATAAAATTGTAAACTTATAAAAAATAAACAAATCGAAACGAATGAAACTATGCTCCTAGAAAATGTAAACACTAATTTAAGCTAAACTTGTGACGATAGAAATATAAAGCTTAAAGGAAATTATCTCATTAATTATACTAATTGCTCATTATCATTTTTAGACCAAAAATACTCCAATGTAAAGAAAATTCATGAACGAAGATTTTATTATTTTTTGATTATAAAGAAAATTATAGTTTTACAGAAGCATTGTTATTTGAAAAAAATTATTGTAAATAATAATTAAAAGAAATTCACAAAATAGAACTTAAAAGAAACATATCATAATGTTTGCATAATCTTAATTATGTTTGCAAGATTATCATGTTTTTTGTATTCAAAAAAAATAAAAATATATATATATACTTTTAAAATTTACTAATATGTAGAATTCAGGAGAATTCTAATCATAAGGAGTGAGAAGTTACATATCGCTCTGCAGACCAAATTGATTCATTTGTACAAAACATTGTAAATGCAGCTAAATAAGCAAATTTACTTTTTCTGTTCTTTCTCAATTACCAATAACCAATTTCACTGAACTGACCTAAATGCATTTTGACGAGCTAATGTCTACATATAAGCACTTTTTCGTTCTTAGAATTATGTTTACCAAAATGTAAATTCAGTATAAATACAGCAGCCAAAAAAAGCGAGAGCAGCTTCGATTCCCCTCTCGTAGCAATTGCAACTTTTGTAGTATTGTGTAATAAGTGTTGTTGATGGGGTCTCGAATCTAATTTTAAATTGGATTTTAAAATATCAGTTAACTAACACCATTTTGATAAAGTGCGCGAAACTTGTAAAAAAAGATTGATTTTCATGAGAAAAACGGTCAAACGCATAGTGTAACAGCTGTGTCGTTCTGAGGAGAAAATCGATTTATCCGATAAGCGTATTCATACATCCGAGGCTGACATTACTCTGAAGCGTAACATTACCGCCAATACACCATCTGCATATTGCAACTGACTCTATTCTCAACAGTGTATCTGCTAGCACTTCTTCGGTAAGCATGAGAGACTTCGTATCAATCCCTTCGGCCGGTGCCCATGATGACAACAATGTGGGCAATACGGTTACAAATCATATTCTTCTTGGAGATATCATTAAACTCCAACAGATTGTTACGGAAGCAATGTCAAAAATTAGTTCTCTCGAATTGTTCTCTGAAGAAAAAGGTTTTGTTTTTGGAATCAAAGCTAAACTTTATCGACCAAAGAGAGTTACACCAAAAATCCACTGAAAATCATCTATAAATATGACTTTCTACCTGGGCATGAATGTTTTGTCTCCAAATCGTATCGTCTTTGACGTAAATTTTCATTTTGTAAGTTTACGAAACGGGAAAGGGCGAAAATTTTCATGTTCCAAGTATTGCGATACGGGTCTCATCAGGTGAACGCAACAAATGTAAAAAGTTTAAAAAAAACTGCAAATTTATCGGTAATTGCTGAAAAATATTGAAGGACGATATACTGAAGCTGAAAACTATAAAAACTCAGTATCAAAAGTACCACAGTTCCAAAAGAACTTTTTACCGGTGAGTTAGCTCAAATATCTACGTAGTTTGAATGTACGAATAATATATATTTAAATTTTCAAATGTAGATAAATTGTGATGATACGCCAGAGGTAGATTTATCAGCCACTGAGTGTGGTTAAACTTCCCAGACTTTACCAAGCACTTCAAGATCCGCAAAAACTTTTTCGGCGCTAAGTGTTTACCACATTAAATTTAAAAAAAAAAAAATCTTTCAAAGGCTAATTTTAATTTATCTATGTAGATGTAGATCGGTAATAAAAAATGGTAATCGGCAAAACCACGGCACTGATATCAATACCAAACAGAAGACAAAGACCCGAAATACTCAGAATACCGATGTCGAGGCTTCAACGTTTTTATCTTCAAAATGCATCATCGAAAGTGCGATGGAAGATATTTTTGATGAATCCGATTTCATGTAATCTGCTAGTTCGGGAAATAAAAAATAAAAATTTATAATTTAGATTTTATATGTGTTTGCCTTTTATTTCGGACAAAAATTATTACATTAATTACAGTTATAGATTCTGGCATGGGAGTTGTCCTTCTACCGTGAAGTATGCTGCGAATTCATTTCGAATTGCAGCATGCATTTTCTGGGGTTTCATTTGCACAGCTGCAATGTTGTCCTTTGATGGTTTATATGGACTTGGACCTGCATTTGTTAAAGTCACGTATGGGCTACTGTTTTCAATCAAAAAGTTATGTAGAGCGTAGCAAGCTTGGACTATAGACTTCACTTTTTCCGGCCACAAATGAGCTGCGTTTGCAAACTCTACTGTTCTCCTAAAACAAATTTTAATTCGATTTTTGTGGGGCGCACTCAAGAGACACAAGCATCTCCCACTAGGCCATTAAATATGGATCAGAACTTGGGTTTGGTGAAAAAAAAACCAGGTTCATACATGATCAGTTTATTGTGATAAAATTACTTTTATAGTTTTCTATTTTATCTATTATAACAATTTGTGTTAAAAATATTATATGTGTTTCACCTCATATTGTGTCCTAACCCATAAAATGTGTTTAAAGGAATCTGCAAACGGCGAAGTTGTACTCGATATCGATCGGTATATCCGACTAATGACTTTTCTTTCATCGAGTTCAAAATGCACTGACTTAGTGCACTATGAATCGATCGTGAAATCAAAAGCTCTTTCGGACCATTGGCGCATCAAAGACATCTTAAGAGAAAAACTTATTTTTGCTCAGCGTGGCATTTTAAGGGTAGAATTTCAGCACATCAAAGAAACTTTCAAGCTATTTAATATGGAAAGTGGAAGTTGTGGCCTCCATTGATACTGAGTGCAGGATTGAGCTTTGTTGAAATCATGTAAATTTTGGTTGCTAAATCTTTACTTGCTCATATACATATGTATGTGCATACAATAGTCCATATAAATCATAATACTGAACTTGTTGCAAAGTAAATGTACATAAATTTGTTGCTGTGAACGAGATCGTAAAGTTGCAGATTGTAAAATATATGTTGCCGAGAGTTGAGATCGATAATTGTTGCCGAAGGAGTTGTTAGAAACTTAGTTGAGAAACGAGTAAACCAGGAGAAAGTTGTTACTAGATATTTCAATTCCCTTAAAAATAGTTTGTTGGAGAACTTGTTGCTGAATAGTCTTTTTATCCTAGTTGCCTTTAAACTATAAAGAGTTTCGCTGTCTCTTTTTTACTTTCTAATACTTTATTTTTTTTACACACTGCGTTACATGAGGATATAACCATCTCTCATATGCCAGATCGCACATTTCATGTTGCCAAATCCAAGATCTGCATCGTGTTTACAAGTCGACATCATCAGACGCAAAAGAGAGAGAAAGCCCCAATATGTTGTGGCTTGGCTGACTAAAGTCCACGATTTGCCCAAGAACACAAATAAGAGTGCAAAGCGAATTGGCAACAAGTGGTTGTTGCTATGTAAATGGACTCATAAGTCTCGTGCGATGATGTTTAGTTTTTCTTTTGCGTTTCTCTTCTTCTTATTTATATTAAGTTAAAATTAACAGATGATTTTAAAAGCCAGAGTAGAATAAAGAAGTTAACTGATAAGTCAAAAGAAGAAAATAGAGCAGTTCATGTAAAGACTTGTTATGGAGAGTACATTAAAATAAAATAAAGCAAAATAAAATAAAAAATCATTTAATTTTTAATTTTTTCGAAAAAGCAAGCAAGTGGTTCGGCTAAGACCATTACTATGGGGGG
The DNA here is from genome assembly GCA_907269105.1 of Volucella inanis. NCBI lineage: Eukaryota > Metazoa > Arthropoda > Insecta > Diptera > Syrphidae > Volucella > Volucella inanis. The sequence goes on from OU026158.1 coordinate 24,612,915, forward strand.
TGGCCGTGGTGTAGTGGTATATGAATAGACTCTTCAAGCAGACGGTCGCGGGTTCGAATCAGGTGCAAGGCAATTCTTAAAAAAATTATTTTCATAGAATTTGTATGTAGTTATATGTAAATCCCGTCGGCGTCAACTCTGACATGAAGGTATAACACTGTTGTTGGAGTGATTGCTGGCTGGGCTAAATGTAACAAACTAACAACTAGCACGTACTAAGACGCACTGGTTGAGGATGCACTGGCTCGTGCCGTATATTTTGACAACCACCTCTGGGAAAAATATCGAAACCAAACACACCTGAGTTTCACACTACTACACCACCCGCCCGCGCCATGGAGAAAAGCCAGTAAAAGGGTGTTTATATTCCCTTGGTGCGCGTGCGGTATTATAAAAAAAAAAATTCAAAGTCGAAAGTAAAAAGAGTCACAATATGTCGAACGAATTTTTTTTTTATAATCCCGCGCGCGCCAAGGGGATATGAATACCTTTTTACTGGTTTTACCGGTGTAGTAGAATTATCTTCTAGTGAGAACTCCATCTGTTTCGCCATTTTCAGACGAAGAAAAGATAGAATTCTATTTCAGGCTGTTTTTGAGGTTATGGAACACACTAAAGACGCGAAAATCTTCGAAAAATTATGAGTTGTTAAAATAATGGAAGACGCGGAAAACAAAGAATGGAATGGAATGGAAAAAAAGGCGAGCAATTTTAGAAAAGGAAGGAAAGAAAATAGAAAGAAAAAAAGTATACAAAGCGAAGAGAATCAATGAAGAGAAAGCGAGAAAATCAGGACTCGAAACCAAGAAAAAAGCGCAAGCTTTCGCCACCGAACCGTCATTCCGTCGGCTAACTTGATATGTTCCTTGTGTCATCTTTACTTCTTTTTTCTATTTTATTGCAACCCTTATATTATGGATTACTAAATAAAACAAACCATGTATTGGTTATCTTTTATTCAAATGGTAACAAGTGAAAACAAGTGACAAGTGGTTGGAAGGTAGGTTCTTAACAAGGAAATGGAAAGTTGTTCTCTGATCCGGCGGTAAGAAAAGGAATTGGTAAGATTACTTCTGATCACAATTCCACAAGCCTTGTTTATGAATAGATAGCATTTCATTCAAACCAGCATGCAGCAGCTTATCATTGAAAATTTATATGGTATTATGAGATATGCACCTTCGATAGTCAGTTTACTACTCATATGCTAGCTTTCACATTCCGAATCGAGTCGTCTAGGGAGATTGTTTAACGGGTAAAAATGAGCACGGAAACGTCGTTCGCTATTAGTAACGAGTATCTATTCCTCTTACTCAAGTGTTGTCGTAAGCATGGTTCATGAAAAGATTAAATGCATCTTTAGACATCCAAACATTCAATTTAAATTAAAGAACGACACCGTCGGAAATAATAAAATAATAAATGTCTCCTTGGCACAGAAGAAGGTAGAGTTCTATACACGTGTTGCCTCCTATTTAAAGGATTCTCTATCACAGGTATACGAGTATTCTATATACGCCTACCGCTATCCCATTAATCGATAGAAAAGATGCTGAAAAATGCTGTTTAAATTTAGCAAGAACATCATGTGTTTTCACTTCCCTTGCGGTCAGCCTTCAAATAACATAGCTGATATAAGTACATATGTGTCCTGAAACCATAGCGTCATTATGGTAATTTCTTCAATTTGCGTAAAGGAATTCATTTCTGAAAAGAGGTAAAGTATGCGTGGTTACTACCTCTTACCTTTCTTTTGTGCAAAACAGAAACAAGGAAAAGTGAGTATGATATCAACCCTTAGTACGGATACTGAACAGTGTAATTGTTTGTATCTGTAATAATTACTATATGTACATATTTAGGTATCTGATTTTAAGAAGACAGGACTATTCATATACTTATTGTCACTCCCCTTTTGTCTGAGCTCTTTGTTGGCAAAGGTACACAATAACAGCAAGAGAGAGTAAGTAATGAATACATCTGTTATTAATTCTACTATTGGTTAGAAGGGGAAAAGAAAAAGCTACTTCTTTTCAGCACCGTAGTAACAACCAAACTATGGAATTTGAAATATTTATGACATATTTCAATCCCATTCAAAGGATCAGATGAATTCTTCGCATATTTTAAGATGTTGTGACTACGTAACTCAGTACACCACACAGTCTTCTTAGATTCTTCAATAACATCACCGCACAACTACTTCGTCCCATGCAACAGAATATAAATTTAATTGAAGCATCTCTTGGCACTGTATATTCAACTACCTTACCAACCACATTTGCGTTAAATGACGAACTTTTACCAGTAAACTTAGGAACCGGCAGAATCAATCATTCGACTCTTCCGAATAAGACTGCTAACAAAAGAAAATACCCGTAAGTCCTACTTCATTGGTGCTTCATTTCGCGAATAAAAACTGCGCGTCGTCGTTATATGCTTCCACCAAATCAATACATGTTTATCTATATCTTATCAAAATGTGTAATCTTTGCAAACCCTACACCTACGTATAATGAAAAGGAAACTATTCAACTGTCCCCAAGTACAATAGATTACAACAATAGTCAATCCAATTTTTGTCTACTTTGTGTAATTTTTATTATTTTTAGTTTTAATTAATATAAGTTAGCAAATTATTCTACATAATCCAGAAAAGCGCGCATCCAATTACTTTGCACGAGCATTCAACTTTTCCACCCTATTCCCATGCTGCAATCAAAAACCTGCAACCGGGACAAATCCAACAAACACCAGACATCTGCAAAGCTCAAAGCGTGAGAAGCAACTTGTTGCTGAGTTAGCATTAAAATAGTATTTAAGATCTAGTTTTAAGAACATTTACAGTTGTAATCAAGTAGGCGGAATCGCTGCCAGTTTAAATAAGGTATTTTTTTAAGTAAAATTTATATAAATTATAAAATTTTAACTGGCGCCCGAGCAGGGACAGATGTGTAATTACGCATTCTATTGTCGGCGTCCTTAAGTAGTGCGAGTACATAGAATAGTGAGTCAGTGTCCTTAAGTTATGCCAGAGGTCCGCGTAAACAGTGTCTGTCCCAGAACCCAAAACATAGAGCCAGTGTCCTAAGTAGTGCCAGAGCTCCGAATAAATAGTGTCCATCCCGGAACTCAAAAAATAGATTAATCTCGAAAACAATAAATAATACAGAACCGAACTAAAAATAAAATAAGTGAAAATAAGTGAGAAGCATAGTACTGCTAGCAGGCCCTAAGAACACCTCTAGTGGTCCGCGAATAAAGTGCGAGAGGCAGGCTCCTGAGTCACCAGTTTTGAACAAAAGGGAGCAATCCGCTCCGCCAACGTGGGAATACAACATATTTTAGTTTCGTAAGTTTATTAAAATAATTAAAAAAATTATATACTGCTATAGTGCTAAGCTTAAGGAATGAATTGAAAAAAAAAATACAAAATTTTGAATAAAAAGTTAACATTAAAGACACTTGGAAAATTGAACTAAGAAGGAAAATAGCAAAAGTGTTAGATAAAATAACCCATAAACCTAGAAAAAAACATTATAAATATAAAAATAAAATTATTTCGATAACCTAATTAAAAAAAAAAAATAAATAAATAGAATGCCAAACGATCAGCAAGCCATTATCAGGCCATCAGTTTTAAATAGTGGTGTCTCCACTCAACCTCTTACTTCACTTAATTCCTCTATCGTTGCGGAAGTATTACAACTCAAGGTCGGCAACTGATTAATTCCATCATCAATCCAAACGCTGATAGATTTAGTTGTACGAATCAAACCATCGGTGCCCAATATGCCAATAATCTGTCTGACTCAGACAAAATACTGGACAGTCTTCGCGATTTCCAGGGCAACCAGGATAATTTTCATCATGGAAAAAAAGCGTAGATCGTATTTTACAAATCTATAGGCCCTTGATAGGAACCCCTAAATATTACGGTATTTTGAGCGTGATTCGAAACAAGATTGTCGGAAACGCAGATCTTGTATTAGAATCATATAATACTCCACTCAACTGATAATGTATTGCCCGATGCCTTACCCTCCATTATGCCGGGTACGTTGGAAAACCAAATGACATCTCATATCCAGGGAAATGCATCAGTCCAACAATTTTATCAGTCTGTTTACTCTCACCTTTCTCTTATTTTAAATAAAATATCCCTCATGGAAATTGGCAACGAATCACTTAATCTGTTAATTCAAACCTACCGAGACAAGGCCCTGGACACCAAAAAGGCCGCCGATGCCACCATCACAACAGGTTCATCCACCAAAGATACAGAGGAACTTCCACGTTAGTACCTCAGCTCAGCCCGAGGAAATCAAACAGTATGAACAAGGTATGTCGAATGAGCATAAAGAAAATGGAGAAACGCTACAAGAATACGTTCAAGCCATTCAACAACAAGAATATTACGAAACTGAAAAGCTAGTCGAGCACAGACGTTCATTTTTTAGATTCAGAGATTCTTCGCTGCCATGTGCAACGAAGAGGGGACAAATTCTACGGATCCTTACTGACACTGTATCAAATAAAAACTACATACAGTCTTCCCTAATTGAAAATCCCCTGCCTAATGAAACCTCTTTTTATGTCAACTCTATTGGAGGTAATATACCGATATCCCACCATACATTTGTTAATCTTTTCAAGTTAAAAGATTTAAAAATAAAATTTTTTCTCATGCCCGAACTCAAATCCTTCCATGCCATTCTTGGAAATGACAGCCACAAAAGCCTTTCCGCTGTAATCCATGCCAAAGATAATTACATGGTCATCAAGAATCGTTAAATCGTTAAACAGTTAATATCTCACGGTTTGTTCGAGATAAAACACAATACAATTGATAAGCAAATGAATCGGACGTGTTTCATTTTGGGCCGCCTTTTTTCATTTTTCGTGTGGTGACCAAAATCCTTTTATCGATTTTCATGGTCCTTCGTGTGGTTACGATTGATAGTAAATCAATCAACGTGTGTGATAAAACTATAATATAAGATTAAAAAAAAAAAAAAAAACTACCAGTGAGTTACTACCACAAAGGCTCCGTTGGGATATCCGCTACAACTGTGCGACACACATCTGGGATACCGTTTCGATTTCAAATCAATTTTCTGCAGATCTCCGGCAATTTAAATAATCTAAAAGATACGTAAGTTAAAATACACCCCAATTTTATTTTATTTTTTTTTTTTTAATTTTAATTGATTTCAAAAATGAGCACTGCTCTAAAGCTCCAAAAGAAATTGCTAAAGCAAATTACAAAGGATTGGGAAAATTTTGCAAGGAGATCCCCGAAGGAGAGGACAAAAAATTACATCTCCAACAGGATTGCCGTGCTGGATGAAAATTTCAAGATTAGTACCCAACATAACACCGATGGAATATCCTCAATTGAAGCTGAAGGATGAATTAGAGGAAATCTTCGACAGGACTAAAGACAGTTACCTGGACTACAAAACAGCGCTATTAGATAGCATGGATAAACTTCAAGCAACAGTTCAGATTCCGGTAAGTGATAATATAAGTACCTCTAGCGATAAGAACATCATTCGATTGCCGAAAATAAATTTACCAGTCTTTTTGGGGGAATATGAATCTTGGAGATCATTTCATGATATTTTGTATCTTTAATACATACAAATAAAACACTAACAGAGGTTAAGAAATTGCATTATTTGAAATCTAGTTTGGGCGGTGAAGCCGAGCGTCTCCTTCAACATTTAGTCATTGACAACGGGAACTATAAACCAGCATGGGACATTCTCACACCTCGCTATGACCATAAACGTGTCCTTGTTAATGCACAGCTGAGAATCTTTTTTGCACAAGACAACATTAGCCACGAGACCGCTACACATCTGAAAAAATTGCTAGATACATCAGTGGAATGTCGACACGCTTTGAAAAATCTCGATGTACCGGTGGAACACTGGGATGTTATCCTTATCTATTGTTTAGTGAAAAAACTTCCCACAATAACACAACGAATTTGGGAAGAAAAGCTAGGGACAGATAAGCAATTACCAAAATTTGAAAGTTTCACTGAATTTTTAGAAGCGAGGTTTAGGACATTGAAGGCAGTTGGTCAACGGGAAGATGTAGGAGTCAGTAAGATCTCTAGGGCACCATTAACAAAAACAAAATCGTTTTACTTGAAGCAGAATCAAAAGAGTCAGTTCAGCTGTAAAGTGTGCAATAAAGGGCCTCATTCACTGCGGACCTGCAACCGGTTTTTAAAAATGGACATCGCGTCTCGCAGGAATATCGTGAATAAAATCGGCATATGCGAGAATTGTCTGGCATACAGTCACACAACCCAACAGTATCCCAGCAGAGTCCGATGCTACTTTTGCCGCCAACTTCACCACTCCCTTTCACGCATTAACCCCCCTTCACACTCAAAATTCAATTCACACACAACAAATACCCAACACTACATAACACATGCAGCGCCTAATTCGGTCACCACCACCCAACACACATACACCCCCACACAATCCCATTTATCTACAGTACACTTAAACGTTACTCCTTTTTAGCCCACACAACAGGTCAACACTTTTCACGCAGTAGAATCCCATGTAGACGTGTTACTCGCAACAGCGTTGTTGAAAGTAAGATCCTCTTCAGGTATAGACGTTACACTCCGCGGATTGATAGATCCGGGTTCAGAGGCCACCTTTAATAATAATCGGGCAGTCAAGAGATTAGGTATGAAGGTAAAACGGACTTTCGTAGAGGTATCCGGGTGGGGGAAGGTCAGCAGCGGAGCTTGTCACAGCTACGTTGACCATAGGTTGCGGTCTCTGCACTCGGTCTATGAAACCAGCACCCGAGCCGTAATATTTGAATCGCTGACTGACCTTCTTCCGGCCCACGAGCTAATACCAAAGCAGTGGAAACACATACACGGATTAACTCTAGCTGATCCGACCTACTATAAACCTGCCGAAGTCGCTCTGCTATTGGGAAAAGACATCTACTCCGAGATAGAACTTCCAGAAATCATCCGTGGCAAGGAAGCAAAGTCACCCATTGCGCAGAATAGTCACTTGGGTGGATTATGATGGGTAAAGTACAAAAACCCAGTCGAACCACAAGGAACTTCCTTCAAGTACTTGATGTCAGCGGGCAACTCCAACGTTTCTGGGAGATGGAAGAAACACCCTTTAATGCTCACCAAACATATGAGGACAAATTATGTGAGGAGTTCTACAAGGCAACGACGAAAAGGTTGGATAGCGGTCGATACGAGGTATCGTTATCATTTAAGGAAGGGAGCAGACCTGGGCTCGGATCCTCGAAGGAAGGAGCCTTGCGTAGGTTTGCTCAACTAGAAGACACTTATGTAGACGATCTGTTCGCTGGAGCTGATATTGTTGAGGAAACAGTTTGAGGCGTGATGAATTTAACAGTTTGCTGGCTGCGGGAGGGTTCAATCTGCGGAAATGGGCAAGCAATTCCAACGAGGTTTTGGATCAAATACCTGTAGATCAGCGGGAAGTTGCCTTTACTTTGCCCTTAGGTACCCCAGATCACGTCAACACTCTAGGAATTAAGTGGTTTCCAGTAGACGATAGCCTTTCTTTTCAGAACATCCAACTCGACGGTGCTGACTCAACAAAAAGGACAATTCTATTCACCATTGCTAAGCTCTTTGATCCTTTAGGATGGATTTCACCCTGCGTCGTCAAGGGCAAAATTTTGATGCAGAAATTGTGGCGTAGCGAGCTGAAGTGGGACGAGCCTATTTCATTGGAGTTGAAGGGGTGGAACGCTTTTCGTGAGGAATTGCCGAAACTTGAAAAGATCCGTATCCCTCGATGGATCCACACACACAGCACTCTTAAGGAACTAGAATTACACGATTTCAGTGACACATCCGAGAAGGCATACGGTGCCGCTATATACCTTCGAGTTCTCGATTCCGACATATACAGTTGCTTATGTCCAAGACCAGAGTCACTCCAGTAAAAACCCAAACAGTGCCACGACTAAAACTCTGTGGAGCTGTTACTCTTGCAACACTGCTGGACTATACTTCTAAGGTTTTAGGCTTTCCAAATGTGAAGCAATATGCGTGGACTGACTCAACCATTGCGTTATCGTGGATTGCGGCTATTCCAATTAAGTGGGCCACCTTTGTTAACAACCGGTAGCCGAAATACAACGACTGGTGAAACCAGAAAGCTGGAAGCACATTCCCAGTTAAATGAATCCTGCGGATATAGCATCCAGGGTTTCAATTGTTTCAATGTCCACAACAACCGAAGAGCTTAACTACAAACGAGGAGAAACGGTCAATTAAAGCTCAAATGGGGATTCAGGTAAAAAATGATTTTTATACTCTAATATCAAAACACTCTAATCTTACAAAACTTATCAGGATCATAGCGTACTGTAAACGATTTATAACAAATTTACGAAACATACCTAACCCGAAAACATAACATAAAAGGTAATTTACTCTCTCCAGTCGAAATTCATTCTGCCACACTGTTCGCCGTAAGGCTTGTACAGGCAGACATGTTTACTCCCGACGTGAAAGCCAAAGCCCCAAGCTCGCTCTGCCCGTATACGGGCTCTGATGGAATCTTGCGAGTCGGAGGTAGATTACAACAGGCGGATCTTCCATTTCATCAACGGCACCCAATCATACTCAAAGGAAATCATCATTTCACAAAGCTTTTGATTGCTTTGATTGATTGATTGCAGGTACTGGATCCTGAAATTTAAAAATTGTTGTAAGGGATATTTACATAGCTGCACCATCTGCTTTTGGTATCGAACTAAAACGTCGCACCAACTGATGGGCAATTTACCGGCCCCAAAAGTGCGCATCTCACAACCATTTACACATTCCGGGGTCGACTACGCAGGTCCGATCGAAGTAAAGTCATTGAAACGACGGGGGGCCAAAACCTTCAAGGCGTTCTTTTCCATTTTTGTGTGCTTGGCTACCAAGGCCATACACACCGAATTGGTCAGCGACCTTACTACAAGCGCATTCATCGCAGCCCTACGACGATTCGTAGCGATAAAAGGATTATGTTCGCATATATTTAGCGATAATGGGATGAACTTCGTGGGAGCCAACAATGAATTGAAGAAGTCATTTGAGAAATCGAAGTTTGATTGGAAGGATGTGGTAGAAACGATCTCCGAAGAAGGAATAGAGTGGCATTTTATTAATCCAGCTTTCCCCCACTTTGGCGGACTGTGGGAAACCGGAGTGAAATCAATAAAATACCACCTTAAAAGGATCATCGGCACCGACACTTACACATTTGAGGAATTCACCACGCTTCTACATCAAATAGAATCGTGTTTAAATTCGAGACCATTGTGTCCTATGACCGACAATCCTCACGATTTCACCGCTCTCACTCTCGGGCACTTCCTTGTTGGACGACCTCTAAACTCAATCCCTCAACCTGACTTAGCGGACATCAAGATCGGACATTTACAACGATGGGACCGCTTCCAGAAATTACAACAGCTATTCTGGAAGCAATGGAAAGCTGAGTATTTGACGCGTCTGCAACAGCGTCCAAAGTGGCACAAAATTGAGGAGCAACCCAAGATAGGAGATCAAGGATGATCACCTACCCCCCACAAAATGGAGTTTAGCACGCGTCATAAGCACGTATCCTGGGACAGATAACCTGGTTCAGGTTGTCAAGTTGAAAACACAGAATGGAGAAATAAAACGACCGAACAATAAAATTTGTTTACTTCCGACCAACAGCTCATATAAAGACGACGAATTAATTTAATCGCTTGTCATCTCATACAAAACATACACAATAAAAATTAACAATAATAATTGTTCATAAAATATATTCATACAAAACCTTCAAAATGCCGACGGCAAATCACGAAATTCAAAATGCCAACGGCAAATCACAAAACTCAGAATGCCGACGGCAAGTACAACTAACAACATTCTAAAATTTATTGTTTTGGTACAACACATCAACAACACCACTCCCGTTTACACACAAGCAAACACATGCGTAACCAGTTCACTGGCACACAATTTCGCCGCGAATCGAAATACCAATACCACAAACGCGCCGTCGTTTTTTTTGTTTTTGTTTTTTCATACTATGGACTTATTTTTTCTCACAAAAAAAAACAAAAAAAAAAATATGTTCACTAATGCCCTTTTTCAAGTTTTTTTTTCTTCAGGTACAAAATGTACATTTCGCAAATTGGAGTTCAAGGAGAACACGACACTTCACGAGAATCCAAATCGTTTACAAACTTCCTACACGTACTACGATCACGAGAGAGAGAAGAAATACGATGCCCAGTTGCAACAATTTGTCAATTTAATGTACTTTAAATTGCCTGGTCAACACACCATACTTACAATTTTCAATATCGCCATACGAGGAACTTCAGAGCCTGAGTAAAACCCTTTATTTCTTTTATTATTATTATTTTTTTTTTTTCGACGCAACATCAACACAACACTTACACTACACATTATACCGGTTCGGCAATCAACACAATAAACACAATAACGAACGAAGATGATCAAAACAAACGAACAAGAAGATGGCTGTGGGTGATCGACAAGGAAAGCACCAACATGAGGCAGAGACACTACGAAATAAAGGGTCGAAACACATTAAAAATTATGTTCACAGTCGGGGAGGATGTTCGAGATTACAATTAGAATAATTAATTATATGTAATAAAATATATGATAATGTAAAATATAATATATGTAAAATGGGTAAATGTAAAACATTATTAATCCACTGCATCCACAAGCAATAATAATGCTATGCAGAAAATTCCCAGTATAAACGATTATAATTAAGACCCAGTATATTGCATTACATCTGGGGATTAAACACAATAAAATTGATAAACAAATGAATCGGACATGTTTCATTTTGCTCCGCCTTTTTTCATTTTTCGTGTGGTGACCAAAATCCTTTTATCGATTTTCACGGTTAATACCAAAATATCCGAACTGGTCATATGTTTAGTATTAAGTATAAATTAAATTTGTTAAAAGAAAAGTGGGCAAAAGTAAATGTAATAAAATCGTATATTTTACCAAATATTTTACCAAATATTAATTCTAGAAAATAAAGAAATACCATTTAAGAATATTGAAGAAGCTATTGAATTTTCCGAGATTAAAATCGAATTTAATGATAACATGTTACTCTATATTATAAGTTTACCTTACGCTGAAGATGAAATTTGTGAAACTATTCTGCTAAAAGCAATAAAGCAAAGAAAAACTATAATTAAAATCGATTATAATGAAATAATTAAATATAAGAAGGAAATATATGGAATAAGTACCCAATGTAAGACAATAATTAAACAATCTATTTGCTCTAACACTAATCAATAATCAACAGGGGCGAAGTAACGGGAAAAAGGGGGAGGTGGCGGCTACTGCCATTCAATGCCTTTATCATTGGTTAGATTGGCAAGAGGAGGTGAAGCGACTAACGGGATTAAAAGGGAGTGATCTCTGAGACGTAACTCCTCCCTGCATACGATTGTGCACCGAAGAATCAATGTTCTAAACTTTTATTTTAACATTTGTGTGATCTTTATTTTTCCCTTTAAAAATAATGATTACGATTGCAATTATGATTATAAATATTGTTACAGAGTTTGCATATTTATAAATTGTTTTTCCGTTCTTTAATTCTTCTATTAATTTTCTGTTTTCTACATTTTTTGTATGTAATTCTTGTGTGGAAACATTTACTGCAATATTTTCAATTGTTACATTGTTAAAATATGATATAATAAAATTATCATATGTTATAAAATTCTCATACTTAATGCTATTTATTTCAATTTCACAATTTTCAAATCGTATTATATTATTGCCTATGAGGCTTATGCTAAATTTATGACAATTATGTTTTAAGTGTGTATATGGAATATTTTTGGTTATTATAATATTATAACTTAACTGTTCAATTACTACATCTTTGCTTTCCTTAAAGCTACATGACACATTTTGTTTGAACAGATTTGAAATACAACTGTCTTTTAATGGTTTTAAATTCTTAATATGAATTGTTCCATTTACATTTTGGTAATTATTCTCATTATTTGTTATAAATGTGTTGAAAGGCGAAATAAGTTCTATTTTATTTCTGTTTGGTATTGGTTCTATTATTATTCTGTAAAATTTTACATTTGAGTATTGGGGTATCATTACAACGAATATTATTTCACTATCATATATTATAACAGAACTCTTTATATTTGTTAATTTCATTATTGTTATATTAAATTTCTTAATTTCTTCTGGCAGTAGTAGATCTCTTCCAAAAATTCCTAATTGACTTGCCAGCAAATTTTCTTTGACTTTTCCTAATTGTTCCTTTAGGAGCTGTATGTCATATTGTATTTGAAATACCTGCTGCATATGTGCGATTTCTGAGAACTCTCTGTTGATTGCATTTCCTAAATTTTGTAACTGTCCTTTGATTTCTAATTGCTGTCTGTTAATATGTCTTGTAATGTTTTCTATAGCTTTATCGAAATGGTAATTAATGTTGATTCGTTCGTTTAGTCCATTAATTAGGTTATGACTACTTCTTTCGTTGACTTCTAGACTTTTTCTTATTTCTTGTTCGTCGTCATAGTCCATTGTTCCTACTAGATATTTTAAACCCTTTCCGATAATATTGACTAGTCGCCTTCTGACTTTATACCTATTCCTATATGTTTTCTATATCCTGTGCCAAAAGTTTAAAGCTATGCATTAAGGTCGGGTATTCATTTTTATTATTTAATTTGTTATGTTATGTTATGTTATGTTATGTTATGTTATGTTCAATAATGTCTAAATTTTCAGTCCATGATGTTAGGTTAACACAGTGAAGTAGTTTCGTGTATCCTTTTATTACTTGGAGCTGTTCGTCGCTTATCGTCACTTTCCTTGTCCATTACTTAAGTCTTGTACGTTAATTTTTTGTCCATGTATGATGGTCATTGTAATGTAAATTAAAAATATTTTCTGAAATATTAAATATATTGTTAATCTGAATTTTCGTATTTGTATTTGCGTTTAATTTGCGTCTTGTAAAACTTGCTACCTTTTTCATCTATAACGTGGTCTTTATCTAAAATATATAGGTCTGTTTTCTTATGAATTGGTTTAAGTTTATTCTTATCTCTATTTTTTAAATATATGTGTTCCTGACTATCTGAAAAATCTATATCGTTTCTATTTCTATTATGTTTTTTAATGTAATTTTCCTTATTTTTCCTAACTATTTCTATAATTTTAACATAATCATCGCTAGAAATGGTGCCATTAAGAAAGTCAATTGATCTTTGTTTAGTTGTCGAATGTATCGTTTTATTGTAAATTGTTACGGCTTTTAAAACCTTGTTGCGTAACGTGTCTTTGTAGCTTTTATCAGCTGTAAATGTACGAATATGTTCATTCAACGTAGAATGAAACCTTTCGATATCAGAATTTCCGGTTTTATTATAAGGTGTAGTAATATGTAGCTCGACGTCACTTTCTTTTAAAAATTCCTTTATTAAGATTGAAGAGAAACCGCTTTCACCGTCTACAACTATATTCTGAGGAATTCCCAGGGAAGCGAATCTACATTGTAAGGTTTTAAGGAGGGCCATCCATGTACGATGTTTTATTTCCTGAACTGTTACGTGTTTTGTGAATTTTTCGATCATCGTAACGTATATTCAGTTTATATTTGCATACCAGATGTCGATATGTAGAATCTGGTTAGGTTTTTCTGGGGTAGCGGTTAACTTTAGAGAGATTTTATTTGGAATTCGTTCGTAATTCGGACAATTGTTTATAAATTTCTGGATTTTGTCCTTGAGATTCGGAACGTAATATATGTCTTTGATTTCCGCATATGTTTCGTTAATGCCTCTATGGTTCAAAAGCTTATGTATGTTTATAATTACTTTTGCTAGTTTTTCTTCGTCAGTAATGTCGCCTAGAAATTTACTGCATTTTATTGCCTTAAGTAATCGATTTTTAGTGAAATATTTGATATATGTGTCCTGAAATTTTGTAAACAAATGGTCGTAATTTGAAAATATAGCTACAATTCCTTAAGGTGGAATAATTTTTTTCAAAATATCTAAAACGTAATTTTCTTTGAATTCTTTTAATTCTATAACAAGTCTTCTTTTGCCAAATTCAGTATATATTTCATGTGTATTTATCAAGTCTGAGTTATTGAGAATGATTTGAGATTTGTAAATATTAACTGGTGTCTGGACAATCGGGATATATTCGCTACTATCTTCGTTAGCACTATGGATTGTGGCAATGACAGAATGGTCGTCGAGATTTATGTTTTCTGCGCTTGTAGTTCTGTTGACTTTATTAAGGTCTTCCAAATTCGTTACATTTTCGCTGTAATGAATTCCTATCCTTGACAATCCATCTGCAACTTGGTTGTCTTACCTTTTACATACTCTATGTTGAAGTTATACTCTTCTAATTTGATTTTCCACCTTTGAAGCTTAGCGTTTGGTTCCTTCAATGAACTGAGCCAGACTAATGGTCTGTTCTTATGGTAAATTTCCTGCCATAGAGATAAGGATAGTCTTATGATCATTTAATGTACAACTGTCTTGTAGTCCTTAATGGACTTTCTGTAGTAGCCAGTAATGCCTAAAAAGGATTTGATTTGTTTCGTTGTTTTTGTGATTGTATAGTTTTTTATGGCCGTTAATTTGTTAGGGTTTGGTTTAATACCTTCGGTTGTTAAAATATGGCATAAGAATTCAGTTTCTTTTTTCAGAAACTCACTTTTGTCCAGTTGGACTTTGAGGTTGACTTCTTTTAATCTTTGAAAATTTTTTTTAAGATATGTAAGGTGTTCCTCAATTACTAGTAGAAAACACAATGATGTCGTCCATGTAGACGAGGCAAACTTCCCATGAATTCTGCCAGAACGTCATTCATTAAACGCTGGAAAGTGGATGGTGCGTTTTTTAAGCCAAACGGCATTCGAATGCCGTCGCTCGTTAAGAAAGCCGTTTTCATTATGTCGCTTTCATTTATTTCTATCTGGTGGAAACCTTTGGCAAGGTCCAATTTTGTGAAATAATTGGATTTTCCTAATTTATCAAAGATGTCGTCCATGTTTGGGATGGGGAATTTGTCATCGATTGAGACTTCGTTGAGTTTCCTGTAGTCGATAACCATTCTCCATTTTTCCTTCCCAGATGAGTCACTCTTTTTTGGAACGATCCAGATTGGTGCCGAGTAGGGCGACTTGTTTGGGCGTATAAAACCCTGCTGGAGCATTTCATTTATTTGTCTTTTGACTTCATTTTTGTGTACCTCCGGGTATCTATATGTTTTTTGTGTATGTTGGTATTTCGTTGAACGTTTCTATATGATGCTTAATCGCATTTGTGAACGTCAAATCGCTAACTTTTTGATAGAAAATTGATGAGTATTGAGAGACGAGGCGAGTGATTTCCCTTTTCTCTTCCTCATTCAAGTGATCGATTCTGATTTGTTCAGAATTTGGTACCAAAATACCAAAGCTGGTATTTGTTTTTTGTAATTTTTATTCGTTACTTCTTCTTCAGCCTTGCTGAAATATATCCGGATTTTCGTTTCATCAACAATAAGAAGCCTACTCTTGAAATCGAGCATTGCTTCTAATGGCAATAATATGTTATTTCCTAGTAAACCATCGAAAGCATCGTGAAAATTAAATTCCAGAAATTCCGCGGTTCTATTCGGTTTTTTGAATTCTTTAAATAAAGAATTTTGACTGGTTTTTGTAACTTAATTTGCCATTTAAGATGGCATACCCCTTTTCTGAGAACACTAGTTTCTCAACCGGTGTCAATTAGTATTCTTAGACCATAGCTGTTGGTTTTGACAACTATATAGGGTAATTTTCGGGAGGATTACCTTCCTGAAAATCCGAGTTTTTTTCTAGATTATGTAATTGCCTACTCATAGCTGAAAGAGTGTCCATTGGTTCGACAGCATCTTCGTTATTCCTAGAATTACCCTGATTTGTTCTGGAATTTCTATTGGTGTTATTTCTGGACATGCCAGAGTTTTTTTCGTTCTGCCGCCTTTTCTGATACCTACATTCGTTATTACTATTAACACTCCGTTGATTATGATTACCGAAATCATTGCTATTTTGTGGTTTGTTATTTTTCCTAAAATTTCCGGAGCTATTCTTTCAAGATTGGTGACTTTCTTCTTGGTTATCTGTTTATAGCCTGTTATTTTTATAATAAGTTTGCCTATAATCCTGACCGTAATATGCATATCCTGTTTCGTGCAGGATTTGCATCGCCTCTTCTAAGTTACTAGGATTCCTACAATATAGCAGTCTATTGGTGTTATTTCTGGACATGCCAGAGTTTTTTTCGTTCTGCCGCCTTTTCTGATACCTACATTCGTTATTACTATTAACACTCCGTTGATTATGATTACCGAAATCATTGCTATTTTGTGGTTTGTTATTTTTCCTAAAATTTCCGGAGCTATTCTTTCAAGATTGGTGACTTTCTTCTTGGTTATCTGTTTATAGCCTGTTATTTTTATAATAAGTTTGCCTATAATCCTGACCGTAATATGCATATCCTGTTTCGTGCAGGATTTGCATCGCCTCTTCTAAGTTACTAGGATTCCTACAATATAGCAGTCCCTTCATGGGCTCTGGTAATTTACTAATATAAATGTTTAAAGCGGCTTTGCAGTTTTGTTTCACTTCGGAGCTATTTGCACCTTTATCTATTTTAGTTTTTTTATTGAGACGTCTTAGAACTACTTTTATGTCGTTATAGATCTTCTGACAGTTTTTCTTGAATTGTATACCCCTTAAGTCATCGTAAAACTGTTCCACTGATTTCCTTACTCCGAAGTATTGGAAGAATACTTTCTTTGTCTCAGGCCAGTTCTTGACACTGTTGTTGATTTCAATTGCCTCTCTTACTTTGCCTATTAACTTGCTTTTTATGATGTCAAAGAAAATAAGCTGACTTACGTCTGACGTCGTTTTTACTGAGAGTTGGAAAAATTCTATCTACTAGGTCAATAAAACTATGGAGATTGTTCCTACTACCATCGTAAAGAGGTAAATTACTTAAATATTTAATTGGGTCAATGCTTAAAGCTAGGGGACTTACTGCTGCTGGGACCTGTGTCGCCATTGCTAAGTGTCTTCTTTCCTCAAGCAGGATTTGTCGTTTGATTCTCCTTAATTTTTCCAGGGCTTCTCACTTTTTGGATTTATTGCTATTATTTCACTTTTATTTTTGTATTCGCATTCACTCTGTTTTATAATTTTTTTTTTCAGTTCACTTTTATTTTTGTTCAGCAATTTTATTATCTTTTTCTTTTCTCACTTTTATTTTTCAGCTTTTCTATTTTATTACTGCTTTTGATCCTTTAAACGGATCTTTTCATCTTCCTTTATATTTTCTTTTCGCTTTTAGTGGCGTTTTTTCATCCTTAAACGGATTTTTTCACCTTGTTCCTATTTTTTTATTTATTTCACTTTTAGCGGCGTTTTCTTTCTTAAACGGATCTTTTCACCTTGTTCCTACATTTACGTTCATAGAATAGTGCATTGCCTAATCACCAGTAAGTTGTGTCGAATCATACATTTAAAAAGAGATTTCTTATGATTTGAAATTTCAATTCTATAGTAGGTACTCTTAGGAAACAAATGCACAAGAGAACGATGGTAACGTGGCCTCTACAAGTGTGATGTCCTGCGATCTATTCACGAGCACGTCGATTGCAGTGGATTATGGCAACATATTTACTTTAAAATATGAAAGCCAACGCATGTGGAGGAAACGTGACATTTAAACTTTTGATCTACGAAAGGTGTCGAATATGGCGAGTCAAATGATCGACCTCAATTTGAGTATATCCTATTGGAAGACTCTCATGGTTTCTGCGTGACCAAGGGTCCACGGATTTGAACGATTTATTCAGTAGGTTACAGATATAGCAGACTTGTATTGTTTTTTGTGCTTGTAATAGCTTTGATGGTGAAAAGAATATAAGTACATATCACATGCTTTCTTAATGATTTTGTTGTTTCATGTAGGGCTGTTAGGGTGAGGAGGGCGTAAGCGTTGTATACGGTTATGAGAGAATGGCCCGGGAAGTGCTTGTTGTTTCCTTAATGCCTTTGACTTCATTAGATAGTATATTTGTATTCCGGTTACATTTTGTAAGTCATCTGCATATGGGCAGTGACTTAAGTATTTGTGCTTTGACAATTTGTTGCTTATATCTTCAAATTTAAAAGAAAGTAAATGATGGGAATGATAAGAGTGATTCTTGTAGGATGCCCTTATCTAATTATCTAGGAATTATTAGATTTAATACAGAATTGTTATTACTGAGAAACGATTTCACATTAAGGGCTCATAGCCCATTCAGTTAAAACGACATGAATTCCTGTTTTATCAGTCGGTTTTGGGACGATTGCTTTTTGTTCCTCAGTGCTCCAGATGTATATGGCAGTTTCCGATGTAGAGTAGGGCATCTTGGCATCCTAAAATAATGTTTCCTTTCTGCATACCATAGTGTTCATTTTGCAACAATTTTTCAAGTACTTTAGCGGTGTATAGACAGACAGAGATTGGGCAGTATCATTTTATTGAAAACATGTCTTCTTTGTATTATAGAAGCTATTTTCTGATTTTGTGGGATGACAACTGTATATTATACATGTATAATAGATTTATTGTTTAGCATCGACTGGAAGATTTAAGTTCGATTACGAATAATTTCTGTCGATAAGTGGGGAATGGGGATTATTGGCACTAGTGATTCTTGGTTACTGATTTCCTTTATGGAAATTGAGTGGGCAATGTTATAACCAATTCGACTTGGGTCAGGTTTGTTTGAGTCGGTGTCGTAATGTAGTTTAAAGCTATTAAATTGAGTGTACTTTTTGCTGAGGAGGGTCAGGATTCAATGTTTTTCCGATTTTGTGTTCTCTCCGAAATATGACACTGGATTTTTTGAATGCTATTGATTGTCTTGGAGACCAGCGAGTACACATGAGGCACTTATTCTGTGAAGCACATTTAGAGGGAACTTTTCGATCGCGTCATTTGGCTCGTTTGAATGGGCTATGGACCCGTTTTGTTGAAGTCAGTTATATTTTGTGTTTTGCTTATCTATTCGTTTGGGCTCTTTAAGAAAAAAAAAATTGTTTTGCTTTATTTGTCGTCGTGCTAGATCGAACCTGGTGGGGAAGCGGTAAACGCGGTTTTCGTGGTTTGGTGTGTTAAGTTTGTAGTATTGTGTTGGGATTGGGGAACGGGCTAATGGTGCTATCCCGATCTTTCTGTTTTGTGTGATTTTTCTTGTTAATAAGAAAAACCAGTTTGAGCTGTATATTTTTCAACTACAGAATAAGATTGGTTGGATGTTGCACGAGGGAACTGTTCCCCGAAGACTTGTCTACGAATGGTCTTAACGACGATGTACCGTAGTGGGTGGGTCGGAGAATGTCGAATGTGAAGACGACTACGACATCGATGATTTTGTTAAATTTATGTAATATAGGCGAGTTTTTCTACTTTTTAAATAATTTTGCAGCTAAATCAAACAAACCTGTTTGCGGAATGCCCGGTTGGAACGAAGAAGAAAATTAAGAGAAGTGTTCAACCAACTTTTAAAAAGCGATATTATGTGAAGGCCCTACCGTCAAGCAGGATATCTTTGAGTCGACAAACGTTATTATTATTATTATTATTTTCAAGGGAAAGATACAAGTTAATTTGTAGGGTCCGGAATTTAACGCCGGGGTACTATGCCCATGTGGCGCGTTTTGGCATTGATGGAATTCTCTAAGGAGAGCGCACCAAACCTAATACAGCGGATGGATCAAGAATGCCCAGAGTATCAATGAGGAGGATTACTCCCCACAGAGAGCTAGTTTCTAAAAGTTGCCTTGGTCTGTTTTACTACTTATTTTCGATTAAAACTGAAAACAATAAAAATTACACAAGTAGAAAAAAATAGAATTGACTATTATTTATGCCTGAGAAAAGGTTACATTTTGTAGTTTTGCACTGAAAGGCTTACATACGAGTAGTTGCCGAATCAATTGTACTTGGGGACAGTTGGACAGCTTCCTTTTGATTATACCTACGTATAGTGTGTGCAAAGGTTGCACACTTTGATAACATGTATTGATTTGGGGGAAGCGTATAAAGAGGACGCACAGATTTTTTTAAATTGTTTTTGAGATGTGGTAAGCACCAATGAAGTGGGATATATGTATTTGGTTTGTTCGCAGTCTTATTCGGAAGAGTCGAGTGGGTGATTATAAATGCTGCGGGTTCCTTAGTTTATTGGTTGGCAGGGTATTTGCCTTAACAGTGCCAAGAGGTGCTCAGATCAAATTCTAAATTCAAAATTAAACCTAGTATGTTGCTTGGAAAGAAAAAGTTGAGCAGTGATGTATTGATATTGAAGAATCTAACAAGACTGCCGTGGTGAGCTGGATTATAATTCATAGTTTTCTGTACAGAGCCGTGGGTTTTCTACATCATCTTTCCAGCCGCAAACTACATGCTGATAGGCTGTCACCTTGGATTATGACAGAGCCGAGGCTTTATTTGCCAAACATGCATAATCCCTTCATTGAAATGAATATTCATATGTTTGAATACTAGGGTGGTAAAATGTTGAACTCAGATAGATAGATATTGTATTTTAGCTCTGGTTTGATCAGGCGATTGGAAGTTTGTGCAATCGCATACCTAATGTCATTCCAACATCAGCCTTTAACATTCTTACTTCATATTAGCAAAGCCTAGACGTGGCTCTAATCAATAAATCTTAGGACATAAGGAGTTTCGAAATTAGTTAACCATGCTTTCAGAGAATAGGGGATAAGTCTCTCTGGCGGAATGGTGGTTTGCGTTGGACTATAATTTACATATTAACATATATTTATTGCATTTTCACATTTAAGACATGCAAAAGAATTCAGCTGATCTACTGTTTTGGATTGGAATATTACATAGTCATTTCAAGTTCCATAAGTATGCTACTTGCCTCAATGATGCTCAAATGACAGTAGATTGGCTTTTGTCCCTTCTGTCAAATGGTATTTATTAGGTACTCATCCTTGCTGCTGCAAGTATCTTTGGGCACAAAGGTCTCAGTCAAATGAGGAGTGACATGAGAATATGAATAGTCCTATCGTCTTAATAATGCATAGGTATATGCAGTAAGTAAAAAACACAATTTGCAGCCCTCCTGCAGTAACAGGTACAAACACGTCACTTAGCTGTTTAGAGTTCATACCCAGGGTTATTAGCTTACTGACATCTTAGTCTCTTTTGCACAAAGGATTTTAAGAGGTGGCAATTACGCATATTTTTCCTCTTTACTCAAATTGAAAGAAACTACCACAAGGACTTGATGGTCCGTTTTTGCGTTGCGGTGTTTAGGACCACTACCTAAATAACTTTCCACTTCCTTTCCATTAGGTGCCAAGAACCCACATACGTCCCACTGATCTACTAATTTTAACTTGTTATCTAATAAGTTAATGACGTACAATACATTTTTTGACATTTTTTATTTAAACGAAAATTAACAATGAATTCATTTATAGTGCATATATATTATATTATAGTGCATATATATTTAAAGAAGAGAATTTATATTAATTGAAGAAAATTTATCTAAGCAAAGTGCAATTTGATTTACTTATCTGCATGCTTACGTTTTTTGGTAGAAGAATCTGTATATTTCTTGACTTTACTTTTTCGCCTTTTAATCCTCAATTTCCGTCGCTCTTTCCTCCACTTATGTTTTTCTTTTTCCCAAGCTACCCTTTGCTTTTCTCGATCTTGGTTCTCTCTTTGTTTTTCCTCCTCTTTCTCATTTTACGTCAGCACTTTTCCCGAAAAATATGTTTATTTATATATTACGAGTATTTGTAAATATACGTAAATCTAAATTAAAAACTAAAATACCAAGCATAATTTTGTACTTACACTCTAATTCCAGCATCTGCAGCAAAGTATTGATATCCTTGATTCTTTTTATATCTTTTTTCAATGCTCTCCAAAGTTTTCGAAATTCATTTCTGGATGTTCCTCCTGGTCCACAGGATGTTCCAACGGACTGGAGTGAAAAACAGCTTCCACTTCATCTAACGAAATTAATAAAACCGAAGAAAAATACAATTTTTTTGAATTTTATTTCACATTGACACAATTTTGAACTCACCCGAGAAACTTTTTATATTTTCCGCTTTGTATTGCTCCGACATATTACTTACGAGTCAACTTTTTGATAAGCAAAGGGAAATCCTTGGGCGTGGTTGTTTTAGAACGCCGCGTTTGTATTTTGTAACAAAGGTAAAGAAACATAGATCGACCACTTTCCAGATTTTCAATAACGGTTTTCCATTGAATGACAGAAATTTAGTATTCATGCAGATTGTCAATGAAACGTATTGCGGATGCACTCCATTAAAACTTAAGTTCATGGAGAACTAATTATGTGCAACTTTTCATCCCATTGTGAGATATTGGTCATAGATAAACCGAAGTGGATTGCAAACTATACAATTTCTTTTGCAAACTCCTCACAAACCCACTGTAAGTGAATTATCAATCCTGTGAACTGCTAGAATGAGAGCAATTTTCACGTCTAATTAGCTATGTATTATATAGATTCAATTTTTGCCTAGAATGTGAGGAGAATTGACATAGTTGGCAATTCACAAAACTCCTGGATTCAGTCCCACTGAATCTTAAAATCGCCCTTGACTGACGATCACCTCTCAGGGTACCACTTGGTAGCTTTCTTCTACAGTGACAAACGATCTAATCATTATAGACCTCAGCGGTCCCCTACGCTTCGTCAGAAATTCAAATTGTTTGGTTTTTCTAACAGCACGTCCCAATAAATATTTGCCTGAAACGTCGGTGTAAAATCTTTCACAATTTCTTGGTCTGAAATATGCAGATCGTTCCAAGTTTCTGGTGGTTGCCACCAAAGGCACTGAAGTTTCACCACAAGCCTTCCTTGATATGTAACTATATTCGGGATGCCCAAAAAAAATTAATAACACGACACCAAATCCTCAGAGGAAACAATTTTAATTTTTTATATTTAATTTAAGTAGTCAATTACAAAAACAAACAAAACCTGAAATAAATATTAGCCAAAGACGACTAAAGAATGGAGAAGACACACCTGTCTTCAAGGATTTAACCAGTCAAACACACTTCCATATATAAAAACAAACAAAAATTATTACACTTCATTCACTGCTAAAATTATAAAATAAGAATAAAAATAAGAAAAGTACACATACTCGTAAGCATGTGTGTAGGAACATACGAGATAAAATATAGACCGGAACTATTTTGGTTCAACTTCGGGCAAATCCGGATGACCGTCGTAGTCTGGCAGCTTATATTATAATATGCGTTTTTCTTTGAAAAAAAAAAAAAAAATAAATGAATAATTAAGTAAATAATTAAGTAACATGTGCACATTTGTTTAAAATTAAGAATATACCCATTATTATTAAATCATCCATCTTTAACATAAGTAAAGGCTCGTCCTCCATTTTCTTTTTTAAGTACGTCCACAGTTTATAATAAAAATGTTTCGATTTGTCCGATGGAAGCTTTAAAAATTCCAAAAGAAAATATTGTTTTATATCAAATTGTAAAAATATATACATTTGTTTGTATTTGCACCAAGAAAAGAAATCGTACCTTTTTTTCCACTCATTCTTTAGCTGTTTCTGGAAAATTATTGTATTATTTAATAAAATTAAATGAATGTCGCAAAACACAAGTTACTTTTATGGTAGAATGTCGAAATTCAAATAGGACACCGACATTGTTTTTTGCACTCTTCATGCATATTCTTTTCAATTTCCCCGCTGTCATTTTATATGCTCTCGCTAGGGGGATGAAAAGTTGACGATCGGTTGAATTGTCAGAATTTTGCAATCTGTTTCTTTGAACCCTTTGCCCGTTAGAAGAAGTCCACTTTACTTCTAATAAATGCCCAGAAAAATGTTTCAATGATATATTCCATTCCAATAGTTTTTACTTTGAGTCAATATCGGGTATAAGTTTTAGCCTGACCTTTATTGACGTTGGGCTCAAGGAAATTCTTTAGACACCACTTCTAATAACTGCCCAGAAAAATGTTTCAATGATATATTCCATTCCAATAGTTTTTACTTTGAGTCAATATCGGATATAAGTTGACATTTATTGACGTTAGGCTCAAGGAAATTCTTCTGATACCACGTTCAAAATCTGTCTAAATCTTCCTGCAGTGGTAGTCTGAGGAAAAGATTTTCATATCATCTGCGTAAACAGATATGTATAAATCTTTAATGATGAAATCAACATAATTAATGGTCAGAATAAATAATAAGAGACCAAGTTGGCTGCCTTGAGGGACACCAGAAAAGGCTTTAATTTTGTTGGGTTAATTGGGTGTTTTTTCCTTCTCCAAATAGTCAACGTGGATTACACCTCGCCCGTCCCAAAAACCGGTCGCCATCACCTTTCCGGCCAAAGACACGGTCTTCGCCTTCTTTGGAGCAGGTTCACGGGGTAAAAGCCATTGTTTCGATTGTGCTTTGGTCTGTAGTGTGTGACAACGAATTCATGCCTCATCGAAGATAATCAGAAAACGAAGCCGAAAGTCCTCCGGATTTCGATTGAACAGGGCCAAGCTCGTTTTTGAAATGAGGTGTTTAGCAAACACGGCACCCATCGCGCGGACAGCTTTCTCATGCCCAAAATCTCGTGCAGGATATGGCTTACGCTTTCAGTTGAGATGTCTGCTATCTCAGCCCTTTCGCGAATTTTCACTCGGCGGTCCGCCAATACGAGATCATAGATTTTGTGCATGGTTTCCTTTGTGGTAACCGGTTATCAAAATCTCTGCGAACCAATGGTAACTGGTTGTACAAGAAGGTGACTGGGTTCCATACCCACAAAACAAAACTTAACGTCAGACTGTTACGAATTTTTGACAGGCGTTCTGAAAGAGGTTATACTAAATGATGATACACTCATTTTGACTGATAGTGCCACCTTTCCTTCAATCTGGGTACCCATAAAACAGCCCTCGTAGGTTTTATGATACTTGGGGAAAATAGAAACTGATTTTTTATAGGTTTGAATAATTTTTATTTTATGTGTGTATGTCTGCTCAAAGTATCCTCCTTGGTTTTTTGTGCATGCTTGAGCCCGTTTTTGGATTTCGCTGCCAAGGTTTATTGATGCGAATTGCTTAAAGCTGCTATTTCGGTTGAATAAACAAGTTCTTTCATAGAAAAAAATCCAATACTGATCCTGATTGGATCTTTCAGGCCAGCGAACTGGTCCGTTTCTTCATTTATTGATAAATAAGTGGTATGTACAATAAGATCGTTATCTTTTCTTGTACTTTGATACAATATATAGAATGGATGGTATAACATCAATAACTTTAAAACTACGATGAGATATTTAAAAATTAGCTTATACTATTATGAGGTAGAGGTTGCAGGATTGTTAAGGAAGAGAAGTAAAGTTTTAAAGTTTGTACGGTTAGATATTAATATGATTTGCGGTGGAAGTGAGTTCCATAGTTTGGCAGCATGAATGAAAAATAAACGTGAGGAATTAAAATATAGGCGACGATGAGCAACGGTAAAAATATTTCTTACGGAACTATTAAAGACCAAGCTTGTCTAGGACGGAGATTTATTGATAATAATTTTATGTAAAAATATACAATTTTCTACATCGATATATTGGTGCAGTGTGCAGCCTAGTAGCTTTCTAAAGTGTTCAGAGCTATGGTCGTATCTTCTAATCAATGTGAATCAAGAGCACTATAGACAAACTCAGCATATGTAATGAGAGGCAATATTAATCTAAATACCAACTTACATCTCGTTTCCATAGGAGTAAAATACGAAATAAGCCACAGTTTACGTACACATCCACAGACCCGACCAACAATTGTGTTAGTATGTCTACAGTCTGAAAGGTTACGATCGATAATAAAACCAAGTCTGGTGCAATGTTCTACTGGTGTAATTTCAGTATTAGATAAGCACATGTCTGGCAAGATATTGAGATTAAAATTTCCCTCTTTCTATTGGCCAGAGGAGGAACTTATTAACAACGAACCAATCAGATATTTGGGTAAGATCCTCATTAATCAAGAGAGTCAGTTCATCAAGCTTATTAAAGGGTTGTCTAATTAGAGTTGTGTGTCATCTGCATAAAGATGCACAGAAGTGTGGGTACAGACTGATGGGAGATTGTTGATAAACATGCAGAACAATGTTGCAACAAGAATTGACCCTTGTTTAACACCTTCCATTAAGGCCTTCAGTGAAGAGGATTTTTCGCCTGAAATGACTTTCTGGAATCAACATAATAAATAGTTTTTAAGCTTCCACCTTATAATGTTGTGGTCTACCTTATCAAAAGCCTTCGAGAAATCAAGCAAACAGAGTAGGCTTATGTGACCCGTATTTCAACAGGTAGGTACGTATAGACTATTTGATGATCACATGACTTAGGATTTGTTTCTCTAGGGCTTTTTCAAAGATAGGATGCTTATTGGTGTTTGTTTCTTTTTGCGATTGGAAGGACCCTTGCAGTTTTCCAAGACTGGGGAAAAGTTGATGTAGTAATGCAGAAGTTAATAATGTGAGTGAGATAGGCTATAATTTGGGATAAAATAAGTTTAACAAATCGTATGGGTATATTTGTAAACTTCCTCTTCACTTACAAATTGAAAATATTTTAGTCCAGGAACAGATCTCGCCAAATTCGCCGATATTCGATTAAAATCAATATCACTCCCGGAGAGTTGGTTGCTTACGAAATAGCCATTCAGATTTCACATCGATTTTTTTTAAATCACTCGAAAATTTTTTGGCAGGCTAGGAGGTACTAAGCTTTGATGCAAATAATTTTTCCTTTTGATGTACGTATTATCAGAGTTGCGTGATTCCGCGCCTTCCATCGACTGTGTAATTTATTCCGCACCTTAATTAAGTTAATCACATCAGAGGTAAGCCATGAACAGCTTTGGTTTAGAATTCCTACTGTTTTTGTCGGTACATGTTGATCAAAGTTACATGTTAAAATTGATTGGAAGGAATCAACTTTGTCATTAGGATCGGCTCTGAGTCCACACTGAAACCAGAGGGTGGATATTACGGCAGTTGAAGGGCATAAACGTCAACAGATTTAAAGTTTTTATATGTAAAAGAGATAGCTGTAGCACATTTAGATGGACTTACATTGTAAATCGGGAAAAGTAAGTCATGATCATAGATATCAAAGGTTAAAAAGAAGGACAAGCTTGGGGTCAGAAACTATCATAAGATCAAGAAGACTAGGTAAACGATCTGGGACAAAACGTATTGGATAAGTGGTATTTACTATACTGAGACCGACAGAAGACACTGAATCTTTTATTTGAAATGCACGTGAGTGCATTATCAAATCCGCATTAAAATCGCCGCAATCTATTATATGTTCATAAAGTGTGCAATTGTCCGAAAGAGCTAAAAAAAAACGAAAAAAAAAAAATGGCCCGGGGAAGCATTTTTTGTTTTTATTATACACACATGAGACAAGACATTTAGTATTACAGTCACTTATTTCAACAGATTTGAAAATACTATTCGATTTAATAGGTACTTGATCTACAGTAAATGGCCACTCCGCCACCGGTGGTATCAGTAAAACGATCATTCCTATGTCACAGATTACATGAGTTATATTACGTTTAAAGCATGTCTCATTTACACAAATACCATCAATACAAGATGTTGAGAACAAATATTTTAAATAGTCTAATTTAAAGTACGTGCATTAAGGTAAAAAACTTTGAGCCCATTACATCGCTGGTAAATAATATTCTTTGTCATAGTGTATGTCGATTTTTCATTGATACTGTTCACCTCAATAGGGGAAGAACTTTGAAAATCCATAGTGCAAAAAGAAAAATCGAAGCGAACGAAAAAAATTCCACCCTAGCAAGGGGGTATGGGGTAGGTGGGAAATTGGATATTATGGTAATAAGAAAAAAAAACAAATATTGAGACAAAAAATGACAGAGCTTACAATAAGTAAGAGTAGGTTTATCCTATAACAAGAGTAAAATAGTTACAAGTTTGTCGCAGCAGAAGCAACAAGCAGGTCATCTGAGCTTTGAATGAAAAACGCGTTTTCCACTCTCCGTCTTCTTAAGAAAACATTTCCATACCATGTGCCCCACAGTGAACAGTTGTTTTTTTCATCGGAGACCCAAAGTACTGTATAAGAGAGATCGTGTTTTCCCTGTTAGGCTTGCGTTGAGGTAGCAACTGTTGTTTGAGTCAATGTCCAGGTCGTGCAGACGAAACTCGGTAGCATTTTGTTTCCGGACTGTAGTTGACGGTCTCCAGTTCCAGTCCATGTAGTGTGTAATTTGGTGCATCGCTTTGCCTAAATCCTTTTTTGACATCGAAAGTCTCCGTGAAGATCAATATTTCTGTAGTTGCCGCAGTTCAGAGGGTCTACTTTCTTTAGGATCGGACAAACAATGCTGAGGTTCCATTCATCAGACATACTATACTTTCTTCCGACCATGTTATACAGATGAGTTGGTGCATGTTCCAAGTAACCAAGTAACCAAGCCATCGCCTGCCGCCTTGAATATATCGGCGGTTAGGCCATCTACTCCAGCGGTTTTTTTGGACTTAAACTTAGATATGGCTATCTTCACTTTGTCCACTTTGTCCCGCCTGACAGCGGGATTTAGTTCGTCTTCGCCACAGTCTGCTGAAGTAGTTCTTTTATATCCTCAGTACCGACTGCGATTCTACTATGATGTTCCCTTGTTCGTCCTTGCAGGCTTCGGTTCGGCCTC
This sequence comes from Volucella inanis, assembly GCA_907269105.1. Classification (NCBI taxonomy): domain Eukaryota; kingdom Metazoa; phylum Arthropoda; class Insecta; order Diptera; family Syrphidae; genus Volucella; species Volucella inanis. The sequence goes on from OU026158.1 coordinate 24,641,845, forward strand.
TGTAGCCTTGGAAGACTCTTTTTACGTTTTGGTAAAACTTCCGAACCTCATTGCTATTGTAACATCGACGGTGTTCGTCTCTTATTTTCTGCGCGTAGAGCTCACAAGCAGCTCTGGTCCTTCTTTGCAGCACCGCTTTGTATGCCTCTTATTGCGCTGCATGTGCTTGCGAAGCACATCAGAGGGGTCGACTCTGATGGCTTTTTGGAAATGTCGCCACTGGTATTCAATGCTTAATGCTGGCTACATAGGACCTCTTGACAAATTGAGAAAGACTCGATCTCTTGCGATTTTAGCCGTCCGACGTCAAACTTCCTCATATTGTTAACTTGTTTTGGTGGAATTCGGGATATCCAAAGCCATACCTTGGTTACAACAAAGTAGTGGTCCGAGTCTATTTTGGCCCCTCGGAACATTCAGACATCCATAATACTTGCGTTGATCGCAATGTGGTCAATATGGATTACGGTTGGTTGATCGGGAGATATCCATATCACTTTATAAAAATGAGGGAAGTAGCTTCGCTTCACCGCGAAGTCGATCAGCCTAAATCCGTTTTCGGAGGTGGTGTCGTGTAGGCAGTACTTTCCGACAGTACTACCAAAGATGCCCTCTCTTCCTATCTTTGCATTAAAATTACCTAAGACAATTTTAATGTCATAGTGAAGGCACTGCTCGTATGTCTTGTCTAAGAGCGTCTTTCTCCTCCGTGGGGCATGTGCGCATATAAGGCTAATGTTGGCGAATTGAGCCTTGATGCGGACTGTCGTGAGGCACTCGTTCGCATAATTGAAACTTAAGACTTCTTGTCTAAATCTGCCGCCAACGACGAATCCAAATTCAAATAAGCGCTGTTTTTGTTGACGATAGCAGTCCCATTTAAAATATCGCAGTTTTTCGTCCTCTTATTGCCCGGTCCATCCCATCGACGTCTTTGATGGCGGTTATGTCTGCTTTATAACTGACAGGGGGTGGCCGTGGTGTAGTGGTATATGCAAAGACTCCTCAAGCAGAGGGTAGCAGGTTCGAATCCCGTGAGAGGCAATGCTCTGAAAAAGCCTTTTCATGGAATTTGTATGTAGGTATAAGTAAATCCCGTCGGCGTCAACTCTGACATGAAAGCATAACACTGATGTTGGAGTGGTTGCTGGCTGGGCTAAATGCAACGAACTAAAAACTAGCACGTACTAAGACCCACTGGTTGAGGATGCACTGGCTCCAGTTTGACAACCACCTCTGGAAAAATATCGAAACCTAACACCTGAGTTTCAAAACTACTACAGCACCCGCCCGCGCCCTGGTGAAAAGCTAGCTCCTTCGGCTGCACGCGGTCTGTTAAGGGACCTAAAATTCCATGTACAGATCCGAAATTCGTTGTCCTTGTTTTATTATTTTAATTGTCATTTTTTTATTTTATTTTATTTTAAGACCTCCAACCTGGAAGGCAAAGCCTTTCGTTGATTCAGTATAGTAAGTAAGCTCGTGGAAGACTTCTGAGACTCGTTCAGTCAGTCTTTCCGACAGAGCATTAAAGTGTTGCTATTTTTTTCGTTTCAAACACTCGCGCTTATAAGTTCAGCAAGTCAAGCTCGGATGGGCAGACCAGTACAATCACTGTTCGAGAGGAATTAGATGGTAGTGCTTTTGTTGACCCAGCACTTCTCGTAGATTTGGAGCAGACATGTTGGATGGTTTTATGGTAAAGAAAGCGGTATAGAGACAACGGCGAAATAAATTTAGATTTTAATTCATTTTATATGCACAAAACGAGTTTTTGGGCTTTTGCACGTTTAAAGATTTACAAACGAATAAAAAAATAAGTCTATTCGTGGCTGTTCATCGAATAACATACTCTTCATTTAGCCATTTCTTAATCTCACGATCGTAGTGGGCTGAAGCACCATTCTGTTGGAAATATGATGTAAATAATAGTTCTGGTAAATCATTCCGGAAAAACTTCAAATGTTATAGTTTGTAGAATTCAACCTAGGTGGTAGTTTAAAGGGGCCGATTAGCTTGTTTCCAATTGCGAGTAAATCTAACCACATATTGACGCTGAAATTGTGTTGAAATGATTTATGTCTGCTTGTATGTGGATTGTCGGCTGCCCATGTGTGAATATTATGAAAATGTGTGATCCTATCTCTTGTACATTGAAATTCTTCCATCCGAAGAATTCTACTAATAAACTCGTTGTCAACCAAGTTCCGCTCCATCAACCAATTAGAAAACAAAAGTCTCTTTCCAAATCATCGGGTAGCAGTTTTTGCATAGGGGTATATGTATGGATGAAGATTTTTTCCGTACAGTACATTTGAAATTTTGTGTCTGGATATATTGAATTACAAAGCTAAGCGTCTGATGTTAATTGATGGATCAGTCGTAACACTTTTCAGTATTCTTTCATCAGCCGAAATTAATCTTACTTGTAGAGCTCCCGCTTTATTTCGTGTGTTTGAAACTGATCCCGTTTCTGGAAGTCTTCGATAAGTCGTTAATTAGGATAAAATTCATAGTATGTTTGTATCTTTTCCAAATGGGCCTCCATACCCAACCTACCTCCTCCTGAAAACTTTTAAGGAACAGGGTAAGTAAGTGAGGGTTTTGACAGGTAGTCAAAAAAAAAAGGCCACACTTTAAAAATTTTTAAAGCTTTGCAATTTTATAAAATTTTTGGAAAATTATTAATTCTTGAAAAACCGTCAACTGTTATTAGAAACGTAGGTAAAATATCATAGATTCCCAACCTGCTGCAGGTTTTCCCAAGAAATATACGGAGTTTTCTGCGAACTTGTTGATAATTTTTTTTTATTATTATTGTTACGTTTATAAGAAAAATGTTGTAAACTGTTATGTTTATGGGACATAAAGGAGAAAAGTTATCTCAAAGTCAAAAATTAGCATGGGCAAGAAAAATGGAACAAGTTTAGAAATTGAATATCTGCCGACTGAAACCAGATACCATTAATATTAACAGGGCAATCCCCGTTAACATGGGTCAGCGTACACCAAAGTAAGCCTATTGTAGAAAGTTTTTTTTTCTTAGAATGTACCCGAAATCATTTACAAAACTATCGTCGACGAATTAGGGGACACTCTGTAAAGTTCATATTTTATTAACACCCCATTAAAAGTTTAACTTTTTTAAATGTTTTTAGGTACCTGGCTTGTAGAAAAAGATGTTTTGTTTTATTTTAACTTTAGTTAATCGAATTTAGATATGTTAACATTAACACAATTAACAAAAAAAATTATTGTATGTAGACGCTCCAATATTTTTCGACGGGAAACAAAAATAATTAACAATTTATGTAGAACAAACTCTACAAATTAAATCGTCAATTGCTGTTCTTCATGTACGAGTATATACAATACATACATAAAGAACTATAAATGTAAAATGTAAATCTGCCAATAAAAAAGAATAAAAATGAAATAAAACAAAAATAAAAACACTTAATCTCTCCCTCCATTTTTACCAGGTCCAAGTTTTAATACATATTCAATGACCTAGTGGGAGATATTTGTACCTCTTGAGTGCGCCCCCACGATCGAATCGAATTAAAATTTGTTTTAGAACAGTAGAGTTTGCAAATGTAGCTCATTAGCGCTCCCAGGGCAACAATAAAGGTGATGATGAAATCATAGACATCCGGTGAGAGCCCCAAAAAACACCTCTAAATTGTGTAATGATGTAAATGCGGCCGAACAGTCGTTAGACCAATGGTCAGATGGCCCGATGGCCCGATGGTCAGATGGCCATTTGGTCTGATGTCCAGTAGATTTGTCTACCATCACCCTTGGTGGGTGTTATTCATAACTTGATGGGTGTACAAATGGGTATACACATGGCTAGGTGAATAGGTGATTGCATTTAATAGCATAAATGGAATAGTTCCATAATGAGAGAACCAAATTACAATGTTTGTGTATGACCATAGTTTGATTTTCGTTATTGATCCCCAGGTTCAAGCACATTACAGGAGATATAGGTACATAGTGAGAGTACCTATAGCAGTAGTCTCCTAAAAGTTGTTTTGATTCATTCCAACCGCATATTAGGTGCCACATTTCCCCGAGATTTTATTTAATTTTTTTTTTTTTTGATAACGCAGTAGAAGTAGTTAATAATGTTTAGTAGACGATCTTTTTGTCTCAATTTTCACACTCCAATGCGCACTCAAACGTAAACATTGCGTTACTCAAGCAGTAATCAACTGCACTCCACATTCATACAGAGTGTCTAGCGGGGAATTATCAAGTTTAAATTACAATTGCTTGTAAACTAACAGAGTGAAGAAAGTGAACGCATCGTTCAACGCGGATAATTTGAGGATTTGCCAGTCGAAATGGGTCGCTTGTATTGAGCAATATTTAAAGCAATATTTTTACTATGTTCTCTTCAACATTCTCCAAAAGCACATGGTTTTTCTTTCTCTTTGGTAATTTTGTTTGCCTTATTTTATTATTATAATTATCAAAATAAAAGAGTAGCCCCAGTTTCTCAACATCTGCACTAAGAACAGTTTGTCCTCCACATTTTTTCACATCACCTCGGGCATGTCAACATAAAACTGAATAGTCTATATTATGCTTTTCAGCTGCTCCTCTAAATGATATATTACTTTGGTACAACTTTTTCTAATCTCTTTATTGCGAGGGTCTGGCTTATATTTTGCTGGCATTTTCAAATAGAACGATCAAAATCTGTAATTTGTAGTATACCGAAACATGTATCAGACACATATTAGGGGTAATACCGACTAATTATCTATGTAAGCATATAAAAATTGAAATTGAATAAAGAGTTAAAAAAAGCACTGATAAAATTGTGTAAACAACACGTGAATTCACATCGTTACAATAAACTAATATTATGGGTTATGCAATAAAAAAAAAACTATAACACTCTTATTATGGTTTAGCGTAGGTAGCGATTTTCTTTACTCTAATGTAGTTGCTAGTCACCCCTTCGCTCTGGCTTGTCACCCTTAGTTTCCTCTGGAAACTAGACGCAAGTTGGACTACCATTAATAGTCCCAATCATTATGTACGCTGATGTTGTCTACAGCGCTCTTGACTCACTGTATCAGCATTAGTTATAAGTAGCATTCACCGATGCGTTGCGCTACGTATACCGCTTCCGTAGATATGACCATTTTTCTGAATACTACAGAAAGCTATTATGCTGCACACTGGAGCAATATATCAATACAAGAAATTGTATATTCCTACATAAAATCATTAACAATAAATTTCCGTCCTACTTATTTTACAAACTCGTCTTTAATCGTTCTGTAAGAAAAATAAGTATCTTTCCTTTCCGTCACCAATATTTGAACGCAAGCCGTTTATTTTTCATTATGGAATTCAATATCACCGCGAATCAAACTGGTTTCTAACGGTGCAATCTTTAAAAGTGCAATCCTCTCGCATTTCTCGTCTTTATCTTACCTTATCTTATCCGTAATCCTTTCTTTGTTCCCTATAATCTCTAACTCTTAAGTAATTTAAGCAATCTGTTCTTGTATTCTACTTTTTACTCAATTTGTATTTAAGTACCAAAAAAAATATGAATCTTATTGTACATCCCAAATATTTAATAAATGAAATGAAATAAAATTAGTGTTGATCTGGAATTCTCTTCAGTATTTTTACCAGAATAGAAAAGAGATTTACAGGTCTGCAATCCTTAGCAGAGGATTTGTCCAGTTGATTGGGATATAGCCAATGACATAGCCGATGAAGATAATTTTAAGCCAAGGTATAATGCATGGAAGAGCGTGTTGTAACTTTATTGAAAATCAATTTTAATCAAGTACATATTGGCCATTATTATCTATGACCTTTTGCCACTTTCCGGGTAGCTTCATAATTATATCGATGTCGAGCTTCTGTGGTTTGTCAGCGAAAAACTTGGCCAAGTGATTTTCAGCGGCTCTTCGGTCGGCCAATTTTTTACCATCAAGAGAGTTTTGTAAAAACCAAAGCAAATGGTAATCAGAGGGTGCAAGATCCGGGCTGTACAGTGGATGCATCAAAACTTCCTAACCATGCTCCGTCAATTTGTTCCGGGTCATAAAAGACGTGTGGGGCCTAGCATTGTCATGAAGGAAGAGAACGCCCTTTCTGTTGGCCAATTCTGATCCAGTAGAGGATCGAATTGATCGTTTTTCCAAGTTCTAACAGCTCATAATAGACAATTCCCTTCCAATCCTTCCAAACACTCAAACATAACCTTATTTGCCGTCAATCCAGAAGTCAAAGAAGCCTTTCACCATAATCGCTTGCATTGGATATTTTCGTATTTAACTCATTTTTCATCGTCCGTAATGAATCGTTTCAAATATCGGTTCATTTCGTTACTTTTGAGCAGTGTTTCACTGATGGTTATTCGGTCAATTAAATTTATTTGCGTTAATTCACGTGGCATCCAAACATCGAGGTTCTGTGAGTAGACCGCTCGTTTTAGATGATTCCAAACTGTCATACAGATGATGTTCAGTGCCTCGATTATCTCCAGACAGCTTCCGTACCAGTCTTGCTCCATCAGTTGCAAAATTTCATCGACTTTTTCACTGACATGCCAACAACCGGCCAGTGAGAGGTGCATCTCTTCCACCGATATTTCCGAAACGGAATCGAATAAGCCACTCTTGGACCCGGCGTTCACTCACAGCACTCTCACCGTAAACTGCACAAATTTTTCGGCATGTTTTAACAGCGGTTTTCCCACTTTTATAGTAAAAGAGCATCACATAGCGTATTTCTTCAGATATTTCACTCATATTCAAATCAGTATAACTTAGCCTGACATGTCATCTTTCAAACAGGTGTTCGTTTGAAACAATCAGATTAGTGTTTCCAGATAAATGGACTCCAAAAAGATCTAGTGACAAAAAACCGCGGAGACTTTTTATATGACCCAATAAATTCATTGATTCCCATAACTCAAAAATGGTTCATAATTTTCAGCCGACAGCCACAATTTTTAGTATATTATTGACGGTAGAACAGAAATTGTGCGATGCAATCTGCCAATTTTTTTGTTTTTATCGAAAATTTTGTACTAAATTGCTGTGGTTGCTTCAAAATCGCTGCTGAAATTTAAATACAAGCAATATCTCACTATAAGATGACCTACCTTATTTTGTGGAAAGTACACGCTCTGAAACTTATGTTTAAATAGACAGCATTCACAACTTGTTCCCATTGAGAGTCCATAGAAATTCATAAACTTGTCTCAATCACTGGAAAGTCATTATCGGAAATCTGGAAAGTGGGCGACTTTTGTTTCTTTCTTTGTGATACAAACTGCAAACACGGCGTCTTCAAAAAACGTCGAACAATAATTTTTATTTGCTTTTCAAAAAGTGGACAACTATACTTTGCATTTAAGTTCGGAAGTAAAAGGAGTAATAATATGTCGGACGAATTATCTTCTGGTGAGTTAAAAATTACGTCGATGTAATATATCTATCAAAACATAAAATAAATTTCCTTTTTCCGATTTAGTTAATTTTTCGTATGGCGAAAGGACTCCATCTGCTTCGCCATTTTCAGACGAAGAAAAGATAGAATTTCCACCCAGGGTGTTTTTGAGGTTATGGAACACACTAAAGACGCGAAAATCTTTCGAAAATTATGAGCTGTTCAAAATAATGGATGACGCGGAAAACAAAGAGTGGGGTATGCCTCCGTTTTTATATTTATTATATATATATTTTTTTTTATCGAAAACGTAAATCTATCTCTTTCAGATAGAACGCAGCAATCATATTTAGGGTACCAAGAAAGATGCGCAAAAATTTTAGAAACGGAAAGAAAGAAAATGGAAAGAAAAAAAAAGTATACAAAGCGAAGAGAATCAAGGAAGAGAAAGCGAGAAAATCAGGACTTGGAACAGAGGAAGAAGCGCAAGCTTTTATCACGGAAACGCCGTCATTCCGTCGGCTAACCTGATATGTTCCCTGTGTCATCTTTATTTCTTTTATCTATTTTATTGGAACCCTTATATTATGGATTACTAAATAAAACAAACCACGTATTGGTTATCTTTTATTAAAATGGTAACAAGTGAAAACAAGTGACAAGTGGTTGGAAGGTAGGTTCTTAACAAGGAAATGGAAAGTTGGTAACTGGTCCGGCGGTAAGGAAAGGAATTGGTAAGAATACTTCTGAGCATAGTTTCACTACTCATATGCTAGCTTGCACATTCCGAATCGAAACGTCTAGGGAGATTGTTTAACGGATCAAAATGAAGACGGAAACGTCGTTCGCTATTACTAACGAGCATCTATTCCCCTTAATCAAGCATTGTCGTAAGAATGGTTCATGAACCTTCCCTGAAAAATACAAGATTGAAGGCGTCTTTGGACATTCGGACATTCAATTAAAAATAGTGAACGACACTTCGTCTGAAACAATAAAATAAGTGCCGTTTAAGGCATAAATGTCTCCTTGACACAGAAGTAGGTAGAGTTCTATATGCATGTTGCCTCCTATTTGAAGGATTATCTATCAGAGGTATACGCGTATTCTATATGCGCCCACCGCTATCCCATTAATAGATAAAAATTTAGCAAGAATATCATTTGTTTTCCCTTCTCTTGCGGTCAGCCTTCAAATAACATAGCTGATATAAATACATATGTCCTGATACCATCGCGTCATTATGGTAGTTTTCTTCAATTTGCGTAAAAGAATTCATTTCTCAAAAGAGGTAAAGTATGCGTGGTTACCATCTCTCACCTTTCTTTTGTGCAAAACAGAAACAAAGAAATGTGAGTAGATATCAACCCTTAGTACGGATACTGAACAGTGTAATTGTTTATACCTGTAATATTTACGTCCCTGCAAATTGTATTATTTAAATACCCGATGTACCTATGTAGGTATCTGATTTTAAGACGACAGGAATTTTCATATACTTATTGTCACTCCCCTTTTGACTGAGCTCTTTGTGGACAAAGATACACAATAGCAGAAAGAGAGAGTAAGTAATGAACACATCTGTTATTAATTCTACCATTGGTTAGAAGGGAAGAGGAAAAGCTACCTCTTTTCAGCACCGTAGTAGTTAGCAAATTATGGAATTTGAAATATTTATGACATATTTCAATCCAATTCGATGGATCAGATGAATTCTTCGCATGTTTTAAGATGTTGTGACTACTTCTTAGATTCTTCAATAACAATACATCACTGCACAACTACTTCGTCCCATGCAACAGAATATAAATTTAATTGAAGCATCTCTTGGCACTGCAAATTAAACTACCTTACCAACAACAATTGCGTTAAATGACGAATTTTTACCAGTAAACCTAGGACTTTTGACTGCTGGCAAAAGAAAACACATGTAAATCCTACTTAATTGGTGGAAAGCACATCTCAAAAACAATCCTCAGTTTAATTCGCTAATAGCAACTACGCGTCGTCGTTATAGGCTTCCACCAAATCAATACATGTTTATCTACATCTTATCAAAATGTGCAACTTTGCAGACCCTACATCTACGTATGACGAAAAGGAAACTGTCCAACTGTCCCCAAGTACAATAGATAACAATAATAGTCAATCCAATTTTTGTCTACTTTGTGTAATTTTTATTATTTTTTGTATTAATTGATATACATATGAGTAGGAAAACAGACTAAGGCAAGTTTTTCAAAACCAGTTCTCCGTGGTTAGTACCCCTCCTCGTTGATATTCTGGGTATTCTTGATCCATCCGCTGTATAAGGCTTGGTGCGCTCTTAATCAATGCACGCTTTTTGCTCCAGAAAACCGCACAATTCAATTTAGTGTAAAAAAAAAAAAAATTTTCGTATTAACAAATAATACAATCGTTGGTATATTTTGCATTGTGGATGTTCTGTTAATCGTTTATGGACTCAAAGATATCCTTTTTGATGGGTGGGCCTTCACATAATATCGCTTTTTGAAAGTTGGTTGACCACTTCTCTTAATTTTCTTCTTCGTCCCAACCGGGCATTTCGCAAACAGGTTAGCTTCAAAATCCACCTTCATTTAGCTGCAAAAATATTTAAAAAACAGAAAAACTCGGATATAATACATAAATTTAACAAAATCATCTATGTCCTAGTCCCCTTCACATTCGACTTTTTCCGTCCAATCCAATACGGTAAAAATTGGCTGGCACCAGGTCATTAGGACCATTCGTAGAGAAGTCTTCAGGAAACAGTTCCCCTTTGCAACATCTGACCAATCTTATTCTGTAGTTGAAAAATATACAGCTCAAACTGGTTTTTCCTATAAACTAGAAAAATCACACAAAACAGCAATATCGGAATAGCACCATTATCCCTTTCTTCAATCCCTACACAATACTACAAACCTGACACACCAAATTACGAACACCGAGTTTACCGCTCCACCATCAGCTTCGATCTAGCACAACGACAAATAAAGCAAAACAAATTTTTTTTCTTTTCTTAAAAAGCCCAAACGAATAGATACAGAAAACACAAAATATAATTGACTTCAAGAAAACAGGTCCATAGCCCATCCATAGCTCAATGACGAGATCGAAATCTTCCCTCTAAATGTGCTTCACAGATTAAGTGCCTCATGTGTACTCGCTGGTCTTCAAGGCAATTTAATAGCATTTAAAAAATCCAGTGTCATATTTTGGAGAGAACACAAAATCGCAAAAACATTGAATCCTGACCCTCCTCAGCAACAAGTACACTCAACTTAATAGCTTTAAACTACATTAACACACCGACTCAAACAATCCTGACCCAAGACGAATTGGTAATTACATTGCTCACTCAATTTTCATAAAGGAAATCAGCAACCAAGAACCACTAGTGCCAATAATCCCCATTCCCCACTTATCGACAGAAATAATTCGTAATCGAACTTAAATTATCCAGTCGCTGCTAACCAAATAAATCTATTATGCATGTCTAACATGATTAGCACAGTTGTCTTCACACAAAATCGAAAAACAGCTTCTATAATACAAAGAAGACATGTTTACAATAGAAGCACACCGCCCAATCTCTGTCTGACCATACACCGCAAAACTACTTGAAAAATTGTTACAAAATGAACACTATGGTATGCAGTAAGGAAACACGCTACTCTACCTCAGAAACTGCCATATTCATCTGGAGCACTGGGAAACAAAACGCATGCGTCAAAAAACCGACTAATAAAATAGGAATTTATGTCGTTTTAAATTAATGGGATGTGGGCCGTTAATGCGAAATCGTTTCTCAGTAATAACCATTCTGTATTAATTCTAATAATTGCAATTTTGCCACTTTGCACTAGATAAGGGCATCCTACAAAAATCACTCTTATCTTTCCCATCATTTTATTTCTTTAGCATTTGAAGATATAAGCAACAATTTGTCAAAGCACAAATACTTAAGTCACTGCCTATACGCTGATGACTTACATAATGTAACCGGAATACAAATACAATATCTTATGAAGTCAAAGACATTTAGGAAATGACGAGCTTGTCCGGGGCCATTCTCTCATAACCATACACAACACTTTTGCCCTCGCCATCCTAACAACCCGTCATGTAACAGCAAAATCAGGGAGAAAGCATGTGATATGTACTAACATCCTTTTCGAAATAAAAGCTATCACAAGCACAAAAAATAATACAAGTCTGTTACATCTGTAACCTACTGAATAAATCGTTCAAATCCGTGGACCCTTAGACACACAGGTACCAAGGGTACGAGCTCTCAGACACATTTGCCAATAAAGCAACAAGTTCACTTACACAATGTCTACATCACGCCGGATCTTACCAAATACATCAAAACAGGTACATCTACAGACAAGCTAGCTGCTTAGAGAACATACCATTATTAAACAAACACGAAATGCTAGAAAAAAAGGCAAACAAATCCACATCGAAAGGATTCCTCTCTAAATTGCTAATACAGACGGGCATCCTTATATCAATTATATGTCACTTAAGCTAAATGAAATTAAACATAGTACTATAGAGCGGTGGGACTTAACTGTTACCTTTAATTCACTATGTGGGCGCCAGGTTGCATGAGTCTTCCAATTGGATATACTCAAATTGAAGTCGATCATTTGACTCGCCATATTCGACACCTTTCGTAGATCAAAAGTTTAAATGACACGTTTCCTCCACATGCGTTGGCATGTCTCAAAGTAAATATGTTGCAATAATCGACGTGCTCGTGCACAGATCCCAGGACATCAATTTGTAGAGGCCACGTAACCATCGTTCTCTTGTGCATTTGTTTCCTAGGAGTACCTACTATAGAATTGAAATCTCAAATCATAATAAATCTCTTTTTAAAAGTATGATTCAACACAACTTACTGGTGATTGGGCAATGCACTATTCTATGAACGCGAATGTTAACTAATATAAATCAGTTGAAGCTCCATTGAAAATAGCTTCGTCCTGCCACTGGGATTTTATGGGTACAGCTGAATCAAAATCCATACACTGCTGGTCAACTTTAGTAAGTACTACGCAAACACCATCCATAGAAGTACTCGGATAAGTTGATAAGTTTGTTTGAATAAGGCCGCACAAGGAACGTCGGGCACCTGCGCAACAGAAAGAAAAATCCTTTGAAAACAAACTTTTTAAGCAGCATGTACCACTCTGAAAAGCATATCACGATCCCGATAGTGATATGGATATCATCCAGGATTCTCTTTGAAGCGAATGATCTCAGCTTTTAAATCTCTCACTTTGTTCAGTGACCAAATTGTTTTCCTATAATTTAAAATTTGCTTTGACAACAACTGTTTCTGTAGTTATTTCTTTCCAAAATTATTTCCTTATAGCCTCGCCTTCCAAGGGAAGCTACTGGGAATTTGAATATTTCATATTTTGGCTGTGTTCACATTGAAGAAGATAAACAATTTCTGTTTTTTTAATTAAATCAGTTTATCTTTCTCGAAATCCACAGTTCGAACAAAATTACATGTTACGCAAGGTATTATTTGATGTTTGTGGTTCGGAAATGGAAAGTGAAAGGATAGTGACAGAAGATACTAACGTATATATCGCACACAACCACTGGTGATATTTGATTTAATTGCTTCGGTTTTGAGTTCATTGTATCATACAATCTTCCATTAGTATGAAAGGAAAAATGCGTGAGATAAAGATGAAGCTCTTGTCTGTGAGAAATATGTACTACCTACATCAAGTAAGTTGATTCAAATAAAGAAAGAACTATCTGCAAGCATTGAGGAAGATCTGCGGTGGAGTGCTCCATCGGAGTTTATTACCGGTTTTAAACAAGTACAGGTAACTTATAAGATATGTTCATTTTTATATGGGCTGTTGTCATATGATTTTTTCTCATCTGTTACTACTGCAATATTGTCTTTTATATCTTTTAATTACTGTACGTGATATTTGGATAGCAAGACTTGTTTTGTACCTACGGTTCCTACTCATTATTTTTGTTTTTTTGAGAAGGTCACAAAAAGTTGGAAAGTACATTCTCACACACCCAATGTTTCTTTGTGCAGTTGAAACAATATCTGTCAAAACGAAAGCAAGTAATTCTTAAGGACGACGTAATAATCAACAAAATGCAGATGTGCATAAACCAGGCCATCAAAATCAGCAAGGAATACTAGATCGACAGCATGATAGTCAGCATCGGTATTCGGCAAAATGCAGCACTTGTGGACAACCAGACGACGACGTAGTAGTAAGCTGTGACGAGGTACGTAAATATGGCATTAATCCCTGCTTGTGGTATTTTAAGTAGTAATCACGCCTACGGGTTCCCTAAGGTTTACATACTCAAGTAAAATAAGTAGGGTTTACATTGAGTTAGTGAATCTGTATACGAGAGAGTGAATTGGTAGCCAACTCGTAGTTACAATAGCAGACACCATGATGCAACCCTACAAGTTTACCTCGCGTATGTAAAACTTACATCTCTTTTGTGATGTTTAAAATAAAAGGAATCACTCTTGTGATATTTAAAAAAAAAAAGAATTATATCAATTATGTCACTCTTGTGATATTTAAAATAAAAGGAAATATATCAATCTTGTGATATTTAAAATAAAAGGAATTATATCACTCTTGTTATATTTAAAATAAAAAGACAACTGTTCTTATTCCGACAACTGTTCTTTATTCCGTCTATCTTAAGACTGACTTACTTATTCATATTTCTGTCCACCAAACTTTATAATCAATCCGAATTAGAGGGATTCGGTTATTGATCTTTTTCATAAACAATTCTTAATGACCCAGTTCTAAATAGACGCTGGGTAAGGGATAATTCACTTCTGTATGCAAGTGTGTTTATTTGGAGCATGCATAGTCATTGATCCAAAGGCACTTGATCGATGACCATTTGGTTGAATGCTTCATAAGCGGTTATTATAATTGCTTCGATTTTGAGTGGAATGCAATTAGAGGAAAAGTATGTAATTAAATTGTGAAATATGTGACATGCGCAAGAAGACAAAATAATGAGTGCGCATTAAATAATTGTGAGTGATATCCTAGGTTGACAAATATATGACATGCCCAAGATGACTGCGCATTAAATAATTGTGGGTTTGGGGTGAGCAGTGGTAACTATACATGTAAACTCTATGGTAGCAGAGCGACGAAATCCCGTGAGGGGCTAAATCCTGTGGGAAGGGAGTTGAAATCAAATGGAAAAAAATTTAACATTCATCCATTTTTTGATTTTTTATAACCAAAAAAAAAAAAAAACAGGTGACCGCGAAAGTAAATAATTACTCTTGAATCTTGGGCAGTAGAAGGATACATTCTCCACGTCTTCAACAGCATCACTACAAAATGGACGAAGAGGGAAGCCTTTTTTATTTTTAGAACGGTATAGATATGACATGTCCCGTTAGTAATTATGTGACATACATATAAATCGCCTTCTCTATGCTTGCGGCTTATTATAGTTTTAAAAATCAGAACAAGGCGAAAAGTCCATCGGCCTTTCGACGATAGCCCCCAGGACTGTTTCGACTGTCTTTTCTTTATGTTTCCCTTTGTTCTGCCACAGTTGTCTTTAAGTGTGTGATACGTTCAATCTCTTAAACAATTATAGGAAGATCTGACTCAATTTCGACTTTGATTTGGTCATCACCAACTTCGATTGGTCTACCAGAACGTTGGTCATCAATGGATCATTGTTAAGTAGACAACATCATCAAGTTGACTTGTCTCTTTGTGAGCCTCTGAAGCTTTCTTGCCTTTACGGAAATAAAAAAAAAAAACAATATGTTGAAAAAATACACTCTTCGAATTGGATTTGCTTCTAAAATTAACTTAAAGTGGCAGTTATTAAATGTCAAAGGAAAAAATAGGCGCTCGAACTTTGGCGGTGTATACCAGCTATGTTACAGAAGCTACATCTGTCAGATTTAGGGGGTTTAGTAACATGATATTTACGGGGCACACAATCGTCCTATTGAGCCAATAATTAGTCGTTTGGTGGACAAATTCAATCGACGGTGAGGTCTGCAGAAAATATTAATGCAGTGAACGGGAGTGTGCAGGACATCCCGAAAAAGTCTATGCCTCGTCGCGCATGAACATGGCATTGACCAAATTTAAGTCAATCCTTGCACCTGCGCATGCACAAAATTAAATTGATCCAGGAACTGAAACTAGTTGGAGTTGGAAACCGATTTCAGACGGAAAGTCATATTCAGCGACGGGGCACATTTTTAGTTGACTGATTAAGTCCACATGAGCTCTATTTGGAGTGGATTTTGGTTCGGCGGAGTCATTGACCCGTATTTCTTCCAAACTGTGCCTTTACAGTGTTGAGCAACGCGTGCACTATCAAAATGAGTGTTCAGTTTGGGCTATGTTCCGTGCGCTACATGATTTCTCCGGGGCACACAATCGTCCTATTGAGTCAACAATTAGTCGTTTGGTGGACAAATTCAATCGACGGTGAGCCCACATTAGCTCCATCAGTTGCAAATACATCCACAAAAATCCCTATTTGGAGTGCATCTTAGTTCGGCGGAGTCATTGGTCCATATTTCTTCCAAACTGAAGCTAGCACCACAAAAACTATCACCGGCTAGAGGCGAGAGTCATCGAGACCATGTGATTTAACGCCATTGGCCTTTTACTTGTTGGGGTCTGTTTATTCACGGTTCTATACATATATGTATATGTTATACTATCTATCTATGATATCGAGCCCAATTTATGCGGCCAAGTCATCGAAAAGTGGACCTCCCGATACCACGGTGGCCATTTGGCTGAAATTATATTCCATACATGATGTAATAGGAATATTGAATAAAAATTTTGAATAAAAAAGAAATCAAGATATCTCATACACAACTTGCTTGATTTAAATTAGAGAGGACCAAACTATAATCAATAATCAACCATAATAAAGGAATTTTATATAAGTGTTTGTGTTGCTCTTGTTTGTGGCGTTTCACTATTAATATAAAAATTAAAGGTTTTACTCAACGGAAAAGAGGGTGGATCAAGTTTAATCAGCGAAGTAAATAACGGGTAATTCCTTATTCACTGTTATATGGCGACAGTGTGTCCCTTTCCTCGGGTGTTTATCAGTGCATATGATTTATGTAAGGATTTGTACGGTTGTTGTTTATTTTTCCTTTGTTTTACACACAACAGTAGAATAGAATTTTTGAATTTTGGCGAGTCGGTAATGTTTTTTTGTTGAATCGGGTTAGTTTTCTAACTATAGTGACACAGAAGGATTTCCTAGTTTTGATCCGAATGGGATGAAATTTATCATGAAACCGATTTGTCTTAGATTTTTTTCTAATCCAATGGGAAACGAAAGCGTGAAGTTATTTCCTTCTAAAGGTGTTCGTCCAGATACTGATAAAAAATTTCTACAACTGTGTTAAATTAGGGAACCTTAGGCTCTCTACTTGTTGAACAAACAATCGTCGGCAAGTGGTACTCTAGACTCGAAAACTTTAGCAACGCAAATCCGTAATACAAAAAGTGTAGTTTCTGCGGTAAGTTAAGTAATGAGGATACAACTCGCCAAGCGGAACAACGTGCTGGCTGAAAGGCAGTGAATCTTTGCAGCAACAGAATGTCTGTGGTGGACAATACTACAGCTGTAGTCGTCAATTAGAAATTTCTTTGTTGTTTATTAGACACGGGATCAGGTTGGTCTTTGTTGGGAAGCGGTGTTGCTAATCTCAATATTTTTGGGAGATAAAGTTGAGTTTCTAATGGAGTTTAAGAAAATTGCTGTGGAGGTACCTTCCACATAATTTAAACGTGCTATCTGAATAATCATCATCGAATGAGATCTGCTCAGTGATTCTACTTTAGAAATTCGAGTTAATCGTTCTATAATGTACAATCAAAATAAAATCGTTGAAACATTGTTGCGGAAGTATTGTCAAACTTACCACCATTACAGGTGTATCAAAGGATATAGACTTGCAACTAAAAACCGGAAGGAACCCCAACCGCGTCCGAAAGACATTAATTTTGTCAGCTAACTGAAATCAAGAAAGATGAGTAGTTGGTTAGAAAACAACAGTTTCTACTAACAATTTAGTTTCCCCATTAAATGTTGGACAACGCCTATAGAGTTCACAACTCGTTCTTCCTCTCTCTTCTATCCTATTTTCTAAAAAAAAACTAAACACATATAATCAAATGCACTCGAGTCTTAAGTTTTTTTTTTTTTTTTTTTTTTAAAGAATGAGCGCCGACATTAACCGTGACCATGAAATAGGGTAGAAACAGTAAACCACAAGTTTTCCTGGTGTTGTTAACGTCTAATAGCACACTCTGTAGAGTACTACAACGCTAGAGGCTTTGTTAGGTATGCTATATTGTAGATATTTTAGTTCATTTAGTAGGCGTTGTATGTATAATTCAAACAAAAGAAATTATTCAAATGAATCTAAACTATTTAACTATTTATCAAGCATTGTCTTAAGAATGGTTCATGAACCTTCCCTGAAAAAATACAAGATTGAAAGCGTCTTTGGACACTCGGACATTCAATTAAAAATAATGAACGACACTTCGTCTGAAACAATAAGATAAGTGCCGTTTAAGGCATAAATGTCTCCTTGACACAGAAGTAGGTAGAGTTCTATATGCATGTTGCCTCCTATTTGAAGGATTATCTATCAGAGGTATACGCGTATTCTATATGCGCCCACCGCTATTCCATTAATCGATAGAAAAGATGCTGAAAAATGCTGTTTAAATTTAGCAAGAATATCATTTGTTTTCCCTTCTCTTGCGGTCAGCCTTCAAATAACATAGCTGATATAAATACATATGTCCTGATACCATCGCGTCATTATGGTAGTTTTCTTCAATTTGCGTAAAAGAATTCATTTCTCAAAAGAGGTAAAGTATGCGTGGTTACCATCTCTTACCTTTCTTTTGTGCAAAACAGAAACAAAGAAATGTGAGTAGATATCAACCCTTAGTACGGATACTGAACAGTGTAATTGTTTATACCTGTAATATTTACGTCCCTGCAAATTGTATTATTTAAATACCCGATGTACCTATGTAGGTATCTGATTTTAAGACGACAGGAATTTTCATATACTTATTGTCACTCCCCTTTTGACTGAGCTCTTTGTGGACAAAGATACACAATAGCAGAAAGAGAGAGTAAGTAATGAACACATCTGTTATTAATTCTACCATTGGTTAGAAGGGAAGAGGAAAAGCTACCTCTTTTCAGCACCGTAGTAGTTAGCAAATTATGGAATTTGAAATATTTATGACATATTTCAATCCAATTCGATGGATCAGATGAATTCTTCGCATGTTTTAAGATGTTGTGACTACTTCTTAGATTCTTCAATAACAATACATCACTGCACAACTACTTCGTCCCATGCAACAGAATATAAATTTAATTGAAGCATCTCTTGGCACTGCAAATTAAACTACCTTACCAACAACAATTGCGTTAAATGACGAATTTTTACCAGTAAACCTAGGACTTTTGACTGCTGGCAAAAGAAAACACATGTAAATCCTACTTAATTGGTGGAAAGCACATCTCAAAAACAATCCTCAGTTTAATTCGCTAATAGCAACTACGCGTCGTCGTTATTGGCTTCCACCAAATCAATACATGTTTATCTACATCTTATCAAAATGTGCAACTTTGCAGACCCTACATCTACGTATGACGAAAAGGAAACTGTCCAACTGTCCCCAAATACAATAGATAACAATAATAGTCAATCCAATTTTTGTCTACTTTGTGTAATTTTTATTATTTTTTGTATTAATTGATATACATATGAGTAGGAAAACAGACTAAGGCAAGTTTTTCAAAACCAGTTCTCCGTGGTTAGTACCCCTCCTCGTTGATATTCTGGGTATTCTTGATCCATCCGCTGTATAAGGCTTGGTGCGCTCTTAATCAATGCACGCTTTTTGCTCCAGAAAACCGCACAATTCAATTTAGTGTAAAAAAAAAAAAAAATTCGTATTAACAAATAATACAATCGTTGGTATATTTTGCATTGTGGATGTTCTGTTAATCGTTTATGGACTCAAAGATATCCTTTTTGATGGGTGGGCCTTCACATAATATCGCTTTTTGAAAGTTGGTTGACCACTTCCCTTAATTTTCTTCTTCGTCCCAACCGGGCATTTCGCAAACAGGTTAGCTTCAAAATCCACCTTCATTTAGCTGCAAAAATATTTAAGAAACAGAAAAACTCGGATATAATACATAAATTTAACAAAATCATCTATGTCCTAGTCCCCTTCACATTCGACTTTTTCCGTCCAATCCAATACGGTAAAAATTGGCTGGCACCAGGTCATTAGGACCATTCGTAGAGAAGTCTTCAGGAAACAGTTCCCCTTTGCAACATCTGACCAATCTTATTCTGTAGTTGAAAAATATACAGCTCAAACTGGTTTTTCCTATAAACTAGAAAAATCACACAAAACAGCAATATCGGAATAGCACCATTATCCCTTTCTTCAATCCCTACACAATACTACAAACCTGACACACCAAATTACGAACACCGAGTTTACCGCTCCACCATCAGCTTCGATCTAGCACAACGACAAATAAAGCAAAACAAATTTTTTTTTCTTTTCTTAAAAAGCCCAAACGAATAGATACAGAAAACACAAAATATAATTGACTTCAAGAAAACAGGTCCATAGCCCATCCATAGCTCAATGACGAGATCGAAATCTTCCCTCTAAATGTGCTTCACAGATTAAGTGCCTCATGTGTACTCGCTGGTCTTCAAGGCAATTTAATAGCATTTAAAAAATCCAGTGTCATATTTTGGAGAGAACACAAAATCGCAAAAACATTGAATCCTGACCCTCCTCAGCAACAAGTACACTCAACTTAATAGCTTTAAACTACATTAACACACCGACTCAAACAATCCTGACCCAAGACGAATTGGTAATTACATTGCTCACTCAATTTTCATAAAGGAAATCAGCAACCAAGAACCACTAGTGCCAATAATCCCCATTCCCCACTTATACAGAAATAATTCGTAATCGAACTTAAATTATCCAGTCGCTGCTAACCAAATAAATCTATTATGCATGTCTAACATGATTAGCACAGTTGTCTTCACACAAAATCGAAAAACAGCTTCTATAATACAAAGAAGACATGTTTAAAATAGAAGCACACCGCCCAATCTCTGTCTGACCATACACCGCAAAACTACTTGAAAAATTGTTACAAAATGAACACTATGGTATGCAGTAAGGAAACACGCTACTCTACCTCAGAAACTGCCATATTCATCTGGAGCACTGGGAAACAAAACGCATGCGTCAAAAAACCGACTAATAAAATAGGAATTTATGTCGTTTTAAATTAATGGGATGTGGGCCGTTAATGCGAAATCGTTTCTCAGTAATAACCATTCTGTATTAATTCTAATAATTGCAATTTTGCCACTTTGCACTAGATAAGGGCATCCTACAAAAATCACTCTTATCTTTCCCATCATTTTATTTCTTTAGCATTTGAAGATATAAGCAACAATTTGTCAAAGCACAAATACTTAAGTCACTGCCTATACGCTGATGACTTACATAATGTAACCGGAATACAAATACAATATCTTATGAAGTCAAAGACATTTAGGAAATGACGAGCTTGTCCGGGGCCATTCTCTCATAACCATACACAACACTTTTGCCCTCGCCATCCTAACAACCCGTCATGTAACAGCAAAATCAGGGAGAAAGCATGTGATATGTACTAACATCCTTTTCGAAATAAAAGCTATCACAAGCACAAAAAACAATACAAGTCTGTTACATCTGTAACCTACTGAATAAATCGTTCAAATCCGTGGACCCTTAGACACACAGGTACCAAGGGTACGAGCTCTCAGACACATTTGCCAATAAAGCAACAAGTTCACTTACACAATGTCTACATCACGCCGGATCTTACCAAATACATCAAAACAGGTACATCTACAGACAAGCTAGCTGCTTAGAGAACATACCATTATTAAACAAACACGAAATGCTAGAAAAAAAGGCAAACAAATCCACATCGAAAGGATTCCTCTCTAAATTGCTAATACAGACGGGCATCCTTATATCAATTATATGTCACTTAAGCTAAATGAAATTAAACATAGTACTATAGAGCGGTGGGACTTAACTGTTACCTTTAATTCACTATGTGGGCGCCAGGTTGCATGAGTCTTCCAATTGGATATACTCAAATTGAAGTCGATCATTTGACTCGCCATATTCGACACCTTTCGTAGATCAAAAGTTTAAATGACACGTTTCCTCCACATGCGTTGGCATGTCTCAAAGTAAATATGTTGCAATAATCGACGTGCTCGTGCACAGATCCCAGGACATCAATTTGTAGAGGCCACGTAACCATCGTTCTCTTGTGCATTTGTTTCCTAGGAGTACCTACTATAGAATTGAAATCTCAAATCATAATAAATCTCTTTTTAAAAGTATGATTCAACACAACTTACTGGTGATTGGGCAATGCACTATTCTATGAACGCGAATGTTAACTAATATAAACCAGTTGAAGCTCCATTGAAAATAGCTTCGTCCTGCCACTGGGATTTTATGGGTACAGCTGAATCAAAATCCATACACTGCTGGTCAACTTTAGTAAGTACTACGCAAACACCATCCATAGAAGTACTCGGATAAGTTGATAAGTTTGTTTGAATAAGGCCGCACAAGGAACGTCGGGCACCTGCGCAACAGAAAGAAAAATCCTTTGAAAACAAACTTTTTAAACAGCATGTACCACTCTGAAAAGCATATCACGATCCCGATAGTGATATGGATATCATCCAGGATTCTCTTTGAAGCGAATGATCTCAGCTTTTAAATCTCTCACTTTGTTCAGTGACCAAATTGTTTTCCTATAATTTAAAATTTGCTTTGACAACAACTGTTTCTGTAGTTATTTCTTTCCAAAATTATTTCCTTATAGCCTCGCCTTCCAAGGGAAGCTACTGGGAATTTGAATATTTCATATTTTGGCTGTGTTCACATTGAAGAAGATAAACAATTTCTGTTTTTTTAATTAAATCAGTTTATCTTTCTCGAAATCCACAATTCGAACAAAATTATATGTTACGCAAGGTATTATTTGATGTTTGTGGTTCGGAAATGGAAAGTGAAAGGATAGTGACAGAAGATACTAACATATATATCGCACACAACCACTGGTGATATTTGATTTAATTGCTTCGGTTTTGAGTTCATTGTATCATATAATCTTCCATTAGTATGAAAGGAAAAATGCGTGAGATAAAGATGAAGCTCTTGTCTGTGAGAAATATGTACTACCTACATCAAGTAAGTTGATTCAAATAAAGAAAGAACTATCTGCAAGCATTGAGGAAGATCTGCGGTGGAGTGCTCCATCGGAGTTTATTACCGGTTTTAAACAAGTACAGGTAACTTATAAGATATGTTCATTTTTATATGGGCCGTTGTCATATGATTTTTTCTCATCTGTTACTACTGCAATATTGTCTTTTATATCTTTTAATTACTGTACGTGATATTTGGATAGCAAGACTTGTTTTGTACCTACGGTTCCTACTCATTATTTTTGTTTTTTTGAGAAGGTCACAAAAAGTTGGAAAGTACATTCTCACACACCCAATGTTTCTTTGTGCAGTTGAAACAATATCTGTCAAAACGAAAGCAAGTAATTCTTAAGGACGACGTAATAATCAACAAAATGCAGATGTGCATAAACCAGGCCATCAAAATCAGCAAGGAATACTAGATCGACAGCATGATAGTCAGCATCGGTATTCGGCAAAATGCAGCACTTGTGGACAACCAGACGACGACGTAGTAGTAAGCTGTGACGAGGTACGTTAATATGGCATTAATCCCTGCTTGTGGTATTTTAAGTAGTAATCACGCCTACGGGTTCCCTAAGGTTTACATACTCAAGTAAAATAAGTAGGGTTTACATTGAGTTAGTGAATCTGTATACGAGAGAGTGAATTGGTAGCCAACTCGTAGTTACAATAGCAGACACCATGATGCAACCCTACAAGCTTACCTCGCGTGTGTAAAACTTATATCTCTTTTGTGATGTTTAAAATAAAAGGAATCACTCTTGTGATATTTAAAAAAAAAAAAGAATTATATCAATTATGTCACTCTTGTGATATTTAAAATAAAAGGAAATATATCAATCTTGTCATATTTAAAATAAAAGGAATTATATCACTCTTGTTATATTTAAAATAAAAAGACAACTGTTCTTATTCCGACAACTGTTCTTTATTCCGTCTATCTTAAGACTGACTTACTTATTCATATTTCTGTCCACCAAACTTTATAATCAATCCGAATCAGAGGGATTCGGTTATTGATCTTTTTCATAAACAATTCTTAATGACCCAGTTCTAAATAGACGCTGGGTAAGGGATAATTCACTTCTGTATGCAAGTGTGTTTATTTGGAGCATGCATAGTCATTGATCCAAAGGCACTTGATCGATGACCATTTGGTTGAATGCTTCATAAGCGGTTATTATAATTGCTTCGATTTTGAGTGGAATGCAATTAGAGGAAAAGTATGTAATTAAATTGTGAAATATGTGACATGCGCAAGAAGACAAAATAATGAGTGCGCATTAAATAATTGTGAGTGATATCCTAGGTTGACAAATATATGACATGCCCAAGATGACTGCGCATTAAATAATTGTGGGTTTGGGGTGAGCAGTGGTAACTATACATGTAAACTCTATGGTAGCAGAGCGACGAAGTCCCGTGAGGGGCTAAATCCTGTGGGAAGGGAGTTGAAATCAAATGGAAAAAAATTTAACATTCATCCATTTTTTGATTTTTTATAACCAAAAAAAAAAAAAAAACAGGTGACCGCGAAAGTAAATAATTACTCTTGAATCTTGGGCAGTAGAAGGATACATTCTCCACGTCTTCAACAGCATCACTACAAAATGGACGAAGAGGGAAGCCTTTTTTATTTTTAGAACGGTATAGATATGACATGTCCCGTTAGTAATTATGTGACATACATATAAATCGCCTTCTCTATGCTTGCGGCTTATTATAGTTTTAAAAATCAGAACAAGGCGAAAAGTCCATCGGCCTTTCGACGATAGCCCCCAGGACTGTTTCGACTGTCTTTTCTTCATGTTTCCCTTTGTTCTGCCACAGTTGTCTTTAAGTGTGTGATACGTTCAATCTCTTAAACAATTATAGGAAGATCTGACTCAATTTTGACTTTGATTTGGTCATCACCAACTTCGATTGGTCTACCAGAACGTTGGTCATCAATGGATCATTGTTAAGTAGACAACATCATCAAGTTGACTTGTCTCTTTGTGAGCCTCTGAAGCTTTCTTGCCTTTACGGAAATAAAAAAAAAAACAATATGTTGAAAAAATACACTCTTCGAATTGGATTTGCTTCTAAAATTAACTTAAAGTGGCAGTTATTAAATGCCAAAGGAAAAAATAGGCGCTCGAACTTTGGCGGTGTATACCAGCTATGTTACAGAAGCTACATCTGTCAGATTTAGGGGGTTTAGTAACATGATATTTACGGGGCACACAATCGTCCTATTGAGCCAATAATTAGTCGTTTGGTGGACAAATTCAATCGACGGTGAGGTCTGCAGAAAATATTAATGCAGTGAACGGGAGTGTGCAGGACATCCCGAAAAAGTCTATGCCTCGTCGCGCATGAACATGGCATTGACCAAATTTAAGTCAATCCTTGCACCTGCGCATGCACAAAATTAAATTGATCCAGGAACTGAAACTAGTTGGAGTTGGAAACCGATTTCAGACGGAAAGTCATATTCAGCGACGGGGCACATTTTTAGTTGACTGATTAAGTCCACATGAGCTCTATTTGGAGTGGATTTTGGTTCGGCGGAGTCATTGACCCGTATTTCTTCCAAACTGTGCCTTTACAGTGTTGAGCAACGCGTGCACTATCAAAATGAGTGTTCAGTTTGGGCTATGTTCCGTGCGCTACATGATTTCTCCGGGGCACACAATCGTCCTATTGAGTCAACAATTAGTCGTTTGGTGGACAAATTCAATCGACGGTGAGCCCACATGAGCTCCATCAGTTGCAAATACATCCACAAAAATCCCTATTTGGAGTGCATCTTAGTTCGGCGGAGTCATTGGTGCATATTTCTTCCAAACTGAAGCTAGCACCACAAAAACTATCACCGGCTAGAGGCGAGAGTCATCGAGACCATGTGATTTAACGCCATTGGCCTTTTACTTGTTGGGGTCTGTTTATTCACGGTTCTATACATATATGTATATGTTATACTATCTATCTATGATATCGAGCCCAATTTATGCGGCCAAGTCATCGAAAAGTGGACCTCCCGATACCACGGTGGCCATTTGGCTGAAATTATATTCCATACATGATGTAATAGGAATATTGAATAAAAATTTTGAATAAAAAAGAAATCAAGATATCTCATACACAACTTGCTTGATTTAAATTAGAGAGGACCAAACTATAATCAATAATCAACCATAATAAAGGAATTTTATATAAGTGTTTGTGTTGCTCTTGTTTGTGGCGTTTCACTATTAATATAAAAATTAAAGGTTTTACTCAACGGAAAAGAGGGTGGATCAAGTTTAATCAGCGAAGTAAATAACGGGTAATTCCTTATTCACTGTTATATGGCGACAGTGTGTCCCTTTCCTCGGGTGTTTATCAGTGCATATGATTTATGTAAGGATTTGTACGGTTGTTGTTTATTTTTCCTTTGTTTTACACACAACAGTAGAATAGAATTTTTGAATTTTGGCGAGTCGGTAATGTTTTTTTGTTGAATCGGGTTAGTTTTCTAACTATAGTGACACAGAAGGATTTCCTAGTTTTGATCCGAATGGGATGAAATTTATCATGAAACCGATTTGTCTTAGATTTTTTTCTAATCCAATGGGAAACGAAAGCGTGAAGTTATTTCCTTCTAAAGGTGTTCGTCCAGATACTGATAAAAAATTTCTACAACTGTGTTAAATTAGGGAACCTTAGGCTCTCTACTTGTTGAACAAACAATCGTCGGCAAGTGGTACTCTAGACTCGAAAACTTTAGCAACGCAAATCCGTAATACAAAAAGTGTAGTTTCTGCGGTAAGTTAAGTAATGAGGATACAACTCGCCAAGCGGAACAACGTGCTGGCTGAAAGGCAGTGAATCTTTGCAGCAACAGAATGTCTGTGGTGGACAATACTACAGCTGTAGTCGTCAATTAGAAATTTCTTTGTTGTTTATTAGACACGGGATCAGGTTGGTCTTTGTTGGGAAGCGGTGTTGCTAATCTCAATATTTTTGGGAGATAAAGTTGAGTTTCTAATGGAGTTTAAGAAAATTGCTGTGGAGGTACCTTCCACATAATTTAAACGTGCTATCTGAATAATCACCATCGAATGAGATCTGCTCAGTGATTCTACTTTAGAAATTCGAGTTAATCGTTCTATAATGTACAATCAAAATAAAATCGTTGAAACATTGTTGCGGAAGTATTGTCAAACTTACCACCATTACAGGTGTATCAAAGGATATAGACTTGCAACTAAAAACCGGAAGGAACCCCAACCGCGTCCGAAAGACATTAATTTTGTCAGCTAACTGAAATCAAGAAAGATGAGTAATTGGTTAGAAAACAACAGTTTCTACTAACAATTTAGTTTCCCCATTAAATGTTGGACAACGCCTATAGAGTTCACAACTCGTTCTTCCTCTCTCTTCTATCCTATTTTCTAAAAAAAAACTAAACACATATAATCAAATGCACTCGAGTCTTAAGTTTTTTTTTTTTTTTTTTTTTTTAAAGAATGAGCGCCGACATTAACCGTGACCATGAAATAGGGTAGAAACAGTAAACCACAAGTTTTCCTGGTGTTGTTAACGTCTAATAGCACACTCTGTAGAGTACTACAACGCTAGAGGCTTTGTTAGGTATGCTATATTGTAGATATTTTAGTTCATTTAGTAGGCGTTGTATGTATAATTCAAACAAAAGAAATTATTCAAATGAATCTAAACTATTTAACTATTTATCAAGCATTGTCTTAAGAATGGTTCATGAACCTTCTCTGAAAAAATACAAGATTGAAAGCGTCTTTGGACACTCGGACATTCAATTAAAAATAATGAACGACACTTCGTCTGAAACAATAAGATAAGTGCCGTTTAAGGCATAAATGTCTCCTTGACACAGAAGTAGGTAGAGTTCTATATGCATGTTGCCTCCTATTTGAAGGATTATCTATCAGAGGTATACGCGTATTCTATATGCGCCCACCGCTATTCCATTAATCGATAGAAAAGATGCTGAAAAATGCTGTTTAAATTTAGCAAGAATATCATTTGTTTTCCCTTCTCTTGCGGTCAGCCTTCAAATAACATAGCTGATATAAATACATATGTCCTGATACCATCGCGTCATTATGGTAGTTTTCTTCAATTTGCGTAAAAGAATTCATTTCTCAAAAGAGGTAAAGTATGCGTGGTTACCATCTCTTACCTTTCTTTTGTGCAAAACAGAAACAAAGAAATGTGAGTAGATATCAACCCTTAGTACGGATACTGAACAGTGTAATTGTTTATACCTGTAATATTTACGTCCCTGCAAATTGTATTATTTAAATACCCGATGTACCTATGTAGGTATCTGATTTTAAGACGACAGGAATTTTCATATACTTATTGTCACTCCCCTTTTGACTGAGCTCTTTGTGGACAAAGATACACAATAGCAGAAAGAGAGAGTAAGTAATGAACACATCTGTTATTAATTCTACCATTGGTTAGAAGGGAAGAGGAAAAGCTACCTCTTTTCAGCACCGTAGTAGTTAGCAAATTATGGAATTTGAAATATTTATGACATATTTCAATCCAATTCGATGGATCAGATGAATTCTTCGCATGTTTTAAGATGTTGTGACTACTTCTTAGATTCTTCAATAACAATACATCACTGCACAACTACTTCGTCCCATGCAACAGAATATAAATTTAATTGAAGCATCTCTTGGCACTGCAAATTAAACTACCTTACCAACAACAATTGCGTTAAATGACGAATTTTTACCAGTAAACCTAGGACTTTTGACTGCTGGCAAAAGAAAACACATGTAAATCCTACTTAATTGGTGGAAAGCACATCTCAAAAACAATCCTCAGTTTAATTCGCTAATAGCAACTACGCGTCGTCGTTATAGGCTTCCACCAAATCAATACATGTTTATCTACATCTTATCAAAATGTGCAACTTTGCAGACCCTACATCTACGTATGACGAAAAGGAAACTGTCCAACTGTCCCCAAATACAATAGATAACAATAATAGTCAATCCAATTTTTGTCTACTTTGTGTAATTTTTATTATTTTTTGTATTAATTGATATACATATGAGTAGGAAAACAGACTAAGGCAAGTTTTTCAAAACCAGTTCTCCGTGGTTAGTACCCCTCCTCGTTGATATTCTGGGTATTCTTGATCCATCCGCTGTATAAGGCTTGGTGCGCTCTTAATCAATGCACGCTTTTTGCTCCAGAAAACCGCACAATTCAATTTAGTGTAAAAAAAAAAAAAATTTTTCGTATTAACAAATAATACAATCGTTGGTATATTTTGCATTGTGGATGTTCTGTTAATCGTTTATGGACTCAAAGATATCCTTTTTGATGGGTGGGCCTTCACATAATATCGCTTTTTGAAAGTTGGTTGACCACTTCTCTTAATTTTCTTCTTCGTCCCAACCGGGCATTCCGCAAACAGGTTAGCTTCAAAATCCACCTTCATTTAGCTGCAAAAATATTTAAGAAACAGAAAAACTCGGATATAATACATAAATTTAACAAAATCATCTATGTCCTAGTCCCCTTCACATTCGACTTTTTCCGTCCAATCCAATACGGTAAAAATTGGCTGGCACCAGGTCATTAGGACCATTCGTAGAGAAGTCTTCAGGGAACAGTTCCCCTTTGCAACATCTGACCAATATACAGCTCAAACTGGTTTTTCCTATAAACTAGAAAAATCACACAAAACAGCAATATCGGAATAGCACCATTATCCCTTTCTTCAATCCCTACACAATACTACAAACCTGACACACCAAATTACGAACACCGAGTTTACCGCTCCACCATCAGCTTCGATCTAGCACAACGACAAATAAAGCAAAACAAATTTTTTTTCTTTTCTTAAAAAGCCCAAACGAATAGATACAGAAAACACAAAATATAATTGACTTCAAGAAAACAGGTCCATAGCCCATCCATAGCTCAATGACGAGATCGAAATCTTCCCTCTAAATGTGCTTCACAGATTAAGTGCCTCATGTGTACTCGCTGGTCTTCAAGGCAATTTAATAGCATTTAAAAAATCCAGTGTCATATTTTGGAGAGAACACAAAATCGCAAAAACATTGAATCCTGACCCTCCTCAGCAACAAGTACACTCAACTTAATAGCTTTAAACTACATTAACACACCGACTCAAACAATCCTGACCCAAGACGAATTGGTAATTACATTGCTCACTCAATTTTCATAAAGGAAATCAGCAACCAAGAACCACTAGTGCCAATAATCCCCATTCCCCACTTATCGACAGAAATAATTCGTAATCGAACTTAAATTATCCAGTCGCTGCTAACCAAATAAATCTATTATGCATGTCTAACATGATTAGCACAGTTGTCTTCACACAAAATCGAAAAACAGCTTCTATAATACAAAGAAGACATGTTTACAATAGAAGCACACCGCCCAATCTCTGTCTGACCATACACCGCAAAACTACTTGAAAAATTGTTACAAAATGAACACTATGGCATGCAGTAACGAAACACCATTTAAGGATGCAAATGTGCCGTACTCTACCTCAGAGTACCATATACATCTGGAGCACTGGGAAACAAAAAGCATGCGTCAAAAAACCGACTAATAAAATAGGAATTTATGTCGTTTTAAATTAATGGGATGTGGGCCGTTAATGCGAAATCGTTTCTCAGTAATAATTCTAATAATTGCAATTTTGCCACTTTGCACTAGATAAGGGCATCCTACAAAAATCACTCTTATCTTTCCCATCATTTTATTTCTTTAGCATTTGAAGATATAAGCAACAATTTGTCAAAGCACAAATACTTAAGTCACTGCCTATACGCTGATGACTTACATAATGTAACCGGAATACAAATACAATATCTTATGAAGTCAAAGACATTTAGGAAATGACGAGCTTGTCCGGGGCTATTCTCTCATAACCATACACAACACTTTTGCCCTCGCCATCCTAACAACCCGTCATGTAACAGCAAAATCAGGGAGAAAGCATGTGATATGTACTAACATCCTTTTCGAAATAAAAGCTATCACAAGCACAAAAAACAATACAAGTCTGTTACATCTGTAACCTACTGAATAAATCGTTCAAATCCGTGGACCCTTAGACACACAGGTACCAAGGGTACGAGCTCTCAGACACATTTGCCAACAAAGCAACAGGTCACTTAAACAATGTCTACATCACGCCGGATCTTACCAAATACATCAAAACAGGTACATCTACAGACAAGCTAGCTGCTTAGAGAACATACCATTATTAAACAAACACGAAATGCTAGAAAAAAAGGCAAACAAATCCACATCGAAAGGATTCCTCTCTAAATTGCTAATACAGACGGGCATCCTTATATCAATTATATGTCACTTAAGCTAAATGAAATTAAACATAGTACTATAGAGCGGTGGGACTTAACTGTTACCTTTAATTCACTATGTGGGCGCCAGGTTGCATGAGTCTTCCAATTGGATATACTCAAATTGAAGTCGATCATTTGACTCGCCATATTCGACACCTTTCGTAGATCAAAAGTTTAAATGACACGTTTCCTCCACATGCGTTGGCATGTCTCAAAGTAAATAT
Organism: Volucella inanis; assembly: GCA_907269105.1. NCBI lineage: Eukaryota > Metazoa > Arthropoda > Insecta > Diptera > Syrphidae > Volucella > Volucella inanis. Next base: position 24,673,296 of record OU026158.1, read on the forward strand.
GTTGCAATAATCGACGTGCTCGTGCACAGATCCCAGGACATCAATTTGTAGAGGCCACGTAACCATCGTTCTCTTGTGCATTTGTTTCCTAGGAGTACCTACTATAGAATTGAAATCTCAAATCATAATAAATCTCTTTTTAAAAGTATGATTCAACACAACTTACTGGTGATTGGGCAATGCACTATTCTATGAACGCGAATGTTAACTAATATAAACCAGTTGAAGCTCCATTGAAAATAGCTTCGTCCTGCCACTGGGATTTTATGGGTACAGCTGAATCAAAATCCATACACTGCTGGTCAACTTTAGTAAGTACTACGCAAACACCATCCATAGAAGTACTCGGATAAGTTGATAAGTTTGTTTGAATAAGGCCGCACAAGGAACGTCGGGCACCTGCGCAACAGAAAGAAAAATCCTTTGAAAACAAACTTTTTGTACCACTCTGAAAAGAATATCACGATCCCGATAGTGATATGGATATCATCCAGGATTCTCTTTGAAGCGAATGATCTCAGCTTTTAAATCTCTCACTTTGTTCAGTGACCAAATTGTTTTCCTATAATTTAAAATTTGCTTTGACAACAACTGTTTCTGTAGTTATTTCTTTCCAAAATTATTTCCTTATAGCCTCGCCTTCCAAGGGAAGCTACTGGGAATTTGAATATTTCATATTTTGGCTGTGTTCACATTGAAGAAGATAAACAATTTCTGTTTTTTTAATTAAATCAGTTTATCTTTCTCGAAATCCACAATTCGAACAAAATTACATGTTACGCAAGGTATTATTTGATGTTTGTGGTTCGGAAATGGAAAGTGAAAGGATAGTGACAGAAGATACTAACATATATATCGCACACAACCACTGGTGATATTTGATTTAATTGCTTCGGTTTTGAGTTCATTGTATCATACAATCTTCCATTAGTATGAAAGGAAAAATGCGTGAGATAAAGATGAAGCTCTTATCTGTGAGAAATATGTACTACCTACATCAAGTAAGTTGATTCAAATAAAGAAAGAACTATCTGCAAGCATTGAGGAAGATCTGCGGTGGAGTGCTCCATCGGAGTTTATTACCGGTTTTAAACAAGTACAGGTAACTTATAAGATATGTTCATTTTTATATGGGCCGTTGTCATATGATTTTTTCTCATCTGTTACTACTGCAATATTGTCTTTTATATCTTTTAATTACTGTACGTGATATTTGGATAGCAAGACTTGTTTTGTACCTACGGTTCCTACTCATTATTTTTGTTTTTTTGAGAAGGTCACAAAAAGTTGGAAAGTACATTCTCACACACCCAATGTTTCTTTGTGCAGTTGAAACAATATCTGTCAAAACGAAAGCAAGTAATTCCTAAGGACGACGTAATAATCAACAAAATGCAGATGTGCATAAACCAGGCCATCAAAATCAGCAAGGAATACTAGATCGACAGCATGATACTCAGCATCGGTATTCGGCAAAATGCAGCACTTGTGGACAACCAGACGACGACGTAGTAGTAAGCTGTGACGAGGTACGTAAATATGGCATTAATCCCTGCTTGTGGTATTTTAAGTAGTAATCACGCCTACGGGTTCCCTAAGGTTTACATACTCAAGTAAAATAAGTAGGGTTTACATTGAGTTAGTGAATCTGTATACGAGAGAGTGAATTGGTAGCCAACTCGTAGTTACAATAGCAGACACCATGATGCAACCCTACAAGTTTACCTCGCGTATGTAAAACTTACATCTCTTTTGTGATGTTTAAAATAAAAGGAATCACTCTTGTGATATTTAAAAAAAAAAAGAATTATATCAATTATGTCACTCTTGTGATATTTAAAATAAAAGGAAATATATCAATCTTGTGATATTTAAAATAAAAGGAATTATATCACTCTTGTTATATTTAAAATAAAAAGACAACTGTTCTTATTCCGACAACTGTTCTTTATTCCGTCTATCTTAAGACTGACTTACTTATTCATATTTCTGTCCACTAAACTTTATAATCAATCCGAATCAGAGGGATTCGGTTATTGATCTTTTTCATAAACAATTCTTAATGACCCAGTTCTAAATAGACGCTGGGTAAGGGATAATTCACTTCTGTATGCAAGTGTGTTTATTTGGGGCATGCATAGTCATTGATCCAAAGGCACTTGATCGATGACCATTTGGTTGAATGTTTCATAAGCGGTTATTATAATGTGCAGGGAGTGTGCAGGACATCCCGAAAAAGTCTATGCCTCGTCGCGCATGAACATGGCATTGACCAAATTTAAGTCAATCCTTGCACCTGCGCATGCACAAAATTAAATTGATCCAGGAACTGAAACTAGTTGGAATTGGAAACCGATTTCAGACGGAAAGTCATATTCAGCGACGGGGCACATTTTTAGTTGACTGATTAAGTCCACATGAGCTCTATTTGGAGTGGGTTTTGGTTCGGCGGAGTCATTGACCCGTATTTCTTCCAAACTGTGCCTTTACAGTGTTGAGCAACGCGTGCACTATCAAAATGAGTGTTCAGTTTGGGCTATGTTCCGTGCGCTACATGATTTCTCCGGGGCACACAATCGTCCTATTGAGTCAACAATTAGTCGTTTGGTGGACAAATTCAATCGACGGTGAGCCCACATGAGCTCCATCAGTTGCAAATACATCCACAAAAATCCCTATTTGGAGTGCATCTTAGTTCGGCGGAGTCATTGGTCCATATTTCTTCCAAACTGAAGCTAGCACCACAAAAACTATCACCGGCTAGAGGCGAGAGTCATCGAGACCATGTGATTTAATGCCATTGGCCTTTTTCTTGTTGGGGTCTGTTTATTCACGGTTCTATACATATATGTATATGTTATACTATCTATCTATGATATCGAGCCCAATTTATGCGGCCAAGTCATCGAAAAGTGGACCTCCCGATACCACGGTGGCCATTTGGCTGAAATTATATTCCATACATGATGTAATAGGAATATTGAATAAAAATTTTGAATAAAAAAGAAATCAAGATATCTCATACACAACTTGCTTGATTTAAATTAGAGAGGACCAAACTATAATCAATAATCAACCATAATAAAGGAATTTTATATAAGTGTTTGTGTTGCTCTTGTTTGTGGCGTTTCACTATTAATATAAAAATTAAAGGTTTTACTCAACGGAAAAGAGGGTGGATCAAGTTTAATCAGCGAAGTAAATAACGGGTAATTCCTTATTCACTGTTATATGGCGACAGTGTGTCCCTTTCCTCGGGTGTTTATCAGTGCATATGATTTATGTAAGGATTTGTACGGTTGTTGTTTATTTTTCCTTTGTTTTACACACAACAGTAGAATAGAATTTTTGAATTTTGGCGAGTCGGTAATGTTTTTTTGTTGAATCGGGTTAGTTTTCTAACTATAGTGACACAGAAGGATTTCCTAGTTTTGATCCGAATGGGATGAAATTTATCATGAAACCGATTTGTCTTAGATTTTTTTCTAATCCAATGGGAAACGAAAGCGTGAAGTTATTTCCTTCTAAAGGTGTTCGTCCAGATACTGATAAAAAATTTCTACAACTGTGTTAAATTAGGGAACCTTAGGCTCTCTACTTGTTGAACAAACAATCGTCGGCAAGTGGTACTCTAGACTCGAAAACTTTAGCAACGCAAATCCGTAATACAAAAAGTGTAGTTTCTGCGGTAAGTTAAGTAATGAGGATACAACTCGCCAAGCGGAACAACGTGCTGGCTGAAAGGCAGTGAATCTTTGCAGCAACAGAATGTCTGTGGTGGACAATACTACAGCTGTAGTCGTCAATTAGAAATTTCTTTGTTGTTTATTAGACACGGGATCAGGTTGGTCTTTGTTGGGAAGCGGTGTTGCTAATCTCAATATTTTTGGGAGATAAAGTTGAGTTTCTAATGGAGTTTAAGAAAATTGCTGTGGAGGTACCTTCCACATAATTTAAACGTGCTATCTGAATAATCATCATCGAATGAGATCTGCTCAGTGATTCTACTTTAGAAATTCGAGTTAATCGTTCTATAATGTACAATCAAAATAAAATCGTTGAAACATTGTTGCGGAAGTATTGTCAAACTTACCACCATTACAGGTGTATCAAAGGATATAGACTTGCAACTAAAAACCGGAAGGAACCCCAACCGCGTCCGAAAGACATTAATTTTGTCAGCTAACTGAAATCAAGAAAGATGAGTAGTTGGTTAGAAAACAACAGTTTCTACTAACAATTTAGTTTCCCCATTAAATGTTGGACAACGCCTATAGAGTTCACAACTCGTTCTTCCTCTCTCTTCTATCCTATTTTCTAAAAAAAAACTAAACACATATAATCAAATGCACTCGAGTCTTAAGTTTTTTTTTTTTTTTTTTTTTTAAAGAATGAGCGCCGACATTAACCGTGACCATGAAATAGGGTAGAAACAGTAAACCACAAGTTTTCCTGGTGTTGTTAACGTCTAATAGCACACTCTGTAGAGTACTACAACGCTAGAGGCTTTGTTAGGTATGCTATATTGTAGATATTTTAGTTCATTTAGTAGGCGTTGTATGTATAATTCAAACAAAAGAAATTATTCAAATGAATCTAAACTATTTAACTATTTATCAAGCATTGTCTTAAGAATGGTTCATGAACCTTCTCTGAAAAAATACAAGATTGAAAGCGTCTTTGGACACTCGGACATTCAATTAAAAATAATGAACGACACTTCGTCTGAAACAATAAGATAAGTGCCGTTTAAGGCATAAATGTCTCCTTGACACAGAAGTAGGTAGAGTTCTATATGCATGTTGCCTCCTATTTGAAGGATTATCTATCAGAGGTATACGCGTATTCTATATGCGCCCACCGCTATTCCATTAATCGATAGAAAAGATGCTGAAAAATGCTGTTTAAATTTAGCAAGAATATCATTTGTTTTCCCTTCTCTTGCGGTCAGCCTTCAAATAACATAGCTGATATAAATACATATGTCCTGATACCATCGCGTCATTATGGTAGTTTTCTTCAATTTGCGTAAAAGAATTCATTTCTCAAAAGAGGTAAAGTATGCGTGGTTACCATCTCTTACCTTTCTTTTGTGCAAAACAGAAACAAAGAAATGTGAGTAGATATCAACCCTTAGTACGGATACTGAACAGTGTAATTGTTTATACCTGTAATATTTACGTCCCTGCAAATTGTATTATTTAAATACCCGATGTACCTATGTAGGTATCTGATTTTAAGACGACAGGAATTTTCATATACTTATTGTCACTCCCCTTTTGACTGAGCTCTTTGTGGACAAAGATACACAATAGCAGAAAGAGAGAGTAAGTAATGAACACATCTGTTATTAATTCTACCATTGGTTAGAAGGGAAGAGGAAAAGCTACCTCTTTTCAGCACCGTAGTAGTTAGCAAATTATGGAATTTGAAATATTTATGACATATTTCAATCCAATTCGATGGATCAGACGAATTCTTCGCATGTTTTAAGATGTTGTGACTACTTCTTAGATTCTTCAATAACAATACATCACTGCACAACTACTTCGTCCCATGCAACAGAATATAAATTTAATTGAAGCATCTCTTGGCACTGCAAATTAAACTACCTTACCAACAACAATTGCGTTAAATGACGAATTTTTACCAGTAAACCTAGGACTTTTGACTGCTGGCAAAAGAAAACACATGTAAATCCTACTTAATTGGTGGAAAGCACATCTCAAAAACAATCCTCAGTTTAATTCGCTAATAGCAACTACGCGTCGTCGTTATAGGCTTCCACCAAATCAATACATGTTTATCTACATCTTATCAAAATGTGCAACTTTGCAGACCCTACATCTACGTATGACGAAAAGGAAACTGTCCAACTGTCCCCAAATACAATAGATAACAATAATAGTCAATCCAATTTTTGTCTACTTTGTGTAATTTTTATTATTTTTTGTATTAATTGATATACATATGAGTAGGAAAACAGACTAAGGCAAGTTTTTCAAAACCAGTTCTCCGTGGTTAGTACCCCTCCTCGTTGATATTCTGGGTATTCTTGATCCATCCGCTGTATAAGGCTTGGTGCGCTCTTAATCAATGCACGCTTTTTGCTCCAGAAAACCGCACAATTCAATTTAGTGTAAAAAAAAAAAAAATTTTTCGTATTAACAAATAATACAATCGTTGGTATATTTTGCATTGTGGATGTTCTGTTAATCGTTTATGGACTCAAAGATATCCTTTTTGATGGGTGGGCCTTCACATAATATCGCTTTTTGAAAGTTGGTTGACCACTTCTCTTAATTTTCTTCTTCGTCCCAACCGGGCATTCCGCAAACAGGTTAGCTTCAAAATCCATCTTCATTTAGCTGCAAAAATATTTAAGAAACAGAAAAACTCGGATATAATACATAAATTTAACAAAATCATCTATGTCCTAGTCCCCTTCACATTCGACTTTTTCCGTCCAATCCAATACGGTAAAAATTGGCTGGCACCAGGTCATTAGGACCATTCGTAGAGAAGTCTTCAGGGAACAGTTCCCCTTTGCAACATCTGACCAATATACAGCTCAAACTGGTTTTTCCTATAAACTAGAAAAATCACACAAAACAGCAATATCGGAATAGCACCATTATCCCTTTCTTCAATCCCTACACAATACTACAAACCTGACACACCAAATTACGAACACCGAGTTTACCGCTCCACCATCAGCTTCGATCTAGCACAACGACAAATAAAGCAAAACAAATTTTTTTTCTTTTCTTAAAAAGCCCAAACGAATAGATACAGAAAACACAAAATATAATTGACTTCAAGAAAACAGGTCCATAGCCCATCCATAGCTCAATGACGAGATCGAAATCTTCCCTCTAAATGTGCTTCACAGATTAAGTGCCTCATGTGTACTCGCTGGTCTTCAATGCAATTTAATAGCATTTAAAAAATCCAGTGTCATATTTTGGAGAGAACACAAAATCGCAAAAACATTGAATCCTGACCCTCCTCAGCAACAAGTACACTCAACTTAATAGCTTTAAACTACATTAACACACCGACTCAAACAATCCTGACCCAAGACGAATTGGTAATTACATTGCTCACTCAATTTTCATAAAGGAAATCAGCAACCAAGAACCACTAGTGCCAATAATCCCCATTCCCCACTTATCGACAGAAATAATTCGTAATCGAACTTAAATTATCCAGTCGCTGCTAACCAAATAAATCTATTATGCATGTCTAACATGATTAGCACAGTTGTCTTCACACAAAATCGAAAAACAGCTTCTATAATACAAAGAAGACATGTTTACAATAGAAGCACACCGCCCAATCTCTGTCTGACCATACACCGCAAAACTACTTGAAAAATTGTTACAAAATGAACACTATGGCATGCAGTAACGAAACACCATTTAAGGATGCAAATGTGCCGTACTCTACCTCAGAGTACCATATACATCTGGAGCACTGGGAAACAAAAAGCATGCGTCAAAAAACCGACTAATAAAATAGGAATTTATGTCGTTTTAAATTAATGGGATGTGGGCCGTTAATGCGAAATCGTTTCTCAGTAATAACCATTCTGTATTAATTCTAATAATTGCAATTTTGCCACTTTGCACTAGATAAGGGCATCCTACAAAAATCACTCTTATCTTTCCCATCATTTTATTTCTTTAGCATTTGAAGATATAAGCAACAATTTGTCAAAGCACAAATACTTAAGTCACTGCCTATACGCTGATGACTTACATAATGTAACCGGAATACAAATACAATATCTTATGAAGTCAAAGACATTTAGGAAATGACGAGCTTGTCCGGGGCTATTCTCTCATAACCATACACAACACTTTTGCCCTCGCCATCCTAACAACCCGTCATGTAACAGCAAAATCAGGGAGAAAGCATGTGATATGTACTAACATCCTTTTCGAAATAAAAGCTATCACAAGCACAAAAAACAATACAAGTCTGTTACATCTGTAACCTACTGAATAAATCGTTCAAATCCGTGGACCCTTAGACACACAGGTACCAAGGGTACGAGCTCTCAGACACATTTGCCAACAAAGCAACAGGTCACTTAAACAATGTCTACATCACGCCGGATCTTACCAAATACATCAAAACAGGTACATCTACAGACAAGCTAGCTGCTTAGAGAACATACCATTATTAAACAAACACGAAATGCTAGAAAAAAAGGCAAACAAATCCACATCGAAAGGATTCCTCTCTAAATTGCTAATACAGACGGGCATCCTTATATCAATTATATGTCACTTAAGCTAAATGAAATTAAACATAGTACTATAGAGCGGTGGGACTTAACTGTTACCTTTAATTCACTATGTGGGCGCCAGGTTGCATGAGTCTTCCAATTGGATATACTCAAATTGAAGTCGATCATTTGACTCGCCATATTCGACACCTTTCGTAGATCAAAAGTTTAAATGACACGTTTCCTCCACATGCGTTGGCATGTCTCAAAGTAAATATGTTGCAATAATCGACGTGCTCGTGCACAGATCCCAGGACATCAATTTGTAGAGGCCACGTAACCATCGTTCTCTTGTGCATTTGTTTCCTAGGAGTACCTACTATAGAATTGAAATCTCAAATCATAATAAATCTCTTTTTAAAAGTATGATTCAACACAACTTACTGGTGATTGGGCAATGCACTATTCTATGAACGCGAATGTTAACTAATATAAACCAGTTGAAGCTCCATTGAAAATAGCTTCGTCCTGCCACTGGGATTTTATGGGTACAGCTGAATCAAAATCCATACACTGCTGGTCAACTTTAGTAAGTACTACGCAAACACCATCCATAGAAGTACTCGGATAAGTTGATAAGTTTGTTTGAATAAGGCCGCACAAGGAACGTCGGGCACCTGCGCAACAGAAAGAAAAATCCTTTGAAAACAAACTTTTTGTACCACTCTGAAAAGAATATCACGATCCCGATAGTGATATGGATATCATCCAGGATTCTCTTTGAAGCGAATGATCTCAGCTTTTAAATCTCTCACTTTGTTCAGTGACCAAATTGTTTTCCTATAATTTAAAATTTGCTTTGACAACAACTGTTTCTGTAGTTATTTCTTTCCAAAATTATTTCCTTATAGCCTCGCCTTCCAAGGGAAGCTACTGGGAATTTGAATATTTCATATTTTGGCTGTGTTCACATTGAAGAAGATAAACAATTTCTGTTTTTTTAATTAAATCAGTTTATCTTTCTCGAAATCCACAATTCGAACAAAATTACATGTTACGCAAGGTATTATTTGATGTTTGTGGTTCGGAAATGGAAAGTGAAAGGATAGTGACAGAAGATACTAACATATATATCGCACACAACCACTGGTGATATTTGATTTAATTGCTTCGGTTTTGAGTTCATTGTATCATACAATCTTCCATTAGTATGAAAGGAAAAATGCGTGAGATAAAGATGAAGCTCTTGTCTGTGAGAAATATGTACTACCTACATCAAGTAAGTTGATTCAAATAAAGAAAGAACTATCTGCAAGCATTGAGGAAGATCTGCGGTGGAGTGCTCCATCGGAGTTTATTACCGGTTTTAAACAAGTACAGGTAACTTATAAGATATGTTCATTTTTATATGGGCTGTTGTCATATGATTTTTTCTCATCTGTTACTACTGCAATATTGTCTTTTATATCTTTTAATTACTGTACGTGATATTTGGATAGCAAGACTTGTTTTGTACCTACGGTTCCTACTCATTATTTTTGTTTTTTTGAGAAGGTCACAAAAAGTTGGAAAGTACATTCTCACACACCCAATGTTTCTTTGTGCAGTTGAAACAATATCTGTCAAAACGAAAGCAAGTAATTCCTAAGGACGACGTAATAATCAACAAAATGCAGATGTGCATAAACCAGGCCATCAAAATCAGCAAGGAATACTAGATCGACAGCATGATACTCAGCATCGGTATTCGGCAAAATGCAGCACTTGTGGACAACCAGACGACGACGTAGTAGTAAGCTGTGACGAGGTACGTAAATATGGCATTAATCCCTGCTTGTGGTATTTTAAGTAGTAATCACGCCTACGGGTTCCCTAAGGTTTACATACTCAAGTAAAATAAGTAGGGTTTACATTGAGTTAGTGAATCTGTATACGAGAGAGTGAATTGGTAGCCAACTCGTAGTTACAATAGCAGACACCATGATGCAACCCTACAAGTTTACCTCGCGTATGTAAAACTTACATCTCTTTTGTGATGTTTAAAATAAAAGGAATCACTCTTGTGATATTTAAAAAAAAAAAAGAATTATATCAATTATGTCACTCTTGTGATATTTAAAATAAAAGGAAATATATCAATCTTGTGATATTTAAAATAAAAGGAATTATATCACTCTTGTTATATTTAAAATAAAAAGACAACTGTTCTTATTCCGACAACTGTTCTTTATTCCGTCTATCTTAAGACTGACTTACTTATTCATATTTCTGTCCACCAAACTTTATAATCAATCCGAATCAGAGGGATTCGGTTATTGATCTTTTTCATAAACAATTCTTAATGACCCAGTTCTAAATAGACGCTGGGTAAGGGATAATTCACTTCTGTATGCAAGTGTGTTTATTTGGGGCATGCATAGTCATTGATCCAAAGGCACTTGATCGATGACCATTTGGTTGAATGTTTCATAAGCGGTTATTATAATTGCTTCGATTTTGAGTGGAATGCAATTAGAGGAAAAGTATGTAATTAAATTGTGAAATATGTGATATGCGCAAGAAGACAAAATAATGAGTGCGCATTAAATAATTGTGAGTGATATGCTAGGTTGACAAATATATGACATGCCCAAGATGACTGCGCATTAAATAATTGTGGGTTTGGGGTGAGCAGTGGTAACTATACATGTAAACTCTATGGTAGCAGAGCGACGAAGTCCCGTGAGGGGCTAAATCCTGTGAGAAGGGAGTTGAAATCAAATGGAAAAAAATTTAACATTCATCCATTTTTTGATTTTTTATAACCAAAAAAAAAAAAAAAACAGGTGACCGCGAAAGTAAATAATTACTCTTGAATCTTGGGTAGTAGAAGGATACATTCTCCACGTCTTCAACAGCATCACTACAAAATGGACGAAGAGGGAAGCCTTTTTTATTTTTAGAACGGTATAGATATGACATGTCCCGTTAGTAATTATGTGACATACATATAAATCGCCTTCTCTATGCTTGCGGCTTATTATAGTTTTAAAAATCAGAACAAGGCGAAAAGTCCATCGGCCTTTCGACGATAGCCCCCAGGACTGTTTCGACTGTCTTTTCTTTATGTTTCCCTTTGTTCTGCCACAGTTGTCTTTAAGTGTGTGATACGTTCAATCTCTTAAACAATTATAGGAAGATCTGACTCAATTTCGACTTTGATTTGGTCATCACCAACTTCGATTGGTCTACCAGAACGTTGGTCATCAATGGATCATTGTTAAGTAGACAACATCATCAAGTTGACTTGTCTCTTTGTGAGCCTCTGAAGCTTTCTTGCCTTTACGGAAATAAAAAAAAAAAACAATATGTTGAAAAAATACACTCTTCGAATTGGATTTGCTTCTAAAATTAACTTAAAGTGGCAGTTATTAAATGTCAAAGGAAAAAATAGGCGCTCGAACTTTGGCGGTGTATACCAGCTATGTTACAGAAGCTACATCTGTCAGATTTAGGGGGTTTAGTAACATGATATTTACGGGGCACACAATCGTCCTATTGAGCCAATAATTAGTCGTTTGGTGGACAAATTCAATCGACGGTGAGGTCTGCAGAAAATATTAATGCAGTGAACGGGAGTGTGCAGGACATCCCGAAAAAGTCTATGCCTCGTCGCGCATGAACATGGCATTGACCAAATTTAAGTCAATACTTGCACCTGCGCATGCACAAAATTAAATTGATCCAGGAACTGAAACTAGTTGGAGTTGGAAACCGATTTCAGGCGGAAAGTCATATTCGTCGACGACGACGGCACATTTTTAGTTGACTGATTAAGTCCACATGAGCTCTATTTGGAGTGGATTTTGGTTCGGCGGAGTCATTGACCCGTATTTCTTCCAAACTGTGCCTTTACAGTGTTGAGCAACGCGTGCACTATCAAAATGAGTGTTCAGTTTGGGCTATGTTCCGTGCGCTACATGATTTCTCCGGGGCACACAATCGTCCTATTGAGTCAACAATTAGTCGTTTGGTGGACAAATTCAATCGACGGTGAGCCCACATGAGCTCCATCAGTTGCAAATACATCCACAAAAATCCCTATTTGGAGTGCATCTTAGTTCGGCGGAGTCATTGGTCCATATTTCTTCCAAACTGAAGCTAGCACCACAAAAACTATCACCGGCTAGAGGCGAGAGTCATCGAGACCATGTGATTTAATGCCATTGGCCTTTTTCTTGTTGGGGTCTGTTTATTCACGGTTCTATACATATATGTATATGTTATACTATCTATCTATGATATCGAGCCCAATTTATGCGGCCAAGTCATCGAAAAGTGGACCTCCCGATACCACGGTGGCCATTTGGCTGAAATTATATTCCATACATGATGTAATAGGAATATTGAATAAAAATTTTGAATAAAAAAGAAATCAAGATATCTCATACACAACTTGCTTGATTTAAATTAGAGAGGACCAAACTATAATCAATAATCAACCATAATAAAGGAATTTTATATAAGTGTTTGTGTTGCTCTTGTTTGTGGCGTTTCACTATTAATATAAAAATTAAAGGTTTTACTCAACGGAAAAGAGGGTGGATCAAGTTTAATCAGCGAAGTAAATAACGGGTAATTCCTTATTCACTGTTATATGGCGACAGTGTGTCCCTTTCCTCGGGTGTTTATCAGTGCATATGATTTATGTAAGGATTTGTACGGTTGTTGATTATTTTTCCTTTGTTTTACACACAACAGTAGAATAGAATTTTTGAATTTTGGCGAGTCGGTAATGTTTTTTTGTTGAATCGGGTTAGTTTTCTAACTATAGTGACACAGAAGGATTTCCTAGTTTTGATCCGAATGGGATGAAATTTATCATGAAACCGATTTGTCTTAGATTTTTTTCTAATCCAATGGGAAACGAAAGCGTGAAGTTATTTCCTTCTAAAGGTGTTCGTCCAGATACTGATAAAAAATTTCTACAACTGTGTTAAATTAGGGAACCTTAGGCTCTCTACTTGTTGAACAAACAATCGTCGGCAAGTGGTACTCTAGACTCGAAAACTTTAGCAACGCAAATCCGTAATACAAAAAGTGTAGTTTCTGCGGTAAGTTAAGTAATGAGGATACAACTCGCCAAGCGGAACAACGTGCTGGCTGAAAGGCAGTGAATCTTTGCAGCAACAGAATGTCTGTGGTGGACAATACTACAGCTGTAGTCGTCAATTAGAAATTTCTTTGTTGTTTATTAGACACGGGATCAGGTTGGTCTTTGTTGGGAAGCGGTGTTGCTAATCTCAATATTTTTGGGAGATAAAGTTGAGTTTCTAATGGAGTTTAAGAAAATTGCTGTGGAGGTACCTTCCACATAATTTAAACGTGCTATCTGAATAATCATCATCGAATGAGATCTGCTCAGTGATTCTACTTTAGAAATTCGAGTTAATCGTTCTATAATGTACAATCAAAATAAAATCGTTGAAACATTGTTGCGGAAGTATTGTCAAACTTACCACCATTACAGGTGTATCAAAGGATATAGACTTGCAACTAAAAACCGGAAGGAACCCCAACCGCGTCCGAAAGACATTAATTTTGTCAGCTAACTGAAATCAAGAAAGATGAGTAGTTGGTTAGAAAACAACAGTTTCTACTAACAATTTAGTTTCCCCATTAAATGTTGGACAACGCCTATAGAGTTCACAACTCGTTCTTCCTCTCTCTTCTATCCTATTTTCTAAAAAAAAAACTAAACACATATAATCAAATGCACTCGAGTCTTAAGTTTTTTTTTTTTTTTTTTTTTTTAAAGAATGAGCGCCGACATTAACCGTGACCATGAAATAGGGTAGAAACAGTAAACCACAAGTTTTCCTGGTGTTGTTAACGTCTAATAGCACACTCTGTAGAGTACTACAACGCTAGAGGCTTTGTTAGGTATGCTATATTGTAGATATTTTAGTTCATTTAGTAGGCGTTGTATGTATAATTCAAACAAAAGAAATTATTCAAATGAATCTAAACTATTTAACTATTTATCAAGCATTGTCTTAAGAATGGTTCATGAACCTTCCCTGAAAAAATACAAGATTGAAAGCGTCTTTGGACACTCGGACATTCAATTAAAAATAATGAACGACACTTCGTCTGAAACAATAAGATAAGTGCCGTTTAAGGCATAAATGTCTCCTTGACACAGAAGTAGGTAGAGTTCTATATGCATGTTGCCTCCTATTTGAAGGATTATCTATCAGAGGTATACGCGTATTCTATATGCGCCCACCGCTATTCCATTAATCGATAGAAAAGATGCTGAAAAATGCTGTTTAAATTTAGCAAGAATATCATTTGTTTTCCCTTCTCTTGCGGTCAGCCTTCAAATAACATAGCTGATATAAATACATATGTCCTGATACCATCGCGTCATTATGGTAGTTTTCTTCAATTTGCGTAAAAGAATTCATTTCTCAAAAGAGGTAAAGTATGCGTGGTTACCATCTCTTACCTTTCTTTTGTGCAAAACAGAAACAAAGAAATGTGAGTAGATATCAACCCTTAGTACGGATACTGAACAGTGTAATTGTTTATACCTGTAGTATTTACGTCCCTACATATACCTATGTAGGTATCTGATTTTAAGACGACAGGAATTTTCATATACTTATTGTCACTCCCCTTTTGACTGAGCTCTTTGTGGACAAAGATACACAATAGCAGAAAGAGAGAGTAAGTAATGAACACATCTGTTATTAATTCTACCATTGGTTAGAAGGGAAGAGGAAAAGCTACCTCTTTTCAGCACCGTAGTAGTTAGCAAATTATGGAATTTGAAATATTTATGACATATTTCAATCCAATTCGATGGATCAGATGAATTCTTCGCATGTTTTAAGATGTTGTGACTACTTCTTAGATTCTTCAATAACAATACATCACTGCACAACTACTTCGTCCCATGCAACAGAATATAAATTTAATTGAAGCATCTCTTGGCACTGCAAATTAAACTACCTTACCAACAACAATTGCGTTAAATGACGAATTTTTACCAGTAAACCTAGGACTTTTGACTGCTGGCAAAAGAAAACACATGTAAATCCTACTTAATTGGTGGAAAGCACATTTCAAAAACAATCCTCAGTTTAATTCGCTAATAGCAACTACGCGTCGTCGTTATAGGCTTCCACCAAATCAATACATGTTTATCTACATCTTATCAAAATGTGCAACTTTGCAGACCCTACATCTACGTATGACGAAAAGGAAACTGTCCAACTGTCCCCAAGTACAATAGATAACAATAATAGTCAATCCAATTTTTGTCTACTTTGTGTAATTTTTATTATTTTTTGTATTAATTGATATACATATGAGTAGGAAAACAGACTAAGGCAAGTTTTTCAAAACCAGTTCTCCGTGGTTAGTACCCCTCCTCGTTGATATTCTGGGTATTCTTGATCCATCCGCTGTATAAGGCTTGGTGCGCTCTTAATCAATGCACGCTTTTTGCTCCAGAAAACCGCACAATTCAATTTAGTGTAAAAAAAAAAAAAATTTTTCGTATTAACAAATAATACAATCGTTGGTATATTTTGCATTGTGGATGTTCTGTTAATCGTTTATGGACTCAAAGATATCCTTTTTGATGGGTGGGCCTTCACATAATATCGCTTTTTGAAAGTTGGTTGACCACTTCTCTTAATTTTCTTCTTCGTCCCAACCGGGCATTCCGCAAACGGGTTAGCTTCAAAATCCACCTTCATTTAGCTGCAAAAATATTTAAAAAACAGAAAAACTCGGATATAATACATAAATTTAACAAAATCATCTATGTCCTAGTCCCCTTCACATTCGACTTTTTCCGTCCAATCCAATACGGTAAAAATTGGCTGGCACCAGGTCATTAGGACCATTCGTAGAGAAGTCTTCAGGGAACAGTTCCCCTTTGCAACATCTGACCAATCTTATTCTGTAGTTGAAAAATATACAGCTCAAACTGGTTTTTCCTATAAACTAGAAAAATCACACAAAACAGCAATATCGGAATAGCACCATTATCCCTTTCTTCAATCCCTACACAATACTACAAACCTGACACACCAAATTACGAACACCGAGTTTACCGCTCCACCATCAGCTTCGATCTAGCACAACGACAAATAAAGCAAAACAAATTTTTTTTCTTTTCTTAAAAAGCCCAAACGAATAGATACAGAAAACACAAAATATAATTGACTTCAAGAAAACAGGTCCATAGCCCATCCATAGCTCAATGACGAGATCGAAATCTTCCCTCTAAATGTGCTTCACAGATTAAGTGCCTCATGTGTACTCGCTGGTCTTCAAGGCAATTTAATAGCATTTAAAAAATCCAGTGTCATATTTTGGAGAGAACACAAAATCGCAAAAACATTGAATCCTGACCCTCCTCAGCAACAAGTACACTCAACTTAATAGCTTTAAACTACATTAACACACCGACTCAAACAATCCTGACCCAAGACGAATTGGTAATTACATTGCTCACTCAATTTTCATAAAGGAAATCAGCAACCAAGAACCACTAGTGCCAATAATCCCCATTCCCCACTTATCGACAGAAATAATTCGTAATCGAACTTAAATTATCCAGTCGCTGCTAACCAAATAAATCTATTATGCATGTCTAACATGATTAGCACAGTTGTCTTCACACAAAATCGAAAAACAGCTTCTATAATACAAAGAAGACATGTTTACAATAGAAGCACACCGCCCAATCTCTGTCTGACCATACACCGCAAAACTACTTGAAAAATTGTTACAAAATGAACACTATGGTATGCAGTAAGGAAACACGCTACTCTACCTCAGAAACTGCCATATTCATCTGGAGCACTGGGAAACAAAACGCATGCGTCAAAAAACCGACTAATAAAATAGGAATTTATGTCGTTTTAAATTAATGGGATGTGGGCCGTTAATGCGAAATCGTTTCTCAGTAATAACCATTCTGTATTAATTCTAATAATTGCAATTTTGCCACTTTGCACTAGATAAGGGCATCCTACAAAAATCACTCTTATCTTTCCCATCATTTTATTTCTTTAGCATTTGAAGATATAAGCAACAATTTGTCAAAGCACAAATACTTAAGTCACTGCCTATACGCTGATGACTTACATAATGTAACCGGAATACAAATACAATATCTTATGAAGTCAAAGACATTTAGGAAATGACGAGCTTGTCCGGGGCCATTCTCTCATAACCATACACAACACTTTTGCCCTCGCCATCCTAACAACCCGTCATGTAACAGCAAAATCAGGGAGAAAGCATGTGATATGTACTAACATCCTTTTCGAAATAAAAGCTATCACAAGCACAAAAAACAATACAAGTCTGTTACATCTGTAACCTACTGAATAAATCGTTCAAATCCGTGGACCCTTAGACACACAGGTACCAAGGGTACGAGCTCTCAGACACATTTGCCAATAAAGCAACAAGTTCACTTACACAATGTCTACATCATGCCGGATCTTACCAAATACATCAAAACAGGTACATCTACAGACAAGCTAGCTGCTTAGAGAACATACCATTATTAAACAAACACGAAATGCTAGAAAAAAAGGCAAACAAATCCACATCGAAAGGATTCCTCTCTAAATTGCTAATACAGACGGGCATCCTTATATCAATTATATGTCACTTAAGCTAAATGAAATTAAACATAGTACTATAGAGCGGTGGGACTTAACTGTTACCTTTAATTCACTATGTGGGCGCCAGGTTGCATGAGTCTTCCAATTGGATATACTCAAATTGAAGTCGATCATTTGACTCGCCATATTCGACACCTTTCGTAGATCAAAAGTTTAAATGACACGTTTCCTCCACATGCGTTGGCATGTCTCAAAGTAAATATGTTGCAATAATCGACGTGCTCGTGCACAGATCCCAGGACATCAATTTGTAGAGGCCACGTAACCATCGTTCTCTTGTGCATTTGTTTCCTAGGAGTACCTACTATAGAATTGAAATCTCAAATCATAATAAATCTCTTTTTAAAAGTATGATTCAACACAACTTACTGGTGATTGGGCAATGCACTATTCTATGAACGCGAATGTTAACTAATATAAACCAGTTGAAGCTCCATTGAAAATAGCTTCGTCCTGCCACTGGGATTTTATGGGTACAGCTGAATCAAAATCCATACACTGCTGGTCAACTTTAGTAAGTACTACGCAAACACCATCCATAGAAGTACTCGGATAAGTTGATAAGTTTGTTTGAATAAGGCCGCACAAGGAACGTCGGGCACCTGCGCAACAGAAAGAAAAATCCTTTGAAAACAAACTTTTTAAACAGCATGTACCACTCTGAAAAGCATATCACGATCCCGATAGTGATATGGATATCATCCAGGATTCTCTTTGAAGCGAATGATCTCAGCTTTTAAATCTCTCACTTTGTTCAGTGACCAAATTGTTTTTCTATAATTTAAAATTTGCTTTGACAACAACTGTTTCTGTAGTTATTTCTTTCCAAAATTATTTCCTTATAGCCTCGCCTTCCAAGGGAAGCTACTGGGAATTTGAATATTTCATATTTTGGCTGTGTTCACATTGAAGAAGATAAACAATTTCTGTTTTTTTAATTAAATCAGTTTATCTTTCTCGAAATCCACAATTCGAACAAAATTACATGTTACGCAAGGTATTATTTGATGTTTGTGGTTCGGAAATGGAAAGTGAAAGGATAGTGACAGAAGATACTAACATATATATCGCACACAACCACTGGTGATATTTGATTTAATTGCTTCGGTTTTGAGTTCATTGTATCATACAATCTTCCATTAGTATGAAAGGAAAAATGCGTCTTGTCTGTGAGAAATATGTACTACCTACATCAAGTAAGTTGATTCAAATAAAGAAAGAACTATCTGCAAGCATTGAGGAAGATCTGCGGTGGAGTGCTCCATCGGAGTTTATTACCGGTTTTAAACAAGTACAGGTAACTTATAAGATATGTTCATTTTTATATGGGCTGTTGTCATATGATTTTTTCTCATCTGTTACTACTGCAATATTGTCTTTTATATCTTTTAATTACTGTACGTGATATTTGGATAGCAAGACTTGTTTTGTACCTACGGTTCCTACTCATTATTTTTGTTTTTTTGAGAAGGTCACAAAAAGTTGGAAAGTACATTCTCACACACCCAATGTTTCTTTGTGCAGTTGAAACAATATCTGTCAAAACGAAAGCAAGTAATTCCTAAGGACGACGTAATAATCAACAAAATGCAGATGTGCATAAACCAGGCCATCAAAATCAGCAAGGAATACTAGATCGACAGCATGATACTCAGCATCGGTATTCGGCAAAATGCAGCACTTGTGGACAACCAGACGACGTCGTAGTAGTAAGCTGTGACGAGGTACGTAAATATGGCATTAATCCCTGCTTGTGGTATTTTAAGTAGTAATCACGCCTACGGGTTCCCTAAGGTTTACATACTCAAGTAAAATAAGTAGGGTTTACATTGAGTTAGTGAATCTGTATACGAGAGAGTGAATTGGTAGCCAACTCGTAGTTACAATAGCAGACACCATGATGCAACCCTACAAGCTTACCTCGCGTGTGTAAAACTTATATCTCTTTTGTGATGTTTAAAATAAAAGGAATCACTCTTGTGATATTTAAAAAAAAAAAAGAATTATATCAATTATGTCACTCTTGTGATATTTAAAATAAAAGGAAATATATCAATCTTGTCATATTTAAAATAAAAGGAATTATATCACTCTTGTTATATTTAAAATAAAAAGACAACTGTTCTTATTCCGACAACTGTTCTTTATTCCGTCTATCTTAAGACTGACTTACTTATTCATATTTCTGTCCACCAAACTTTATAATCAATCCGAATTAGAGGGATTCGGTTATTGATCTTATTCATAAACAATTCTTAATGACCCAGTTCTAAATAGACGCTGGGTAAGGGATAATTCACTTCTGTATGCAAGTGTGTTTATTTGGAGCATGCATAGTCATTGATCCAAAGGCACTTGATCGATGACCATTTGGTTGAATGCTTCATAAGCGGTTATTATAATTGCTTCGATTTTGAGTGGAATGCAATTAGAGGAAAAGTATGTAATTAAATTGTGAAATATGTGACATGCGCAAGAAGACAAAATAATGAGTGCGCATTAAATAATTGTGAGTGATATCCTAGGTTGACAAATATATGACATGCCCAAGATGACTGCGCATTAAATAATTGTGGGTTTGGGGTGAGCAGTGGTAACTATACATGTAAACTCTATGGTAGCAGAGCGACGAAGTCCCGTGAGGGGCTAAATCCTGTGGGGAGTTGAAATCAAATGGAAAAAAATTTAACATTCATCCATTTTTTGATTTTTTATAACCAAAAAAAAAAAAAAACAGGTGACCGCGAAAGTAAATAATTACTCTTGAATCTTGGGCAGTAGAAGGATACATTCTCCACGTCCAGCATCACTACAAAATGGACGAAGAGGGAAGCCTTTTTTATTTTTAGAACGGTATAGATATGACATGTCCCGTTAGTAATTATGTGACATACATATAAATCGCCTTCTCTATGCTTGCGGCTTATTATAGTTTTAAAAATCAGAACAAGGCGAAAAGTCCATCGGCCTTTCGACGATAGCCCCCAGGACTGTTTCGACTGTCTTTTCTTCATGTTTCCCTTTGTTCTGCCACAGTTGTCTTTAAGTGTGTGATACGTTCAATCTCTTAAACAATTATAGGAAGATCTGACTCAATTTTGACTTTGATTTGGTCATCACTAACTTCGATTGGTCTACCAGAACGTTGGTCATCAATGGATCATTGTTAAGTAGACAACATCATCAAGTTGACTTGTCTCTTTGTGAGCCTCTGAAGCTTTCTTGCCTTTACGGAAATAAAAAAAAAAAACAATATGTTGAAAAAATACACTCTTCGAATTGGATTTGCTTCTAAAATTAACTTAAAGTGGCAGTTATTAAATGTCAAAGGAAAAAATAGGCGCTCGAACTTTGGCGGTGTATACCAGCTATGTTACAGAAGCTACATCTGTCAGATTTAGGGGGTTTAGTAACATGATATTTACGGGGCACACAATCGTCCTATTGAGCCAATAATTAGTCGTTTGGTGGACAAATTCAATCGACGGTGAGGTCTGCAGAAAATATTAATGCAGTGAACGGGAGTGTGCAGGACATCCCGAAAAAGTCTATGCCTCGTCGCGCATGAACATGGCATTGACCAAATTTAAGTCAATCCTTGCACCTGCGCATGCACAAAATTAAATTGATCCAGGAACTGAAACTAGTTGGAGTTGGAAACCGATTTCAGACGGAAAGTCATATTCAGCGACGGGGCACATTTTTAGTTGACTGATTAAGTCCACATGAGCTCTATTTGGAGTGGATTTTGGTTCGGCGGAGTCATTGACCCGTATTTCTTCCAAACTGTGCCTTTACAG
The DNA here is from genome assembly GCA_907269105.1 of Volucella inanis. Classification (NCBI taxonomy): domain Eukaryota; kingdom Metazoa; phylum Arthropoda; class Insecta; order Diptera; family Syrphidae; genus Volucella; species Volucella inanis. Next base: position 24,695,024 of record OU026158.1, read on the forward strand.
TGTTGAGCAACGCGTGCACTATCAAAATGAGTGTTCAGTTTGGGCTATGTTCCCTGCGCTACATGATTTCTCCGGGGCACACAATCGTCCTATTGAGTCAACAATTAGTCGTTTGGTGGACAAATTCAATCGACGGTGAGCCCACATGAGCTCCATCAGTTGCAAATACATCCACAAAAATCCCTATTTGGAGTGCATCTTAGTTCGGCGGAGTCATTGGTCCATATTTCTTCCAAACTGAAGCTGGCACCACAAAAACTATCACCGGCTAGAGGCGAGAGTCATCGAGACCATGTGATTTAACGCCATTGGCCTTTTTCTTGTTGGGGTCTGTTTATTCACGGTTCTATACATATATGTATATGTTATACTATCTATCTATGATATCGAGCCCAATTTATGCGGCCAAGTCATCGAAAAGTGGACCTCCCGATACCACGGTGGCCATTTGGCTGAAATTATATTCGATACATGATGTAATAGGAATATTGAATAAAAATTTTGAATAAAAAAGAAATCAAGATATCTCATACACAACTTGCTTGATTTAAATTAGAGAGGACCAAACTATAATCAATAATCAACCATAATAAAGGAATTTTATATAAGTGTTTGTGTTGCTCTTGTTTGTGGCGTTTCACTATTAATATAAAAATTAAAGGTTTTACTCAACGGAAAAGAGGGTGGATCAAGTTTAATCAGCGAAGTAAATAACGGGTAATTCCTTATTCACTGTTATATGGCGACAGTGTGTCCCTTTCCTCGGGTGTTTATCAGTGCATATGATTTATGTAAGGATTTGTACGGTTGTTGTTTATTTTTCCTTTGTTTTACACACAACAGTAGAATAGAATTTTTGAATTTTGGCGAGTCGGTAATGTTTTTTTGTTGAATCGGGTTAGTTTTCTAACTATAGTGACACAGAAGGATTTCCTAGTTTTGATCCGAATGGGATGAAATTTATCATGAAACCGATTTGTCTTAGATTTTTTTCTAATCCAATGGGAAACGAAAGCGTGAAGTTATTTCCTTCTAAAGGTGTTCGTCCAGATACTGATAAAAAATTTCTACAACTGTGTTAAATTAGGGAACCTTAGGCTCTCTACTTGTTGAACAAACAATCGTCGGCAAGTGGTACTCTAGACTCGAAAACTTTAGCAACGCAAATCCGTAATACAAAAAGTGTAGTTTCTGCGGTAAGTTAAGTAATGAGGATACAACTCGCCAAGCGGAACAACGTGCTGGCTGAAAGGCAGTGAATCTTTGCAGCAACAGAATGTCTGTGGTGGACAATACTACAGCTGTAGTCGTCAATTAGAAATTTCTTTGTTGTTTATTAGACACGGGATCAGGTTGGTCTTTGTTGGGAACCGGTGTTGCTAATCTCAATATTTTTGGGAGATAAAGTTGAGTTTCTAATGGAGTTTAAAAAAATTGCTGTGGAGGTACCTTCCACATAATTTAAACGTGCTATCTGAATAATCATCATCGAATGAGATCTGCTCAGTGATTCTACTTTAGAAATTCGAGTTAATCGTTCTATAATGTACAATCAAAATAAAATCGTTGAAACATTGTTGCGGAAGTATTGTCAAACTTACCACCATTACAGGTGTATCAAAGGATATAGACTTGCAACTAAAAACCGGAAGGAACCCCAACCGCGTCCGAAAGACATTCATTTTGTCAGCTAACTGAAATCAAGAAAGATGAGTAGTTGGTTAGAAAACAACAGTTTCTACTAACAATTTAGTTTCCCCATTAAATGTTGGACAACGCCTATAGAGTTCACAACTCGTTCTTCCTCTCTCTTCTATCCTATTTTCTAAAAAAAAAACTAAACACATATAATCAAATGCACTCGAGTCTTAAGTTTTTTTTTTTTTTTTTTTTTTTAAAGAATGAGCGCCGACATTAACCGTGACCATGAAATAGGGTAGAAACAGTAAACCACAAGTTTTCCTGGTGTTGTTAACGTCTAATAGCACACTCTGTAGAGTACTACAACGCTAGAGGCTTTGTTAGGTATGCTATATTGTAGATATTTTAGTTCATTTAGTAGGCGTTGTATGTATAATTCAAACAAAAGAAATTATTCAAATGAATCTAAACTATTTAACTATTTATCAAGCATTGTCTTAAGAATGGTTCATGAACCTTCCCTGAAAAAATACAAGATTGAAAGCGTCTTTGGACACTCGGACATTCAATTAAAAATAATGAACGACACTTCGTCTGAAACAATAAGATAAGTGCCGTTTAAGGCATAAATGTCTCCTTGACACAGAAGTAGGTAGAGTTCTATATGCATGTTGCCTCCTATTTGAAGGATTATCTATCAGAGGTATACGCGTATTCTATATGCGCCCACCGCTATTCCATTAATCGATAGAAAAGATGCTGAAAAATGCTGTTTAAATTTAGCAAGAATATCATTTGTTTTCCCTTCTCTTGCGGTCAGCCTTCAAATAACATAGCTGATATAAATACATATGTCCTGATACCATCGCGTCATTATGGTAGTTTTCTTCAATTTGCGTAAAAGAATTCATTTCTCAAAAGAGGTAAAGTATGCGTGGTTACCATCTCTTACCTTTCTTTTGTGCAAAACAGAAACAAAGAAATGTGAGTAGATATCAACCCTTAGTACGGATACTGAACAGTGTAATTGTTTATACCTGTAGTATTTACGTCCCTACATATACCTATGTAGGTATCTGATTTTAAGACGACAGGAATTTTCATATACTTATTGTCACTCCCCTTTTGACTGAGCTCTTTGTGGACAAAGATACACAATAGCAGAAAGAGAGAGTAAGTAATGAACACATCTGTTATTAATTCTACCATTGGTTAGAAGGGAAGAGGAAAAGCTACCTCTTTTCAGCACCGTAGTAGTTAGCAAATTATGGAATTTGAAATATTTATGACATATTTCAATCCAATTCGATGGATCAGACGAATTCTTCGCATGTTTTAAGATGTTGTGACTACTTCTTAGATTCTTCAATAACAATACATCACTGCACAACTACTTCGTCCCATGCAACAGAATATAAATTTAATTGAAGCATCTCTTGGCACTGCAAATTAAACTACCTTACCAACAACAATTGCGTTAAATGACGAATTTTTACCAGTAAACCTAGGACTTTTGACTGCTGGCAAAAGAAAACACATGTAAATCCTACTTAATTGGTGGAAAGCACATCTCAAAAACAATCCTCAGTTTAATTCGCTAATAGCAACTACGCGTCGTCGTTATAGGCTTCCACCAAATCAATACATGTTTATCTACATCTTATCAAAATGTGCAACTTTGCAGACCCTACATCTACGTATGACGAAAAGGAAACTGTCCAACTGTCCCCAAATACAATAGATAACAATAATAGTCAATCCAATTTTTGTCTACTTTGTGTAATTTTTATTATTTTTTGTATTAATTGATATACATATGAGTAGGAAAACAGACTAAGGCAAGTTTTTCAAAACCAGTTCTCCGTGGTTAGTACCCCTCCTCGTTGATATTCTGGGTATTCTTGATCCATCCGCTGTATAAGGCTTGGTGCGCTCTTAATCAATGCACGCTTTTTGCTCCAGAAAACCGCACAATTCAATTTAGTGTAAAAAAAAAAAAATTTTCGTATTAACAAATAATACAATCGTTGGTATATTTTGCATTGTGGATGTTCTGTTAATCGTTTATGGACTCAAAGATATCCTTTTTGATGGGTGGGCCTTCACATAATATCGCTTTTTGAAAGTTGGTTGACCACTTCTCTTAATTTTCTTCTTCGTCCCAACCGGGCATTCCGCAAACGGGTTAGCTTCAAAATCCACCTTCATTTAGCTGCAAAAATATTTAAAAAACAGAAAAACTCGGATATAATACATAAATTTAACAAAATCATCTATGTCCTAGTCCCCTTCACATTCGACTTTTTCCGTCCAATCCAATACGGTAAAAATTGGCTGGCACCAGGTCATTAGGACCATTCGTAGAGAAGTCTTCAGGGAACAGTTCCCCTTTGCAACATCTGACCAATCTTATTCTGTAGTTGAAAAATATACAGCTCAAACTGGTTTTTCCTATAAACTAGAAAAATCACACAAAACAGCAATATCGGAATAGCACCATTATCCCTTTCTTCAATCCCTACACAATACTACAAACCTGACACACCAAATTACGAACACCGAGTTTACCGCTCCACCATCAGCTTCGATCTAGCACAACGACAAATAAAGCAAAACAAATTTTTTTTCTTTTCTTAAAAAGCCCAAACGAATAGATACAGAAAACACAAAATATAATTGACTTCAAGAAAACAGGTCCATAGCCCATCCATAGCTCAATGACGAGATCGAAATCTTCCCTCTAAATGTGCTTCACAGATTAAGTGCCTCATGTGTACTCGCTGGTCTTCAAGGCAATTTAATAGCATTTAAAAAATCCAGTGTCATATTTTGGAGAGAACACAAAATCGCAAAAACATTGAATCCTGACCCTCCTCAGCAACAAGTACACTCAACTTAATAGCTTTAAACTACATTAACACACCGACTCAAACAATCCTGACCCAAGACGAATTGGTAATTACATTGCTCACTCAATTTTCATAAAGGAAATCAGCAACCAAGAACCACTAGTGCCAATAATCCCCATTCCCCACTTATCGACAGAAATAATTCGTAATCGAACTTAAATTATCCAGTCGCTGCTAACCAAATAAATCTATTATGCATGTCTAACATGATTAGCACAGTTGTCTTCACACAAAATCGAAAAACAGCTTCTATAATACAAAGAAGACATGTTTACAATAGAAGCACACCGCCCAATCTCTGTCTGACCATACACCGCAAAACTACTTGAAAAATTGTTACAAAATGAACACTATGGTATGCAGTAAGGAAACACGCTACTCTACCTCAAAAACTGCCATATTCATCTGGAGCACTGGGAAACAAAACGCATGCGTCAAAAAACCGACTAATAAAATAGGAATTTATGTCGTTTTAAATTAATGGGATGTGGGCCGTTAATGCGAAATCGTTTCTCAGTAATAACCATTCTGTATTAATTCTAATAATTGCTATTTTGCCACTTTGCACTAGATAAGGGCATCCTACAAAAATCACTCTTATCTTTCCCATCATTTTATTTCTTTAGCATTTGAAGATATAAGCAACAATTTGTCAAAGCACAAATACTTAAGTCACTGCCTATACGCTTATGACTTACATAATGTAACCGGAATACAAATACAATATCTTATGAAGTCAAATACATTTAGGAAATGACGAGCTTGTCCGGGGCCATTCTCTCATAACCATACACAACACTTTTGCCCTCGCCATCCTAACAACCCGTCATGTAACAGCAAAATCAGGGAGAAACCATGTGATATGTACTAACATCCTTTTCGAAATAAAAGCTATCACAAGCACAAAAAACAATACAAGTCTGTTACATCTGTAACCTACTGAATAAATCGTTCAAATCCGTGGACCCTTAGACACACAGGTACCAAGGGTACGAGCTCTCAGACACATTTGCCAACAAAGCACCAGGTCACTTACACAATGTCTACATCACGCCGGACCTTACCAAATACATCAAAACAGGTACATCTACAGACAAGCTAGCTGCTTAGAGAACATACCATCATTAAACAAACACGAAATTCTAGAAAAAAAGGCAAACAAACCCACATCGAAAGGATTCCTCTCTAAATTGCTAATACAGACGGGCATCCTTATATCAATTATATGTCACTTAAGCTAAATGAAATTAAACATAGTACTATAGAGCGGTGGGACTTAACTGTTACCTTTAATTCACTATGTGGGCGCCAGGTTGCATGAGTCTTCCAATTGGATATACTCAAATTGAAGTCGATCATTTGAATCGCAATATTCGACACCTTTCGTAGATTAAAAGTTTAAATGACACGTTTCCTTCATATACGTTGTCTTACATATCTCAAAGTAAATATGTTGCAATAATCCACTGCAATCGACGTACTCGGGCATAGATCCCAGGACATCACACTTGTAGAGGCCACATTACCATCGTTCTCTTGTGCATTAGTTTTGTGAATGTTAACAAATATAAACCAGTTGAAGCTCCATTGGCAATGTCACATTTCCGACTGATGGAGGAACAGGAGCACGATCATAGGGTTTTCTCCTGTTGGAGGTGTCATACACCCTACGACTTCAGTTAATGTTTAAATACCAAACACTACGAAATTTTACATTTAGTGGTCCTAGACCTGAACTGAAAATAGTTTCGTCCTGCCACTGGGATTTTATGGGTACAGCTGAATCAAAATCCATATACTGGTGGTCACCTTTAGTAAGTACTACATAAACACCATCCATAGAGGTACTCGGATAAGTTGATACAAGGAACGTCGGGCACCTGCAAATGCAACAGAGAGCAAAATCTTTTGAAAGCAAATGATCTCAGCTTTTAAATCTCTCACTTTGTTCAGTGACCAAATTGTTTTCCTATAATTTAAAATTTGCCTTGACAACAGCTGTTTATGTGGTTGTTTCTTTCCAAAATTATTTGCTAATAGCATTTTCCATTGGGTTCGTACTAGATTTCATTGACCTCGCCTTCCAAGGGAATCTACTGGGAATTTGAATATTTCATCTTTTTGCTGTGTTTACATTACGGAAAAAAAAAATACTTTTAGTTATTTTTTGCCAAAATCCTTAAAGAAAAAATTACATGTTACACACGGTACTATTTGTCGTTTGTGATTCCGATATGAAAAGTGAAAGGATAGTGACAGGACATATACCGCACACAACAACTGCTAGTATTTGATTGCTTCGATTGCAAGTTCATTGTATCATAGAATCATCCATTAGTATGACAGGAAAAATGAGTGAGATAAAGATAAAGCCCTTGTCTGTGGGGAATACGTACTACATAAAGTGGAGATTTTTTGTATTTTATAATACCGCGCGAGTAACGATAGCCCCCTGACCACCTGTAACCCCTCACCTAAACCACCATATCCGGCCTACAATTTATTTGCCTTGTAACAAGATTCTTTGTGATTGCACAAGTGACCCAAGAACTGCAAGCTTGCGTCTGACCAATTTCCGTCGCAAGTTAAAGTTCTCGGAATTCACTTCTGCAAATACTACATTTATTAATTAACATACATTCGATTGTCAAGTCATTCCAGGTAAAACTTCCAACCAGAATAGACAACAAATAAAATTTATAACGTTATGATTTATTTGTTTTTATTTTCCTCCAAATTGTTCGGAGTTGACATTTTTTTTTTAACGTACCCTGACTCGAACACGTATTTGGCGCAGTCGGTAGGATTCGTGAACGGTTCCATCTATTGATATTGTCAGTTCGGTGTAACATCAACAAGTGTGTAACTCGGTACCGTATTGCACGATATAAATGACAAATCGCGAAAGGCATAGACAATAAAGTGAACCGGTGGATTTCAATCTTTTATCAGGGATCCTCAATCAATAAACCAACGATTTTAATAATAGTTGCTTCTATTGCGATCCTTATCCTTTCGATAAGGATTTAAAATATACAACTGCAACCTTTATTAAAAAGGCAATTCAGTTAAACTGCGATCCTTATTGCAAGGCACTCCAGTTATAACAATTCTAATAAAAGAACTGCGATCCTTATCGAAAGGCACTCCAGTTAAAATATAAAACTGCAACCTTTATTAAAAAGGCAATTCAGTTAAACTGCGATCCTTATTGTAAGGCACTCCAGTTATAACAATTCTAATAAAAGAACTGCGATCCTTATCGAAAGGCACTCCAGTTAAAATATAAAACTGCAACCTTTATTAAAAAGGCAATTCAGTTAAACTGCGGTTCTTATTGCAAGGCACTCCAGTTATAACAATTCTAATAAAAGAGCTGCGATCTTTTTAGAATCTTTAAAGATCTTTAAGAAACAAAACGACACAGTCGTAATATATATATATATATATATATATAATTTATATTACTTTTTTTTTTCTTCCACTCTCAAAATAACTTATGTCAGATCCAAAAAAATCCAAACCAAAATTCAGATTTAACCCCTATAATCTAAGAAACTTATCTAAAAGCCTATCCTCTATTTCCGAAGTCAACAATTCAGGAACTTCTCCCGATATCTTTTTGGAAAATAGTAATACCTCAATTCAAGTAATAATGACCGAAGGTACAGAGCGAAGCGCAACTCCAAGTCCGCTAGTTAACTAAATAGATATTTTCAATTCATTGAGAATTCCTGATGCGATAAAAGACCTTCCCAAGTTCGATGGGAACCCTCAACAATGTAGAAGAAATCCTACTTTATATCAAAGGAACGGATAAGACCCCGTACGGGCAAATTTTGCTGAGAGCCATACGAAATAAGATTGAGGGTCAAGCCAACGAGATCCTTAATATGTATGGTACCCCCCTTAATTGGGATGAGAAAAAAAAATCTGATCCTGCACTATTCGGACAAACGCACCGAAACGTCGCTCATAAGAGACCTTCATGGCGTTAGACAATTCAACAAAACGGTAGAATCTTTTTATGGACAAATAATAGAGATCCAATCTACCCTTAGCAATAACGTGCAAATCCATGAAGATGTCGATAACGTCATCAAAGCTAGGAAAAATCTCTATAGCGAAATGTGTCTCAACTCATTTTTGAGTGGACTAAACGAACCTTTGGGATCTCGAATTAGGTCGATGCAACCAAGCTCCTTGGCTATTGCTATATCTCACTGTATAAAAGAACAAAACATCTCGTACCAAAGGTCTCCCCAAAACATAAACATGTTTAAATCCCCTCATTACAGACCGTATAACCTGACACAAAATAGACCTTATGGCTATAATCAGCACGTAGGGCAAACCTTCCATAAATCCCAATAAACTAGACCACCAAATTACCCCACCCAATCTAACAAAGCAAACCCGAACTTTCAAAATAACAATTACGGTTACCACAAACATAGACAGCCCGAATCTTCTCAACAAAAATCTCAGCCTTACATCAAACAAAGTCCCAGCCAACAAATCAAAAACACCAGATCAGGAAACTTCCATTTCCAGGAAGTTAACAACCTAGAAAGTAACAACGTACAGAATTCAGATGGATACAATTATCAAGATACCGGCAACATGGGAAACGCTAACGAATTGGTACTAAGGCCGCAAAGAATTAATAGCCCGGAAATCGTTAACTATCAACAAATGGACAGATTCTTCGAGAATGATATTACCAATATTGAGAACAAAGAAAATTTTACCATACTAGCCCCGGACAACCGACAGAGTATATAGACCCAAAGAGATACCCCGTTAACTTACCATATATAAGTATTTCTTCACCTTTTGGACGACCTTTGAAATTCCTTCTTGATACGGGGGCGTCAACGTCTTTTATTAATCCCGAATTTATCCCTTCGAGCAGACAAGTAGATTGTGAAACAGTAACAATCTATTTTTAAAATATACTGTCTTAGGAAACAAACAACTCTCCCTATTTTTACGGAATTCAACCAGTCTGACTTCTTGAAATTCCTCCTATTTAAATTCCATAATTTTTTCGATGGCCTGCTTGGCATTGATGCCTTAATGACACTTAGTGCCAAACTTGACCTCAAAAAACGAAACTTAATCACAAATAATGCAGTAAACCCAATCAATCTAAAACCAAATCACATCCCTAATCAATTGACTATACCACCCAAATCAAAGATTTTAGCGAAACTCCCCGTTAATAGAGAAAATGGCAACATCTACATAAATACAATAAAACTTAACCCTTGTCTGTATGTAAGCGAAGGACTCTACGATGCTCAAAATTGGCATAGTACAGTAGAGTTAGTAAATATTTCCGAGTCTGAACAAAGCATTGTTATACAAAAACCTCTTTACAGTGTATGCTACAAACCTTCCCACTTCTTTGAAATTAATAATTTTAACGACGAAATAGACTGTGACGAATCAACCACCAATAACGTAGATAGCCTCATCCGGACCAATCACCTTAACGCAGAAGAGCGAAAAAAGCTACTCAAATTGTGCAGGCCTTACGGTGATATACTATATAAGGAAGGGGAACCACTCTCCTTCACGAATAAAATTAAACACAACATAAATACCACAGACGAAATTCCTATTGACACTAAATCCCTATATCCACAAAGGCGAAGTTAAAAATCAGATTACGAGTATGCTTGACCAAGGCATTATTAGGCATAGTTACTCTCCCTGGAGCTCTCCGGTTTGGATTGTTCCCAAAAGGAGGACGCCAGCAGACTTAAGAAATGGAGATTAATAATTGACTATCGAAAAGTCAATGAAAAAACCATATCGGACAGCTACCATACGGAAATATTGGATAAACTAGGCAAATGTCTTTATTTTATAACCCTTGAGTGGCTTTTACCAAATAGAAATGAATATGAATCACACTCAGAAAACAGCATTCACGGTTGAAGGCGGACATTACGAATTCGTTCGTATGCCCTTCCGATTAAAGAACGCGCCTTCAACCTTCCAGAGAGTGATGGACAACGTCCTAAAAGAACTCATTGGTAAAGTCTGCTTAGTATATTTAGATGATATAATTATATACTCTACATCTTTGCAGGAACACTTGGAAGGCATAGAATTAGTTTTCAGAAAACTTAGGGAAGCAAACTTTAAAATACAGTTATATAAATGACACCAGAAGGTGTCAAACCCAATCCGATGAAAATCAAAGCCATAAAAAATGTCCCCATTCCACGAACCCGTAAGGAGATAAAAGCTTTCCTGGGCTTGATAGGGTAGTATAAGAAATTTATCAAGGATCTCGCAAAATTAACCAAACCACTTAATATTTATTTGAAGAAGGACGCTGAGATTCTGTTAGATAGTAAATATATCGATGCATTCGAAACTTGCAAAAACCTGTTAATGAATGACCCAATCTTGCAGCACCCAGATTTCGAAAAACCTTTTATCCTTACAACAGACGCTAGTAATTGCGCTTTAGGAGCAGTGCTATCGCAAAGTCGCATAGGCAGTGACAAACCTATTTGCTTCGCCAGTCGTACTCTGTCTGAAAGTGAAAAGAATTACTCTACCATAGAAAAAGAACTTCTTGCCATTGTTTGGGCCACCAAATATTTTCGACCTTACTTATTTGGAAGAAAATTTCAGATAATCACGGACCATAGACCCCTAACCTGGCTCATGAGCCTTAAAGAACCGAATTCAAAGCTTGTTAGGTGGCGGCTCAAGCTAGAAGAATTCCATTATGAAAACTTACATAAAAAGGTCGCATTCAAATCAGCGACAATAACGAAGAAGTCTATAATACAACGAAGAGACAACAACAACAGTTCATAGTGCCGAAGAAAATCTGAATGATGGAATTCCTATTTCCGAGAAACCTCTTAATGAATTCCATTTACAGATAATTCTGGAAATAAACAACTCAGGTTCACCTATGACAACAGAAACAATCTTTAAAAACAGGCAGAGAAGGACCATAAGAAGAGCACAGTTCGATGAAAAAACAAGGATTAATATCTTTACGAATTTTTTCCCTCCAATTAAGCTATGTACTGTTTATACGGACGATAACACTTTTCGCTTAGTACAATCTACTTATTCTAAATTCTTTAGCCAAAGTAAGTTATTTCGGATAGTCCGCTGCACGGAGATCCTTCGAGATATTAGACTGTAGGACGATCAGGAAGAGCTCATAAGAGACTATCAAGAGAATTCGAACCACAGAGGAATAAACGAAACTGCTCTTCACTTAAAACGAGAAATTTATTTCCCGAACATTATAGATCAAATTAAAAAAACCATTTACAACTGTGATAAGTGTAACATCTTTAAATATGATAGAAGCCCACCTAAACCCTATTTCGAAAAACCAGAAATCCCAATAAAACCTCTCGAAATAATCCATATAGACCTATATAGTATCAATAATAACAATATTCTTACACTAATTGACAAATTCTCTAAATTCGCTTGTGGTTACACCCTGATTTGCAGAAGTAGCATCACCATCTTAAATTGTATTAAAGAATATATCAGCCTATACGGCATACCCACTAAAATTATATGTGATCAAGGTTCAGAGTTTGTTTCTAATATTTTTTAAAGACTTCTGTAGGCAACACCAAATAACGTTGCATTACACATCCTTTCAACAGACTAGCAGCAATGCCCCTGTGGAAAGACTACACTCAACCCTCACGGAGATATATAGGCTCATTTTGTCAAAAAGTAGAGAAAACAAACTCACTACCGAACACGAAGAAATACTTACAGAGACATTCATTACCTCCAATAACGCAATACATTCGTCAACAAAACATACCCCATATGAACTTTTTTTTGCTCGACCTAACAAGTTTAGCAAAGCTCTCAAATTCTCAAACGAACATGAATATCTTTTAAAGCTTAATGTAATTAATAATATCTATCCTGACTAAAACTAAACTTTTCCTTTTTCATTTCTTTTAACCGTATCATACTCATGTATAACAATCAACGTATAGAACTTTTCAATATTCCTAAAGAACATAGTATACTACCCCTTCGACTAGGAAACTCTAGATGCATTACAAACTTCCAAAACTTAATACTCATAATAAACCTAGACGATTATAATGACAATATCCAAGATATCACTAAATCACTTCATCTCTTTCAAAATCATACTACTATCAATAACACTTTTCAAATAACGAAACTTAAAATTGAAGAACTACATAAAAAATTCCAAACACTTTACCCTTTTAAAAGAAATAAACGAGGGTTGATAGACGGACTAGGTTCGGCAATCAAGCTCATAACAGACAACATGGATGCACAAGATGCCGTCACAATAAACAAACAAATACAAAACATTAACAATAACTTTAACGACCTAACAAAATCATTAGAAAGAGAACACACACTGAATTATCACATGATTGAAAGATTTAAAAATATAAGTAGTCACATAAATAACGAACAAGACAACATAGAATCATTATTCGAAAAAACAGCTAACACTCTAAAAAGAGAACACAACACACTTATGGAAATACAATACTTCAATCACCTTAATTTCAATATTGACCTTTTAAATAATCATCTCTCTAACATAGCCGAGGCAGTAACCCTTAGTAAACTCAATATTATACCTAAACTCATACTAACATACGATGAATTGTTATTCATAAAAAAACAAATTAACCAAACAAAATGTAAACATAAATGCGCTTGAACAAATTTACGAATTCCTTGGGCTACAAGCCTATTACAACAAAACAAATATTATTTTTAATATAAGAATTCCAATAATATCAAAAGAAGAATACCAAAGAATATCAAATGTATATTACCAGTAAATAATACAAAAGTAGTAATAACGAAACCATTTATAAACATAAACGAAAGACACTTACAACATTTTGACAAACTTTGCCCCAATATAGAAGGCACATTTTTCGGTCCAACGACACTCACGGAAGAAGACATCAACGAATCAAAATGCATAGGAAAACTCCTAGAAAATAAACCTGCCGAATGTCCACTCAAGGACGTTGGCAGAATAGAAACCATTCTTGAGCCGTAACCAAATTTTTTATTATTTATAAATGTCCTTAATTTAACAATTTACTCTACCTGTAGACCAAAGGAACACATCACAGAAGGAATAGTCCTAGTACACTTTAGGAACTGCAGCATAGAAGCCAATGGCATAACCTATAGAGACAATGCTGGCATCAATTGGGACAGCGTCCATATCCTGCCGTCATCCAGCAGCATCATTCGTACCAACAAGATAACGGAGGTACTAAGCCTGCGAAAATTCCAAGATTTCAACTTTCAAACTGAAGCCAAAATAATAACTTTGGGGACAAAACAGAACTGTGCAACTACCTAACGGGAACAACAGGATTCATCATCCTTATTGTCATAATCATACTACTAATGTCCGCAAAAAAGAAATACTCCTACCAAACATCCATTCCGCATCCCATGATTTCGTTACACCCACCAAACGCTCCAACCAAAGAGACATCATCTCACCAACTGGAAACCGCTTCGATGACGGCACTCTGGCCATCGCTTTATTCCAAAGAGGGAGGTTTTACGATAGCCCCCTAACCACCTGTAACCCCTCACCAAAACCACCATATCGGGCCTACAATTTATTTGCCTTGTAACAAGATTCTTTGTGATTGCACAAGTGACCCAAGAACTGCAAACTTGCGTCTGACCAATTTCCGTCGCAAGTTCAAGTTCTCGGAATTCACTTCTGCAAATACTACATTTATTAATTAACATATATTCGATTGTCAAGTCATTCCAGGTAAAACTTGCAACCAGAATAGACAACAAATAAAATTTATAACGTTAAGATTTATTTGTTTTTATTTTCCTCCAAATTGTTCGGAGTTGACATTTTTTTTTAACGTATCCTGACTCGAGCCGTATTTCGCGCGCACAAGGTGATATGTATTCCCGTTTACTTGGTTTTCTCCAGGGCGCGGGCGGGTGGTGTAGCAGTTTGAAACTCAGGTGTGTTTGTTTTCGATATTTTTCCCAGAGGTGGTTGTCAAACTGGACGGAACGAGCCAGTACATCATCAACCAGTGGGTCTTAGTACGGGCTAGTACTATGTGTTATGTTTTCATGTCAGAGTTGACGCCGACGGGATTTTCATATAACTACATACAAATTCTATGAAAAGACTTTTTCATAGATATGTCTTGCACGGGATTCGAACCCGCGACCCTCTGCCAGCGGAGTCTATGCATATACCGCTACACCACGGCCACCCTGACTTGATTCTAATAAAGAAATAACTGTCTACAAGCATTAAAGGCAATTTAAAAAGTAATTTTTCGTTTATCATTGCTCTTTTTTTTGAGTATGATCTGCGGTGGTGTGCTCCGTCGGAGTTTATTACCGGTTTTGAACCGGTACAGGTAACATATAAGATATGTAAATTTTTATATGGGCTGTTAACATATGGTATTTTCTCATCTGTTACTATTGCAATATTGTCTTTTATGCATTTTAATTACTGTACATTTGAATAGCAAGAACAGTTTTGTACCTACGGTTCCTACTCATTTCTCTTGTTGAGAAGGTCACAAAAAGTTGGAAGGTACATCCTCACAGACTCAATGCTTCTTTGTGCCGTTGAAGCAATATAAATCAAGACGAAAGGAAGGAAATTCCTAAGGACGAAGTAATAATCAGCAAAATGCAGATGTGCATAAACCAGACCATCAAAATCAGCAAGGAATACTACAGGATGATACTCAACCAGAAAAACAGCTACGAAGGCATCTGTATTTGGCAAAATGCAGCACGTGTGGACAGCCAGACGACGACGTAGTAGTAAACTGTGATCAGGTACGTAAATATGGCATCAATTCCTGCTTGTGGTATTTTAAGGGTTCCCTAAGGCTTACGTACGCTAGGTTGGGTTAGTGTATCTGTATACAAAAGAATGAACTGGTAGCCAACTAGTAGTTTCAATAGCAGACACCATGATGCAACCCTACAAGTTTACCTCGTGTGTGTAAACTCTATGCTAGTAGAGCGACGAAGTCCCGTGGGGGGCTAAATCCTGTGGAAAGGAAGTTGAAATCCTTATTTATTTTATCATAAATCCGCTGTAAAAGGAGCAACGGGGAAAAATTTAACATTCATCCATTTTTTGCTTTTTTATGGTCAAAAAAACAGGTGACCGTGAAAGTAAATAATTACTCTTGAATCTTGATCTTTAGATCAGCATCACTACAAAATGGACGAAAAGGGAAGCCTTTTTTTTTTAAGAACGGTATAGATATGATAGAAAACAGCCATGTCCCGTTAGTAATTATGTTACATATAAATTACCTTCTTTATGGTTACGGTTTATCCCGGTTTTAAAAGTCAGAACAAGGCGAAAAGTCCATCGGCCTTTTAACGATAGTCTCTAGGATTGTTTTGACTGTCTTTACTTTGTGCTTTTCTTTGTTTTGCCACAGTTGTCTTTTACAATCATATGACGACCTGACTCAATTTTGACTTTGATTTGTTCATCATACACTTCGGTTGGTCTACCAGAACGTTGGTAGTCTGCATCATTGTTAAGCAGACAACATCATCAAGTTGATTTGTCTCTTTGTAAGCCTCTGCAGCTTTCTTGCCTTTACGGAAATAAAAAAGACAATATGATGAAAAAATTGGTTTTCGCACTCCATGTTGAAATTGACGCTCTTCGAAATGGACTCGATTTGCTTCTAAAATTAACTGAAACTGGCAGCTATTAAATGTCAAAGGAAAAAAAAAGGCGCTCGAACTTTGGCGGTGTATACCGGCTATGTTACAGAAGCTACATCTGTCAGATTTAGGGGGTTTAGTAACATGATTTTTACGGGACACAATCGTCCTGTTGAGTCAACAATTAGTCGTTTGGTTGACAAATTCAATTGATGTTGAGGTCTGCAGAAAATGTTGATGCAGTGTACGGGAGTGTGCAAAATATCCCGAGAGAGTCTATGCCTCGTGGCGCATGAACATGACCTTGGCCTTGCGCATGTACAAAATTAAATTGACCTAGGAACTGAAACTAGTTGGAATTGGAAACCGATTTCAGACGGAAAATCATATTTAGCGACAGGGCACATTTTTAGTTGACTGATTAAGTCCACATGAGCTCTATTTGGAGTGGACCACAAAAACTGTCACCGGCGAGAGGCAAGAGCCACCAAGATACGCCATTCTCCTTTTTCTTGTTGGGGTCTGTTTATTCCCGGTTCTATACATATATGTATATATTATAATTATCTATCTATGATATCGAGCCCAATTTATGCGGCTAAGTCATCGAAAAGTGGACCTCCCGATACCACGGTGGTCATTTGGCTGACATTATATTCCATACATGATGTAATAGGATACCCTTTTGAATAAAAAAGAAATCAAGATATCTCATACACAACTTGCTTGATTTAAATTAGAGAGGACCAAACTATAATCAATAATCAACCATAATGAAGGAATTTTATATAAGTGTTTGTGTTGCTTTTGTTTGTGGCGTTTCACTATTAATATAATGGATCCACGAAAAGGAGGGTGGATAAAGTTTAATCCAGAAGTAAATAAGAGAAAAAATTGGCAGTCATTTCTGGCATGACGAGAAATAAGGACGAATATAGACAGTCTGTGATCGTGTAAAGTCTCTTATCGTTTTAGTGAGTGAATTGGGAAATGTCCTTTGTACCTTTGCTCTTATTTTATAAGTTAAGCTTGTGTATTCGAAAAGAATGTGTTTTTTATGATGTGTAGTGTGATTAGCTCTAAGAGAAGAAACAAGAAGGATAATCAGCAAAAATTCAAACAGTAATAAAAGCCCTTTGTTTTGTGATAGGTGCCAGCAATGAAATCGTGTTCGAAAATGCCGACGCTTGACAACGGGTAATTCCTTGTTCACTGTTATATGGCGACAGTGTGTCCCTTTCCTCGGGTGTTTATCAGTGCATGTGTGTGCATATGATTTATGTAAGGACTTGTACGGTTGTTGTTTATTTTTCCTTTGTATTACAAACAACAGCAGAATAGAATTTTTGAAGTTCAGCGAGTCGATAACGTTTTTTCGTTGAATCAGGTGTGCGGGTTAGTTTTGTAACTATAGTGACACAGAAGGAGCTTAACTCTGCATATTATATCGGATTTCCTAGTTTTGATCCGAATTGGATGGATTATGAAACCGATTTGTCTTAGATTTTTTTCTAATCCAATGGGAAGCGAAAGCGTGAAGTTATCTCCTTCTAAAGGTGTTCGTCCAGATACTGATAAAAATTTCTACAACTGTGTTAAATTAGGGAACCTAAAGCTCTCTACTTGTTGAACAAACAATCGTCGGCAAGTGGTACTCGTCAAGCGGAACAACGTGCTGGCTGAAAGGCAGTGAATCTTTGCAGCAATAGAATGTCTGTGGTGGACAATACCACAGCCGTAGTCGTCAATGAGAAAGTTCTTTGTTGTTTATTTGACACGGAATCAGGTTGGTTTTTGTTGGGAAGCGGTGTTGCTGATCTCAATATTTTTGGCAGATAAAGTTGAGTTTCTAATGGAGTTTAAGAAAATTGCTGTGGAGGTACCTTCCACATAATTTAAAATTGCTATCTGAAGAATCATCATCGAATGAGATCTGCTCAGTGATCCTACTTTAGAAATTCGAGTTAATCGTTCTATAATGTACAATCAAAATAAAATCGTTGAAACATTGTTGCGGAAGTATTGTCAAACTTACCACCATTACAGGTGTATCAAAAGATATAGACTTGCAACTAAAAACCGGAAGGAATCCCAACCGCGTCCGAAAGACATTCATTTTGTCAGCTAACTGAAATCAAGAAAGATGAGTATTTGATTAGAAAACAACAGTTTCCACTAACAACTTAGTCTACCCATTGAATGTTGGACAAAGCCTATAGAGCTCACAGCTCGTTCTTCCTCTCTCTGCTTTCCTATTTGCTTTGCAATGATTACAAATTGAAAAATAAATTTTCTAAAATAAGAACAAAGACCCAGAAAGCTATGAACATCTTTGGAAGAAGTAGGTATTGGAAAATCTCGAATAGCTTTAAGGTTTGTTTCGTTTCGACTAACACCATTTTCTGTTATTTTATAACCCAAATAATTAATTTTATTTCCAAGGAAAAGACATTTGCCCAGTCTGAGCTGCAATCCTTTGTTGACGAAAATATTGATGACTTCTTGAAGGATATCTAGATGTTCTTCTATTGTTTCGGTCGCAATAAGTATATCATCTTGATATGATAGTATTTTCGACTCTGAAATCATTTTACCAAACAAATGCTTCATGTAGCGCACAAATACCGAGGGGGCGTTTCTAAGGCCAAATGGCATTCTTGTGAATTCATATTGACCAATCAGGGTGGTGGAAGTGGTATATTTCATAAAATCCTCTTCAAGTGGAACGTGGTAAAATCCATTTTTTAAAGCGAGGGTTGTAAAATATTTTTTTATTTCTAAGACGATCAATATTATCTTCAATCAGGGGAAGATGGTAGTTATCACGTAAAGTGATTTTATTGAGTTCTCTGAAGTCCATGCATAGTCTTAACTCTTTATTCTTCTTTTCTACTAAAACGATAGGTGATGCGTACTGTGAACTAGACTCTCGTATTATGCCTTTACTAAGCAAGTCGCTAAGGATTTTTTCTTATTCAATTTTATGTGCATACGGCAACCTTCAAGGTGGACAATAAAATGGGGAATTTTTAGACAA
The DNA here is from genome assembly GCA_907269105.1 of Volucella inanis. NCBI lineage: Eukaryota > Metazoa > Arthropoda > Insecta > Diptera > Syrphidae > Volucella > Volucella inanis. The sequence goes on from OU026158.1 coordinate 24,714,335, forward strand.
AACTGTCCTCATTTCAAAATGATTTTCTGTTGAACGACCCTTATCTAAATCCGGACAAAAAGCTGGTTTGACTAACGCATTAATTTAATAAAAATCGTTAATATAATAAAAATAATTAATATAATAATACGGTACATTCTCATTAACTCTTATGTCTAATTCTAGTTGCTTGTCACTTATATCAATGTTAAAAATTTCTTCCACAAAATTGATTTCTTCAACCAATGTACTTACATGACCATACGAATGACGATACTGACTTGAAAACGGCGACGACAAACTTGAAGCGCGATGATTCTGGACGCCAGATGACGGACTTGAATCATGTTGACTCTGGGACTTGGATGACTTTGGCAAACATATATTTTCTATTTTTTCAGCTTCTTTACTGGTTTTCCGCAACACCATACCAATCTTGTCCATGAATTTTCTACCAAGCACGACTGGGTAACTCATCGAATGGTCTTCTACTACAAGTAAACACAAATTAGTTGAAAAATCATCAAAAAATATAAAACAATTCACACTTCCCAACACATGAAGTGGACTACTATTGACACCACAATATGATCTACTATTCGCTTCCGGTGATGCTATCATAAACGGCGGCAAAAATTTCTTTTGAACGAAGCATATTGGACCCCCTGAATCCAAAAGAGTTGTGGGGGTGATTGAACTTTTTGCGCGTCCATCCACGGACTGGTATAAGGCATTCTTCTCAAATTTGTTAGAGGTTGAGCATCGTTGTTGTTCTGGGTTTTGTCGTCTGGGTTTAGTGCATTCACCTCGGTGCTGCTTTCGTTTTGCAGAATTAGAACAGACTGATTATTTAAACAATTTTTGGCGATGTGCCCCCGACCATCACATTTAAAACAAGTGAATTGCTTTCTCTGATGTGAAATGTTGGCAGGTGTACCACATGCAACTCGTTCGATAGGGCGATCATTTGTCTTCAGTGAATTGGTCTGATTCTTGTAGCGATTGTATATTTGCAATGTGTTAGGTTTAGCTGGTAAATTGTCCCGACTGTTGTGCTTGAACTTTTCATATTTCCCTAATGCGTGCTTGAGTTGCTCCCTGTTGTTGGCGTTGCATAATATACTTTTATTGACTTCGGTATCAGGTATGCCTTTGATAATAAATTGTATCAAATCCACTTCTTCAATAGGGTTATGGGATGCAATTTCCTGCATCGACAGTACATACTGCTATACTGTTTCGTGGCGTTTTTTCTTCCTCCCATTGAGTTCGCTAAATATATCCGCCTTTGTCAGTACACTTTTAAACTCATCCAAGAGAGCGTCTTTAAGTTCTATAGAGTTGCGTAGTTACAGAGATCTTACTAATAACCTTGACGTGTCACTCAGGAGTCTCTTTCCAAATATGAATTATACGAATTGTACGGTCGTCTAAATTAAGGATTTCAGCGTACTCTTCAAAATGTTCCACCCAAAGACATATAGGGAAGTTGTCATATCCGCTGAATGGACACAATAGATCTTCCATATCTCTAAAATTATTCGTAACATGTGGCTTTTGACTGGGGCTTGCGTGCTCCATCTGCAATTCCTTGAGTTTACGCTTTAGGGCAATAATCTCTTCCTTTTTCTTGCACGCCTCTCGAAGTCGGTTCAGCTCTTCATCAAGGTGTTTACCATATAAGATCGACTGGTTATCCTCCTGCTCAGATTCTTGCTCATAAGACGACGATGCCATGTTTCTTGGATTTTCAGGGTTAGCACACTGAAAATTTCTTCAGAATTCAGTTGGTTATACAGAACTTGACTATAGAAAAAAAAATAATCGATCCAACAGAGCACAGATAGAGGATTTGATAAAATTCCATAGCATTTGTTACAATAGGAAGAAGCAGAGCCGAAAAATAAAATTTCAATACACAAGTGCTAGCTGAGAACATGGCACTTCCAAGTAGCACTACATTGAAATCGCGTCAATTTCTTCAATTTATTTAGGAAACAAAAATCAATATTTAAATTCTTTTATGTGACTCGGCAACTACCTGTAGATCCGAATTTTCAATGTATGCATTTGTACAAGTTTACACCCCATATAGAAAACCGTAAACAGAATCCGAAACCATGCGAATTCTTTTCCTTAGAAATCATAACTTCACAACATCCCCACGAAAAGCATGCCATTATCACATGCACACATCATTCTTCATTTGCACCGGATACACATGGCGAAACAAGATCTGTTAATAATAATTTAACTTACATATGTGCTGTGTAATTGTATGTTAAGTTAACGAGCAGCTGTTTCCACGTATAGACGACACGTTCGATGCAACAGCATAAATTCACTTATTCCCATTTAGTTGCTTCTAAACTCCTTTCTATCATCACTTTTGATGTAAAAGAACAATCTATTAAAATATCTTCAAAGCTCCTTTTCAACGGGGTGCCTTACATGCCCTAACAAAACCTCAAATTAAAAAATATTTGAGAGCGTAAACCAAATTTTTGTTTTGGCAATATTGTTTTCCTTGAACTTCAACGGCTTTCGGTCATCTTTTCAGTAGTAGCTTGAAAGTTGGTCGGGGTAGATGTATTTGTGCTGCATTCCCTATTTTTTTTTTATCTTTGCAATGGTATCACAATTTTTTGGTGGTTTTTTATTTGTGAAAAATATTTTTTTAAAGGTGAAGGTTCATTTAAATCGGGGCAGATTTGAATATGTCCAAAGGTATCCCTGCGGTTTTTTTTAATGTGTTTTCTCATGTGTGGCTGTGCTTCCCTCTCCACTAAATGGATCGTGACCAGGTAATTGTTGATTTTGTTCTCACGATCACAATATCTAAGACCTCTATTTATTTCGTTTTTTTAAACCCTGTTACATGGTAGTATGCCGTTTTACTGCTTATATGTTTCAGACTTTCACAGTTACACACGAATTTCGCTTTTTCTTCAAAAAAAAGGTAAATATATTAATAACGATTGGCTGCCCCTATCGAATACCAATACCCATGATCGTCAGTCAACTTTGATTAAAAAAACCCGAAACCAAGACGAGAGGAAACAGAAATATAATATACTTCAGTCAGAGGTAATAATCTAAAATGGAACTACCTGTGGCCGTTCAAAACCGGTAACCACCTACGACGGAGCACACCACCGCAGATCATCCTCAACAAAAAGAGCAATGATAAACGAAAAATTAGGTTTTCAATAGCCTTCAATGCTTGTACACAGTTTTAGCTTTATTTGAATCAACTAACTTCATGCAGATAGTACATATTCCCCACAGACAAGGGTTTTCTCTTTAACTCACACATTTTTCCTTTCATACTAATGGAAAATTCTATGATACAATGAACCTGCAACCGAAGCAATCAAATCAAAAATCAGCAGTGGTTGTGTGCGGTATATGTGCTGTCACTATCCTTTTACTTTCCATTTCCGGACAACAAACGTCAAATAGTACCCTACGTGTAACTGGTAATTTTTTTCAATTTATGGATTTTGGCAAAACGCCATTGGAAGGCGAGGTCAATGAATACTACTAGGAAACCAGTGGAAAATGCTATTAGAAAATAATAGCTGTTGTCAAGGGCAAATTTTAAATTATAGCAAAACAAATTGGTCACTGAACAAAATCAGTGATTTAAAAGCTGAGATCATTCACTTCAAAAAGGATTCTGGATGAAATCCGCAGTTACTATCGGGATCGTGATATGTTTTTCAAGGCGGTACATGCTGTTTAAAAAGTTTGTTTTCAAAAGATTTTGCTTTCTGTTGCATTTGCAGGTGCCCGTCGTTCCTTGTGCGGCCTTATTCAAACAAACTTAACAACTTATCCGAGTACTTCTATGGATGGTGTTTGCGTAGTACTTACTAAAGGTGACCAGCAGTGTAAGGATTTTGATTCAGCTGTACCCATAAAATCCTAGTGGCAGGACGAAGCTATTTTCAGTTCACGTCTAGAACCACTAAATGTAAAATTTCGTAATGTGTTTAGTATTTAAACATTAACTGAAGGCGTATGGTTTATGACACCACCAACAGGAGAAAACCCTACGATCGGAAATGTGACAAGAGCCAATGGAGCTTCAACTGGTTTATATTTGTTAACATTCACGTACATAGAATAGTGCATTGCCCAATCACCAGTAAGTTGTGTCGAATCATACTTTTAAAAAGAGATTTCTTATGATTTGAGATTTCAATCCTATAGTAGGTACTCCTAGGAAACAAATGCACAAGAGAACGATGGTAACGTGGCCTCTACAAGTATGATGTCCTGGGATCTGTGCACGAGCACGTTGATTGCAGTGGATTATTGCAACATATTTACTTTGAGACATGTAAGCCAACGCATGTGGAGGAAACGTGTCATTTAAACTTTTGATCTACGAAATGTGTCGAATATGGCGAGTCAAATGATCGACTTCAATTTGAGTATATCCAATTGAAAGACTCTCATGCAACCATGCGCCCACACAGTGAATTAAAGATAACAATTAAGTCCCACCGCTATATACTATGTTTAATTTCATTTAGCTCAAGTGACATATAATTGATATAAGGATGCCCGTCTATATTAGCAATTTAGTGAGTAATCCTTTCGATGTGGGTTTGTTTGCCTTTTCTTCTAGCATTTCGTGTTTGTGTAATGATGGTATGTTCTCTAAGCAGCTAGCTTGTCTGTAGATGTACCTGTTTTGATGTATTTGGTAAGGTCCGGCGTGATGTAGACATTGTGTAAGTGACCAGGTGCTTTGTTGACAAATGTGTCTGAGAGCTCGTACTCTCACTATCTGCGTGACCAAGGGTCCACGGATTTGAACGATTTATTTAGTAGGTTACAGATGTAACAGACTTGTATTGTTTTTTGTGCTTATGATAGCTTTTATTTCGAAAAGGATGTTAGTACATATCACATGCTTTCTCCCTGATTTTGCTATTACATGACGGGTTGTTAGGATGGCGAGGGCAAAAATGTTGTGTATGGGTATGGGAGAATGGCCCCGGACAAGCTCGTCATTTCCTAAATGTCTTTGACTGCATAAGATAGTGTATTTGTATTCCGGTTACATTTTGTAAATCATCAGCCTATAGGCAGTGACTTAAGTATTTGTGCTTTGACAATTTGTTGCTTATATCTTCAAATGCAAAAGAAAGCAAATAATAGGAATGTTTAGAGTGATTCTTGTAAAATAGGAATCATTAGATTTAATACAGAATTGTTATTACTAAGAAACGATTTCACATTTAGGGCCCACATCCCATTAATTTAAAACGACATGAATTCCTATTTTATCAGTCGCTTTTGGGACGATTGCTTTTTGTTCTTCAGTGCTCCAGATGTATATGAGGCAGAGTAGGGCACCTTTGCATCCTAAAATGGTGTTTCGTTTCTACATACCATAGTGTTCATTTTGCAACAATTTTTCAAGTACTTTTGCTGTGTATGGACAGACAGAGATTGAGCGGTGTGCTTTTATTGTAAACATGTCTGCTTTGTATTATAGAAGTTGTTTTTCGATGAAGGTGAAGACAACTGTGCTAATCATGTTAGACATGCATAATAGATTTATTTGTTTAGCATCGACTGGAAGATTTAAGTTCGATTACGAATAATTTCTGTCGATAAGTAGGGAATGGGGATTGTTGGCGCTAGTGATCCTTGGTTACTGATTTCCTTTATGAAAATTGAGTGAGCAATGTAATTAACAATTCATCTTGGGTCAGTATTGTTTGAGTCGGTGTTGGTGTTGCTAAGGAGGGTCAGGATTCAATGTTGTTGCGATTTTGTTTTCTCTCCAAAATATGACACTGGATTTTTTGAATGCTATTAGATTGCCTTGAAGACCAGCGAGTACACATGAGGCATTTAATCTGTGAAGCACATTTAGAGGGAAGTTTTCAATCTCGTCATTGAGCCCGTTTGGATGGGCTATGGACCTGTTTTCTTGAAGTCAATTATATTTTGTGTTCTCTTTATCTATTCGTTTGGGCTTTTTAAGAAAAAAAAATTTGTTTTGCTTTATTTGTCGTTGTGCTAGATCGAAGCTGAAGTGGGAGAGGTAAACTCGGTGTTCGTGATTTGGTGTGTTAGGTTTGTAGTATTGTTTAGGAATTGGAGAAAGGGCTAATGGTGCTATTCCGATATTGCTGTTTTGTGTGATTTTTCTAGTTTATTGGAAAAACCAGTTTGAGCTGTATATTTTTTAACTACAGAATAAGATTGGTCAGATATTGCAAAGGGGAACTGTTCCCTGAAGACTTCTCTACGAATGGTTCTAATGACCTTGTGCCAGCCAATTTTTACCGTATTGGATTGGACGGAAAAAGTCGAATGTGAAGGGGACTAGGACATAGATGATTTTGTTAAATTTATGTATTATATCCGAGTTTTGCTGTTTTTTAAATATTTTTGCAGCTAAATCAAGGTGGATTTTGAAGCTACCCTGTTTGCGGAATGCTTGGTTGGGACGAAGAAGAAAATTAAGAGAAGTGGTCAACCAACTTTCAAAAAGCGATATTATGTGAAGGCCCACCCATCAAAACGGATATCTTTGAGTCCGTAAACGATTTACAGAACATCCACAATGCAAAATGTACCAACGATTGTATTATTTGTTAATATGATTTTTTTTTTACACTAAATTGAAATGTTGTGCGAGTTTCTGGAGCAAGCCTTACACAGCGGATGGATCAATAATACCCAGGACATCAACGAGGAGGGGTACTAACTACGGAGAACTGGTTTTTAAAACTTGCCTTAGTCTGTTTTCCTACTCATATGTATATCAATTAATACAAAAAATAATAAAAAATCACAAAGTAGACAAAAATTGGATTGACTGACGTAGATGTAGGGTCTGGAAAGGTTGCACATTTTAATAAGATGTAGATAAGCATGTATTGATTTGGTGGAAGCCTATAACGCCGACTCGTAGTTGTTATTCGCGAGTTAGTTTAGTTTTTGAGATTTGCTTTCCACCAAATAAGTAGGATTTACGGGTGTTTTCTTTTGCTAGCAGTCTTATTCGGAAGAGTCGATTGGATGATTCTGACGGTTCCTAGGTTTACTGGTAAAAATTCGTCATTTAACGCAATTGTGGTTGGTAAGGTAGTTTAATTTAGAGTGCCAAGAGATGCTTCAAATAAACTTATATTCTGTTGCATGGGACGAAGTCGTTGTGCAGTGATGTATTGTTATTGAAGAATCTAAGAAGAAGTAGACACAACATCTTAAAACATGCGAAGAATTCATCTGATCCATTGAATTGGATTGAAATATTTCATAAATATTTCAAATTCCATAATTTGCTAACTACTATGGTGCTGAAAGCAGGTAGCTTTTCCTCTTCCCTTCTAACCAATGGTAGAATTAATAACAGATGTGTTCATTACTTACTCTCTCTTTCTGTTATTGTGTATCTTTGTCCACAAAGAGCTCAGTCAAAAGGGGAGTGACAATAAGTATATGAAAAGTCCTGTCGTCTTAAAATCAGATACCTACATTGGTACATCGAGTATTTGAATAATACAATTTGTAGGGCCGCAAATATCACAGGTATAAACAATTACACTGTTCAGTATCCGTACTAAGGGTTGATATCTACTCACATTTCTTTGTTTCTGTTTTGCGCAAAAGAAAGGTAAGAGATAGTAACTACGCATACTTTACCTCTTTTGAGAAATGAATTCTTTTACGCAAATTGAAGAAAACTACCATAATGACGCGATGGTATCAGGACATATGTATTTATATCAGCTATGTTATTTGAAGGCTGACCGCAAGAGAAGGGAAAACAAATGATATTCTTGCTAAATTTTTATCTATTAATGGGATAGCGGTGGGCGCATATAGAATACGCGTATACCTCTGATAGAGAATCCTTCAAATAGGAGGCAACACGCATATAGAACTCTACCTACTTCTGTGTCAAGGAGACATTTATGCCTTAAACGGCACTTATCTTATTGTTTCAGACGAAGTGTCGTTCATTATTTTTTATTGAATGTCCGAATGTCCAAAGACGCCTTCAATCTTGTATTTTTCAGGGAATGTTCATGAACCATTCTTACGATAATGCTTGATTAAGGGGAATAGACACTCGTTAGTAATAGCGAACGACGTTTCCGTCTTCATTTTGATCCGTTAAACAATCACCCTAGACGACTCGATTCGGAATGTGTAAACTAGCATATGAGTAGTAAACTGACTATCGAAGGTGCATATTTCATAATACCATATAACATTTCAATGATCAGCTGCTGCATGCTGGTTTGAATGAAATGCTTACTATTCACACACAAGGCTAGTGGAACTATGCTCAGAAGTTCTAGAAGTCTACTTTCCATTTCCTTGTTAAGAACCTACCTTCCAACCACTTGTCACTTGTTTTCACTTGTTACCATTTGAATAAAAGATAACCAATACATGGTTTGTTTTATTTAGTAGTCCGTAATATAAGGATTGTAAGAAAATAGAAAAAAGAAGTAAAGATGACAAAGGGAACATATCAGGTTAGCCGACGGAATGACGGCGTTTCCGTGATAAAAGCTTGCGCTTCTTCCTTTGTTCCAAGTCCTGATTTTCTCGCTTTCTCTTCCTTGATTCTCTTCGCTTTGTATACTTTTTTTTTCTTTCCATTTTCTTACTTTCCTTTTCTAAAATTGCTCGCCTTTTTCTTTTTATTTTTGCGCATCTTTCTTGGTACCCTGAACATGATTGCTGCGTTCTATCTGAAAAAGATAGATTTACGTTTTCGATAAAAAAATAAATATATAATAAATATAAAAACGGAAGCATACCCCATTCTTTGTTTTCCGCATCTTCCATTTTCGGAAGATTTTCGCGTCTTTAGTGTGTTCCATAACTTCAAAAACACCCTGGGTAGAAATTCTATCTTTTCTTCGTCTGAAAATGGCGAAATAGATAGAGTTCTTTCTCCATACGAAAAATTAACTAAATCGGAAAAAGGAAATTTATTTTATGTTTTGACGCAATTTTTAACTTACCAGAAGATAAATCGTCCGACATTATGACTCTTTTTACTTTCGAACTGGAATGCAAAGTATAGTTGTCCACTTTTTGAAAAGCAAAAAAAAAAATTGTTGTTCGTCATTTTTTGAAGACGCCGTGTTAGTAGTTTGGATCATAAAGAAAGAAAAAAAAGTCGCCCACTTTCCAGATTTCCGATAATGACTTTCCATTGATTGAGACTAGGTTTTGAATTTCTATGGACTCTCAATACGAACGAATTGTGGATGCTGTCTATTTAAACATAAGTTTGGGAGCGTGTACTTTCCACAAAATAAGTTAGGTCATCTTATTGTGAGATATTGCTTGTATTTAAATTTCAGCAGGGATTTTGAAGCACCCACGGCAATTTAGTTCAAAATTTCCGATAACAACAAAAAAATTGACAGATTGCATCGGACAATCTCACAATTTCTGTTCGACCCTCCATAAGATACTAAAAATTGTGTTGTGCGTAGGCAAATTGTGGCGATTTGATCCTCAGCTCAGTTCATTTATGGTATTGATCTGACATTTATTGAGTGAACGGATACAAAAAATGTTTGAATACGAAAAGGAAATTTGAATATGATTAGGCCTTATCACTACGACAAAAGTTATAATAAATGACAATATGTCGGCTGAGAATTATAGGGTTCTATGAACCATTTTTGAGATATAGGTATCAATGAATTTATTGGGTCATATAAAATGTCTCCGCGGTTTTTTGTTACTAGATCTTGTTATTGTTCATTTATCTGGAAACACTAATCTGATTGTATCAGATTGTCAGGATACATTTTTTGTGAAGACAGTTTTGTATATGAGTGAAATATCTGAAGAAATACGCTATGTGATGCTCTTTTACTATAAAAATGGGGAAAACGCTGTAAAAACATGCTGAAAAATGTATGCAGTTTACGGTGAGAGTGCTGTGAGTGAACGACGGACCCAGGAGTGGTTGATTCGATTCCGTTTCGGTAAGTTCAATGGAAAAGATGCACCTCGCACTGGCTTGTTGTTGGCCTGTCACTGAGAAAATCGATGATATTTTGCAACTGATTTAGCAAGACCGGGAATTTGTCTGGAGATACCCAAGGCACTGAACAATATCCGTATGACAGATTAGAATGATCTAAAACGAGCGGATTACTCATAGAACCTCGATGTTTGGATGCCACGTGAATTAACGCAAATAAATGTAATTGACCGAATAACCACCAGTGAAACGCTGCTCAAAAGTAACGAAATGGAACCATATTTGAAACGTTTCATTATGGGCGATCTAAAGTGGTTTAAATACGAAAATATTCAACGCAAGCGATCATGGTGAAAAGCCAGTGATCGACCACAAACGACTTCAAAGCTGGATTGGCGGCTAATAATGTTATTTTGAGAGTTTGGAAGGATTGGAAGGGAATTGTCTATTATGAGCTGCTAGAACATGAAGAAACAGTCAAATCGATCCACTACTGGAGGCCCCACACGTCATTGATGACCCAGAACAAGTTGACGGAGCTTGGTTGGGAAGTTTTGATGTAACCACTGTATAGCCCGGATCTTGCACCCTCTGATTACCATTTGCTTTGGTTTTTGCAAAACTCTCTTGATGGTAAAAAATTGGCCGACCGAAGAGCCGCTGAAAATCACTTGGCCAAGTTTTTCGCTGACATCGAAGCTCTACATCGATGGAATAATGAAGCTACCCGGAAAGTGGCAAAGGTCATAATAGCCAATATGTACTTGATTGAAATTTATTTTACAGAAATTTATATTACAGACCTGTAAATTTCTCTTCTATTCTGGTAAAAACACTGAAGAGAATTCCAGTTCAACACTAATTTCATTTCATTTCATTTATTAAATATTAGGGATGTACAATAAGATTCATATTTTTTTTGTACTTAGATACAAATTGAGTAGAAAGTAGAATACATGAACAGATTGCTTAAATTACTTAAGAGTTAGAGATTATAGGGAACAAAGAAAGGATTACGGATAAGATAAGATAAGATAAAGAGAGGATTGCACTTTTAAAGATTGCACCGTTAGAAATCAGTTTGATTTGCGGTGATAATGAATTCCATAGTTTGACAGCATGAATGAAAAATAAACAGCTTGCGTTCAAATATTGGTGACGGAAAGGAACGATACTTATTTTTCTTACAGAACGATTTAAGACGAGTTTGTAAAATAAGTAGGACGGACATTTATTGTTAATGATTTTATGTAGGAATATACAATTTCTTGTATTGATGTATTGCTGCAGTGTGCAGCCTAATTGCTTTTTTTAGTGTTCAGAAAAATGGTCATATCTACGAAAGCAGTATACTTAGCGCACCGCATCGGTGAGTGCTACTTATAAGTAATGCTGATACAGTGAGCCAAGAGCGCTGTAGACAACATCAGCGTACATAATGATTGGGACTATTAATGGTTGTCCAACTTGCGTCTAGTTTCCAACGGAAACTAAGGGTGACAAGCCAGTGCGAAGGGGTGACTAGCAACTACATTAGAGTAAAGAAAATCGTTACCTACGCTGTACCATAATAAGAGTGTTATAGTTTATATTTATATTATTAACCCATAATATTAGTTTATTGTAACGATGTTAATTCACGTGTTGTTTACACAATTTTATAAGTGCTTTTTTTTAACTCTTTATTCAATTTCAATTTTTATATGCTTACATAGATAATTAGTCCGTATTACCCCTAATATGTGTCTGATACATGTTTCGGTATACTACAAATTACAGATTTTGATCGTTCTATTTGAAAATGCCAACGACATATAAGCCAGACCCTCGCAATAAAGAGATTAGAAAAAGTTATACCAAAATAATATATCATTTAGAGGAGCAGCTGAAAAGCATAATATAGACTATTCAGTTTTATGTCGACATGCCCGAGGTGATGTGAAAAAAATGTGAAGGACAAACTGTTCTTAGTGCAGATGTTGAGAAAGTGATTGTCGAAAACATTATCATCTGTACTGATTGGGGCTACTCTTTTATCTTGATAATTATAATAATAAAATAAGGCAAACAAAATTACCAAAGAGAAAGAAAAACTATGTGTTTTTGGAGAATTTAGAAATAGAACATAGTGAAAACTTTGCCTCAAACAATTTATCAGCACCAGAGCCCTCAAATATTTTAGTGTGCAAAGTGGGTCACAAAATTAAATGTCACAATGATAACTGCCAGCGACCCATGACCTGCAAAAGCTGATTTTTCCAATTTTATCTGGTTTGAGTTTGACCGACGACATTGGATTCATTTCTAAACGATGTTTCGACAACCTCATTACTGAAGAGGATGTTTCTAGTTCCGAATAAAAGCTATAATTTTTACTAAATTTTATATGAATAAAGCAAGCTGCAATTTTTATGGTTTAGGTATGTATAAGAACTTAACCTTGTAAGTGGATTAAGTTGTTGTTTTCTGCACCCTACTGTAAATTAGTTGTAAGTCATCCCTTTGGTGATGCTAGCCATCCCTTTCCCGTGGTTATTTACCACAACAGCAGGGTGATCCGCAACAGGGCATGTTCGGCCTAAAATTTAGTAGAAAGCCTTATTTTACAGTAACGGGGTGATAAGTATTGAAAATAGGAGCCGTGACTCATATTTAAATGTGCTCACATTGAAGCTACGTCAAGTTTTCGAAATTGCAGCAAATAAAGAATAAAAAGTGTTGCTTGTCACCCCCACACTGAAACCAAACAAGTTTTTTAGCTTCCACTTTAGGATAATGTGATCCACCTTATCGAAAGCTTTTAAGCAGACAAAGAAGGCTTACATATCCCTTACATAATCCTGCCTTTATCAGGCATCATCGCAACTGTAATTTACTCTAACCTCTGCTTGTTTCGGGTAGAATAAGTTGTTAGTAGCTACGTGGTTTAGGATTTGATTTTCTAAGACCTTTTCAAAAAAATTTGATATACAAGGTAGTATGATAATTGATCGGTAGTCAGAAGGGGAATTTGCTTTTTTTTTGTTTTTGGCGATTGAAAGCACCCTTGCATTTTTTCCAGATAAAAGTTGATGTCGTAATGCAAAAGTTAATAACATGAGTGAGATGGCCAACAATATGGGGTAAAATAAGTTTAATATACCATACTGATAGACCATCTTCTCCGATAGCGTCAGACTTAACGGCGGCCATGTTGCCTTTAAAAACTTCATCTTTACTCACCACTTCATAATCTTCTAGTCTTTGCACAGAACTTCCTAACTGCAGCGATATGCGGTTAGAGTCGAGATCATTATCATGGAGTTGATCACCTACGACAAAGTCATTAAAAAGATCTGGGTCGAGAGCACTTTGAAGGTTAAGGACTTTGGAGACACCATTTTTTTTTTTTTTTTTTTTGTTTCACCAAAGTGTTTTGGTGGGTAAAGAGGCATTAAGCTTTAATGCAAAGTAGTTATTTTTAAATGCACGTATTACCAGAGTTGCATGATTACGGGCTTGCTCACATGCTTTCTAATTGACACTCGTTGATCTGAGCTTCCATCTACTCTGCAATTTATTTCGGATCTTGATTATATTTATCACACCGGAGGTGAACCATGGACAGTTTTGGTTTTGTACTCTTACTGTTTTTGTCGGTACATCGTGAGTCATTTCTTAACAAATCAGCATTGAAACCTCCACAAACAATTATATGCTCATAAAGTGCACAACATTCCGAAAAATTAAGAAATAAAGGCGCCGAAGAAAATCTTCCGTTTTTACTATACATACAAGAGACGAGACACTTATTATTACAGCCACTTATTTCAACAGCAATAAACTCAACACCAGGTCCACTGGATTTAAAAATGCTTTTCGACTTAATATTTGACTTAGGGTAAATTGCCACACCTCTACCCGTGGTACCAATGATTCTATTATTCCTATGCAGTTTGAAATTGGTATGTCATAGATTTCATCAGGTATATAGTATTTGGTTTGAATGATCTTTCATTCACATAAATAACATCAATGCATGAAGTTGAGAGCAAATATTTTAAATAGTCTAACACTAAGTCATTTAAGCTGCGCGCATTTAGATAACAAACTCTGAGTCCATTAAATCGCTGGGAAATAATATTGCCATAGTGTATGTCGATTTTTCATTTATACTCTACACCTCACTGAAGGATGAGCTTGCAACATCCATAAATTTAACAAAGTGGGAAAGGAAACAGTGAGTATGGAGTTTACAGTCACAAAAATTTTGAATGAAGAATTTCATATATTGTATTTGTCGCATCGGCAGAAGCAAGATCATATAGGCTTTCAATGAGAAAGCTTTTTCACTCACCCTCTTTCTAACATAAACATCTCCATACCTCGTGTGCACAGCAAACAGTTGTTTTTTTCTTTGGAGACCAGGAGCGCTATTTAAAAGAAAGCGTATTTTCTTTGTTAAGCTCTCATTGAGATAACAGCTGTTGCTCGATTCGATGCCCAGATCGTGCAGACGAAGCTTGGTGGCATTTTGCTTTCGGTAGTTTGCAGCAGTATTTCTTTCGAGAGAGTTGCTGAATTTTAAAACAATTGGTGGTGATGATGTTCCATTACTTCTGCTTCTGGTAGTGTGATAAAGCCGAATCGGTAAAACAAAAACTCAACAAACAAATCATATGGTGTTCTCAAGACGCTTACCTTAAAGGCAAATCAGTAGAGATGGCACTGCACAAATTTGCAGCCACCATATAAAAGAATACGCACTACAAAGAATGCACCATGGCCGCCTCCTAGGTATCGAAGGAAAATATAATAAGGTAAACACCGGACTTATAAGGACAGCATTGAACAAGCTCCATGTAGAAACAAACAACAACAACAAAGAACCTTTGGTAAACGGTTTAAACTAAGACCACATACAATAGACTGGATATACATGAACATAATTAGACCCATTCTTACCTATGATGGGCGTAAGAGACCAAGGTAACAGGACTGTTGGGGTCTACTCCTGGATAGGGATCATTCTCAGGGTCCTTCTAAAAGCTAGATCTGATAAAAAAGAAATCAGGCCTATGGACGCACTGCCATTTAGGACATGTCTATAACACAAGAGTACAAACCATCAAAACTGACGAAGTGTAGAGACTACATCGTGCATCAAAGTTTGGTACTTCTTTGGAGCAATTTAAAAAAAGATCGGTGATTCCGAAGGCCTTAATTCATAGGGTCTTGACCCAGATAATCTGAATGAGTATCAGTGGCTGGCGCTTTCTGAAGCTATATTGTGTATTGCAAATCGCATATAATTAAAGTAATTGAATCCAATTTTTCAAGTCATTAATGGTTAAATTTACAATGAACCTAAAGTATAATAAAAGTGGCTTCGAAAGAAACCTTTTTTGACAGATGCAAATGCGATACCTAGTAGTGATAGTAAGTAATAAACAAAATTAAGGACTTCACAAAGAACTTTTTATTAAATTAATAAATAAATAAATACTTATATAAAAAATTTAATTAAAAAACTAATAAAAAAAAATATTCTTCGATCTTTTTTAATTTATTCTGCAAGAAATTTTTCATAAAGTCGAGTCGCTTTCTCCTTCAGAGTTTCTTAAATATGTATGTATTCTTTTCAGAGTAGAAGAAGATCTCTCCACGGAGGCAACAGTGTTTGGTAGTGTTAAAAATAGTGCACTTAATTTTAAAATTTGGGGAAATGTTGCATGCAATATTTAACTTCTTAAATGTTTATACAGTGATAGAACGTCAATTTGTTGAAGTAAAGATTATTATTATTATTATTACTATCAAGGGAACGATATAAATTAATTTGTAGGGTCCGGGACTTAACGCCGGGGTACTATGCCCATGTGACGCGTTTTGTCAACAGCACGCGGAGTACTGAGTTCCCATGTGGTCCCCCACCTACGTACTCACCGCGCCTAACACTGCACGATTTCGGTGATCTAGTGGGAACCGAATGAAGTGAAGATGTAGAAAAGAGAACTTTTAGTTCGTTTTTTAAAGCTGTAAAATCGAAAAATTCCAGGAAAAAAAATCGTGTCTTAAGTTGGGATAAAATATTCTCATTTATTTCTACAAAAAGGCGCTTATAGTGAGTCTTGAAATAAATATCGAGTAATCGGCGTTTTCGTGGAGTTTCAGCACAATCGTTTATGCTTTAGAAAATGGAATTACATTTTTTTAGAAAGTCAGTACAAAGCCAAGACTCAAAACACTCGATTTCTCGCTTAGCAACTTCAACATCCGTTTGTTTATTTTGTATTAAATTTAACAATACATCCGTTTTAGCAAAAATCTCGGAAACCGTATTTAGTAGAAAACAAAAATCTTTCCCTTCTAACTTAAACAATAAAGTTTTATTATTCCATTCTCTTGGATTGTCTAATATTTGGTTAACATTTTCAATAATATCTAATCTAAAGTTTATAATAACGTTAATTATACGTGTATGGTAATGCCAGCGAGTTTCTGATACTCCCGGCAACATTTCCTCTATTCCTTCCTCCGCTAAGTAACGCAATACAGCGCTTAGTTGTCTCCTATGGCTCACATCTGGTGTTTCATCAATCATAATGGACACAAAACGCGTTTCACTTATTTCTACTTTGATTTAATCTTTAATCACTGCAGGGATACTATATATCAAATGTCATTTGAAAGACCCGAAAAAACTGGATTATGTGCACTTTAACACTGATCTTAATGGGAGTCTATTAATGTGTCATACTAAGATAAGTATAAAATTGTTTCAACATAATTGCCACGATTATTAGAATCTGTCTTTTCCTGTTTGCCTTAAAGAACTACTGTATCTATCAAACGTTCCATTAACTTACGATTGCTATCAGCATTTTTTTTGTGAGCTACAAAGGAATTTCCTAAGGAAGTTTCAATGCGATTAGTGCCGAATTCGTGCAAGGATAAATAGCTACGAATATGTTTTTCCATTTTGACATGTTTTTTTTTTGCCGAATTAACTATGGTAAATTGTTTTTGGCAGCGAAGCCTGTACGGCTTCAAAAAATAGGGGAATTTGAAAAAAGAAGACAATGAAAGCAAAACATTTTGTTAAATTTACCATACAACTACCAGTCAACCAAGTATATTTTTAGTATATGGATGGAGTAGAGCATCTTATCTCTACAACTTTTTTTAAGAAAATTTAACTTACAAAAATCATTTTCATAATAATGCCATTTACTCCTAATAATTATTTTAAATAAGCTGAATCCAACTGAAAATATCACAGTTTAAACTTTTCATACTTTTTACTGTTTTTAATTAATTTTTTATTGCACAACAATAATTACACTCAAAGTTACTTTTAGTTACGCATCGCAATCTGCTTCATAACTGAATTTTTCAAATAGAAATAATCTAATATGGCGTTTTCGTTTGTTTCGGAAACAAAATTTTGCTTCTCGTTTTTATTTGAGAATTAAAATTTCTCTCCTGCATTTTATGTCAAAATGTATAAACGTCGAATAATATTGTATGTCAAATTAGCAATTAAAACTGCAATCGGCTGGTTTTGGGAAATCTATTATCCTTAAGCGTTCAAATTAATTCACAAGCAAATAATACATGGGCTGAAAAGTCCGTTTATAAGAGAGGGCACCACTTGAATAAATAAATCCATACCATTTTCAGTTAGTACCAACCTTCAAAAGATACGTGTATAAATTTGACAGCTGTCGGACGATTAGTTCTCGAGATATAGCGTTGTGATTGAAGCAACTTTTGTTATTGGGAAAAAAATGGATCCAAAGCAATTTCGTGTGTTGATTTATCATTGCTCTTTAATGGGAAAAAATGCAGCCGATGCAAAGAAATGGCTTGATAAGTGTTACCCGGACTCTGCACCAGCCGAACGAACCATTCGCAAGTGGATTGAAAAATTTAAAAGTGGTCATACAAGCACCGAAGATGATGCACGCAGTGGACATATAAAAGAGGCTGTTTCAGATGAAAACATCACAAAAGTACGCAAAATGATTACGAATGACCGTAAAGTGAAATCGAGATAGCTGAGGCTCTGAAGATATCAAAAGAGCGTGTTGGATATATCGTACACGAATATTTGAACATGTGAAAGCTCTGTCCAAAGTGGATACCACGTTTGCTCACAGTCGACCAAAAACAACAACGTGTTGTTGATTCAGAGGAGTGTTTAAAGCTTTTCAACCGCAATAAAGCCGAATCTTTGCATCGGTATGTGACAATGGATGAAACTTAGCTCCATCACTTCACACCAGTCAAGTCGGCAGTCAGCTGAGTGGCGACGAACCTCGTCCAAAACGACCAAAAACTCAACAGTCGGCTGGCAAGGTTATGGCATCCGTATTTTGGGATACACATGGAATTATTTTCATCGACTATCTCCATAAGGGGCAGACTATCAACAGCGACTATTACATTGTGTTGTTGGAGCGTTTGAAGTACGAAATCGCAGAAAAACGGCCGCATTTGAAGAAAAAGAAAGTGCTGTTTCATCAAGACAATGCACCGTGTCACAAGTCGATAAAAACGATGGCAAAATTGAATGAATTCGGCTACGAATTGCTTCCCCAACCAGCGTATTCTCCAGATTTGGACCCCAGCGACTATTTCATGTTCGCAGACCTCAAAAGGATGCTCGCCGGAAAAAGATTTAAGAACGATTAAGAAGTAATCGCCGAAAAAGAGGCCTATTTTGAGGCTAAACCGAAAT
This sequence comes from Volucella inanis, assembly GCA_907269105.1. Classification (NCBI taxonomy): domain Eukaryota; kingdom Metazoa; phylum Arthropoda; class Insecta; order Diptera; family Syrphidae; genus Volucella; species Volucella inanis. The sequence continues at coordinate 24,733,030 of OU026158.1, forward strand.
CGTACTACAAAACTGGTAGCGAAAGATTGAAAAATCGTTTCAATCAGGCAACTATATTGATAAATAAAGTTGAATTTTGCAAAAAATTTTGTGTTTTACTATAAAACGGCACTGACTTTTCAGCCCATGTGTTAGTTTCTAGTTACATTGCCCACTTAATTTTTATAAAGGAAATCAGTAACCAAGAAACAGTACTGTCAATAATCCCCATTCCCCACTTATCGACAGAAATTATTTGTAATCGAACTTAAATCTTCCAGTCGATGCTAAACAAATAAATCTATTATGCATGTCTAACATGATTAGCACAGTTGCCTTCACATAAAATCGAAAAGCAGCTTCTATAATACAAAGAAGACATGTTTACAATAGAAGCACACCGCCCAATCTCTGCCTGTCTATACATCGCAAAAGTACTTGAAAAATTGTTGCAAAATCAACACTATGGTATGTAGAAACGAAACACCATTTTAGGATGCAAAGGTGCCTTACTTTACCTCAGAAACTGCCATATACATCTGGACCACTGGAGCATGCGTCCCAAAAGCGACTGATAAAATAGGAATTCATGTCGTTGTAAATGAATGGGCTGTGGACCCTTAATGTAAAATCGTTTCTCAGTAATAACAATTCTGTATTAAATCTAATAATATAACAAAAAACAATACAAGTCCATTGCATCTCTAACCTAGTGAATAAATCGTGCAAATCCGTGGACCCTTGGTTACGAAGGTACCAAGAGTACGAGATCTTAGACACATTTTCCAACAAAGCACCAGGTCACTTACACAATGACTACATCACGCCGGATCTTACCAAATATATCAAAACATTTACATCTACAGACAACTTAGCTGCTAAGAGAACATACCATCATTACACAAACACGAAATGCTAGAAAAAAAGCAAACAAACCCACATCGAAAGGACTACTCTGTAAATTGCTAATATAGACGGGTATCCTTATATCAATTATATGTCACTTAAGCTAAGTGAAATTAAACATAGTACTATAGAGCGGTGGGACTTAACTGTTACCTTTAATTCACTATGTGGGCGCCTTTCGTAGATAAAAAGTTTAAATGACACGTTTCCTCCACATGCGTTGGCTTACATGTCTCAAAGTAAATATGTTGCAATAATCGACGTGCTCGTGCACAGATCGCAGGACATCATACTTGTAGAGGCCACGTAACCATCGTTCTCTTGTGCATTTGTTTCCTAGGAGTACCTACTATAGAATTGAAATCTCAAATCATAATAAATCTCTTTTTAAAAGTATGATTCGACACAAATTACTGGTGATTGGGCAATGCACTATTCTGTGAACGCGAATGTTAACTAATTTAAACCAGTTGAAGCTCCATTGGCTCTTATCACATTTCCGACTGATGGAGGAACAGGAGCACGATCGTAGGGTTTTCTCCTGTTGGAGGTGTCATACACCCTACGCTTTCAGTTAATGTTTAAATACTAAACACATTACGAAATTTTACATTTAGTGGTTCTAGACGTGAGCTGAAAATAGTTTCGTCCTGCCACTGGGATTTTATGGGTATAGCTGAATCAAAATCCATACACTGGTGGGTCATCTTTAGTATGTACTACACAAACGCGGTCAATAGAGGTACTCGGATAAGTTGATAAGTTTGTTTGAATAAGGACGCACAAGGAATATATGGGGACAATTGCAAGGAATGTCGGGCACCTGCAAATGCAACAGAAAGCAAAATCCTTTGAAAAAACACTTTTTAAACAGCATATACCATTATGAAAAACACATCACAATCCCCATGTTCGCAGCGGATTTCTTCTAGGATTCTCTTTGAAGCGAATGATCTCAGCTTTTAAATCTCTCACTTTGTTCAGTGACCAAATTGTTTTCCTATAATTTAAAATTTGCCTTGACAACAGATGTTACGGTAGTTGTTTCTTTCCAAAATTATATTTAAATAGCATTTTCCATTGGGTTCGTCCTAGATTTCATGAATCGCCTGGGAATTTGAAGATATCATCTTTTGGCTGTGCTTACATTGAAGAAGAAAAACACTTTAAGCTATTTTATGCCAAAATGCTTAAATCGAAAAAAATTACATGTTACACACGGAATTGAAATGAAAAGTGAAAGAATAGTGACAGGACATATACCACACACAACCACTGCTGGTATTTGATTGCTTTGGTTATGAGTCCATTGTATCATAGAGTCATTATTAGTATGAAAGGAAAAATGAGCGAGAATAAGAAGAAGCCCTTGTCTGCGGGGAATATGCAATACACAAAGTTGAGTTGAACAGATACAGGTGCAGGTACTTGTAAAATATATAAATTGTTATATGGGCTGTTGACATGTGGTATTTTCTCATCTGTTACTACTGCAATATTGTCTTTTATGCCTTTTAATTACTGTACATTATATTTGGATGGCAAGACTTGTTTTGTACCTACGGTTCCTACTCATTTCTTTTGTTTCTTTTGAGAAGGTCACAAAAAGTTGGAAAGACTTACACCCAATGTTTCTTTGTGTCAAGACAAAAGGAAGGAAATACCTAAGGACGACGTAATAATCAGCAAAATGCAGATGTGCATAAACCAGGCCATCAAAATCAACAAGGAATACTAGATTGACAGAATGATACTCTACCACAAAAACAGCGAAAAAAGCATCGGTGTGGACAGCCAGATGACGACGTAGTGATAAGCTCTGACGGGGTACGTCAATATGGCGTCAATCCCTGCTTGTGGTATTTTAAGTAGTAATCGCGCCGAAGGGTTCCTTAAGGCTTAAATACGCAAGTTAAATAAGTAGGGTTTACATTGGCTTAGTGTATCTGTATACGAGAGAGCGAAGTGTTAGCCAAATAGTAGTTTCAATAGCAAACACCATGATGCAACCCTACAAGTTTACCTCGCGTGTGTAAACTCTATGGTAGTAGAGTGACGAAGTCCCGTGAGGGGCTAAATCCTGTGGGAAGGGAGTTGATATCCTTGTTTATTTTATCATAAATCCGCTGTAAAAGGAGCAATAGGAAAAAATTTAACATTCATCCATTTTTTGATTTTTTATGGTCAAAAAAAAAAAACAGGTGACCGCAAAAGTAAATAATTACTCTTCAATCTTGATCTGAAGAAGGATACATTCTCCACGTCTTCAACAGTATCACTACAAAATGGACGAAAAGGAAAGACTTTCTTTTTTAGAACGGTATAGATAGGACAGGAAACAGAAATGTCCCGTTAGTAATTATGTTACATATAAATTACCTTCTTTATGGTTGCGGTTTATCCCGGTTTTAAAAGTCAGAACAAGGCGAAAAGTCCATCGGCCTTTTAACGATAGCCTCTAGGATTGTTTCGACTGTCTTTACTTTGTGCTTCTCTTTGTTTTGCCACAGTTGTCTTTTAAAATCATATGAAGATCTGATTTAATTTTGACTTTGATTTGTTCATCATAAACTTCGGTTGGTCTACCAGAACGCTGGTCATCATTGCATCATTGTTAAGCAGACAACATCATCAAGTTGATTTGTCTCTTTGTAAGCCTCTGCAGCTTTCTTGCCTTTACGGAAATAAAAAAGACAATATGATGAAAAAATTGGTTTTCGCACTCCATGTTGAAATTGACGCTCTTCGAAATGGACTCGATTTGCTTCTAAAATTAACTGAAACTGGCAGCTATTAAATGTCAAAGGAAAAAAAAAGGCGCTCGAACTTTGGCGGTGTATACCGGCTATGTTACAGAAGCTACATCTGTCAGATTTAGGGGGTTTAGTAACATGATTTTTACGGGACACAATCGTCCTGTTGAGTCAACAATTAGTCGTTTGGTTGACAAATTCAATTGATGTTGAGGTCTGCAGAAAATGTTGATGCAGTGTACGGGAGTGTGCAAAATATCCCGAGAAAGTCTATGCCTCGTGGCGCATGAACATGACCTTGGCCTTGCGCATGTACAAAATTAAATTGACCTAGGAACTGAAACTAGTTGGAATTGAAAATTCAGACGGAAAATCATATTTAGCGACAGGGCACATTTTTAGAGCTCTATTTGGAGTGGATTTTGGTTCGGCGGAGTCTTCCAAACTAAAGCTGGCACCACAAAAACTGTCACCGGCGAGAGGCAAGAGCCACCAAGATCATGTGATTTAACGCCATTCTCCTTTTTCTTGTTGGGGTCTGTTTATTCCCGGTTCTATACATATATGTATATGTTATAATTATCTATCTATGATATCGAGCCCAATTTATGCGGCCAAGTCATCGAAAAGTGGATCTCCCGATACCACGGTGGTCATTTGGCTGACATTATATTCCATACATGATGTAATAGGATACCCTTTTGAATAAAAAAGAAATCAAGATATCTCATACACAACTTGCTTGATTTAAATTAGAGAGGACCAAACTATAATCAATAATCAACCATAATGAAGGAATTTTATATAAGTGTTTGTGTTGCTTTTGTTTGTGGCGTTTCACTATTAATATAATGGATCCACGAAAAGGAGGGTGGTTCAAGTTTAATCCAGAAGTAAATAAGAGAAAAAATTGGCAGTCATTTCTGGCATGACGAGAAATAAGGACGAATATAGACAGTCTGTGATCTTGTAAAGTCTCTTATCGTTTTAGTGAGTGAATTGAGAAATGTCCTTTGTACCTTTGCTCTTATTTTATAAGTTAAGCTTGTGTATTCGAAAAGAATGTGTTTTTTATGATGTGTAGTGTGATTAGCTCTAAGAGAAGAAACAAGAAGGATAATCAGCAAAAATTCAAACAGTAATAAAAGCCCTTTGTTTTGTGGTAGGTGCCAGCAATGAAATCGTGTTCGAAAATGCCGACGCTTGACAACGGGTAATTCCTTGTTCACTGTTATATGGCGACAGTGTGTCCCTTTCCTCGGGTGTTTATCAGTGCATGTGTGTGCATATGATTTATGTAAGGACTTGTACGGTTGTTGTTTATTTTTCCTTTGTATTACAAACAACAGCAGAATAGAATTTTTGAAGTTCAGCGAGTCGATAACGTTTTTTCGTTGAATCGGGTGTGCGGGTTAGTTTTGTAACTATAGTGACACAGAAGGAGCTTAACTCTGCGTATTCAATCGGATTTCCTAGTTTTGATCCGAATTGGATGGATTATGAAACCGATTTGTCTTAGATTTTTTTCTAATCCAATGGGAAGCGAAAGCGTGAAGTTATCTCCTTCTAAAGGTGTTCGTCCAGATACTGATAAAAATTTCTACAACTGTGTTAAATTAGGGAACCTAAAGCTCTCTACTTGTTGAACAAACAATCGTCGGCAAGTGGTACTCTAGACTCGAAAACTTTAGCAACGCAACCCCGTAATACAAAAAGTGTAGTTTCTGCGGTAAGTTAAGTAATGAGGACACAACTCGTTAAGCGGAACAACGTGCTGGCTGAAAGGCAGTGAATCTTTGCAGCAATAGAATGTCTGTGGTGGACAATACCACAGCCGTAGTCATCAATGAGAAAGTTCTTTGTTGTTTATTAGACACGGAATCAGGTTGGTTTTTGTTGGGAAGCGGTGTTGCTGATCTCAATATTTTTGGGAGATAAAGTTGAGTTTCTAATGGAGTTTAAAAAAATTGCTGTGGAGGTACCTTCCACATAATTTAAACGTGCTATCTGAATAATCATCATCGGATGCGGTCTGCACAGTGATCCTACTTTAGAAATTCGAGTTAATCGTTCTATAATGTACAATCAAAATAAAATCGTTGAAATATTGTTGAGGAAGTGTTGTCAAACTAACCGCCATTACAGGTGTATCAAAGGATATAGACTTGCAACTAAAAACCGGAAGGAATCCCAACCGCGTCCGAAAGACATTCATTTTGTCAGCTAACTGAAATCAAGAAAGATGAATTGGTTAGAAAACAACAGTTTCCACTAACAACTTAGTCTCCCCATTAAATGTTGGACAACGCCTATAGAGCTCACAAGTCGTTCTTCCTCCCTCTTCTATCCTATTTTCTAAAAAAAAAAAAACTAAACACATGTATTCAAATGCACTCTAAAGAAAGAGCGCCGACATTAACCGTGACCATGAAATAGGGTAGAAACAGTAAACCACAATTTTTCCTGGTGTTGTTAACGTCTAATAGCACACTCTGTAGAGTACTATAACGCTAGAGTCTTTGTTAGGTATGCTATATTGTAGATATTTTATTCATTTAGTAGGCGTTGTATGTATGATTCAAACAAAAGAATTTATTCAAATGAATCTAAACTATTTAACTTTATTTTAATATTAATTTCATCTATTATTAAACGTAATATTTATATATATATATAGTCAATCGACAGCAGCACACGAAAGCTTGTTTCCAACTCCCTATTGTTAACCTTTCTGTCATTAGAAATATGTAATAACCAATTCTTCTCTCTCATTTGTCTGCTATTATGAGTGTGGTCAGTGGCCTAGTCACTGGGGTAGGGAGCTAAAATAATTTGGTAAAATGATCACTACAATATGAAGCTAATTGCAGGGAAAGCACCTTCAGAAAACCTCTCAGCAAAAACTTCCCTATCAGACGCCATTATGTTTCTTCAGAATTCAGTTGGTTATGCAGAAGTTGACCATAGAAAAAAAAAAAAAAAAAAAAAAAAATTGTCGTGCCAACAGAGCACAGATAGACGATATGATAAAATTCCATAGCAGTTGTTACAATAGGAAGAAGCATAGCCGAAAAACAAAATTTCAATGCACAAGTGCTAGCTCAGAACATGACACTTCCAGGTAGCACTACTTTGAAATCGGGTCAATTTCTGCAATTTATTTAGGAAACAAAAATCAATATTTAAATTATGAATTATGGGGTTATGAATAACCATTTACTGACTGTAGTAGTGGTGTAGTAGTTTGAAACTCAGAATTGCCTGGCACGGGATTCGCACCCGCGACCCTCTGCTTGAGGAGTCTATGCATATACCACTACACCACGGCCACCCCCAAAGTATTTGCCTCGGCAACTACCTGTAGAACCGAATTTTCAATCTTTGTATTTGTACATACATACGTGCTGTGTATTTGCTGGTTTGGTTACCGAGGAGCTGTTTCCAAGTACAGACGACACGTTCGATGCAACAGCATAAACTCACTTATTCCCATTCTTGTTGCTTCTAAACTCCTTTCTATTATCACTTTATTATTATTAAGAACAATCTATTAAAAAATCTTTAAAGCTCATTTGAAGAAAGAGGGTATCTTTGAACAACACTAACAAAATCGTATTAAAAAATATTTGATAGCGTTAACCAAATTTCCGTTCTGGCAATATTGTTTTCTTCAAACGTCAACGGCTTTCGGTCATTGAAAATCGATAAAAAGATTTTGGTCACCACACGAAAAAATTAAAATTAAAAAAGGCGGAGCAAAATGAAACTTGTCCGGTTCATTTGTTTATCAATTTTATTGTGTTTTTCCCCAGAAAGTATGCAATATACTGGATCTTAATTATAATCATTTACACTCGAATTAGCATTATTTTTGGAATGCAGTGGATTACTAATGTTTTACATTTCCCCTTTTACATATATTATGTTTAACATTATGATATATTTTATTACATATAATTAATTGTTCCAATTTTAATCTCGAACAGTCATCTTTTCAGTAGTTGCTTGAAAGTAGCTCGGGTTGGGTGTTTTTATTTTGCATTCGTTTTTTTTTTTCTTTTTAATAGTATCACAATTTTTTGGTGGTTTTTTATTTGTGAAAAATATTTTTTTAAAGGCGAAGGTTCATTTAAATCGGGGTAGATTTGAACATGTCCAAAGGTGTCCCTGCGGTTTTTTTTTTATCTGTTTTCTCATGTGCGGCTGTGCTTCCCTCCACTAAATGGATCGTGGCCAGGTAATTGTTGATTTTGTTATCACGAGAATATCTAAAACTTTTATTTATTTCTTTTTCTAAATCCTGTTTACTGGGCGTTGGTGCACGCATAATGCGTGCAGTATTACTGCATATCTGTTCCAGACATAAGTTTTTCACAGATACACGCGAATTTAGCTTTTTCTTCAAAAATAAAATGGTAAATAATAACGATTGGCTGCCCGCATCGATATCATCCTTGCCAATCGAATACCAATACTCATGATCGTCAGTCAATTATGATCAAACCCCGAAACCAAGGCGAGAGGAAACCGAAATAAAATATACTTCTGTCAGAGGTAATTATTTAAAATGATCATACCTGTGGCCGTTCAAAACCGGTAACTAGCTACGACGAAGCACACCACCGCAGATCATCCTCAATAAAAAGAGCAATGACAAACGAAAAATTAGGTTTTAAATCGCCTTCAATGCTTGTAGACAGTTTTTTCTTTATTTGAATCAACTAACTTGATATAGATAACACATATTCCCCACAGACAAGGGTTTTCTCTTTAACTCACGTATTTTTCCTTTCATACTAATGGATGATTCTATGATAAAATGAACCTGCAACCGAAGCAATCAAATCAAATATCAGCAGTGGTTGTGTGCGGTGTATGTCCTGTCACTATCCTTTCACTTTCCATTTCCGAACTACAAACGTCAAATACGTCAAGTACGTGTAACTGGTAAATTTTTTAGGAAATAATTTTGGAAGGAAACAACACCGAAACAGCTGTTGCCAAGGGCAAATTTTAAATTATAGCAAAACAAATTGGTCACTGAAAATAATGAGAGATTTAAAAGCTGAAATTATTCGCTTCAAAGAGAATCCCGGATGAAATCCGCAGTGACTATCGGGATCGTGATATGTTTTTCGAGGAGGTTCATGGTGTTTAAAAAGTTTGTTTTCAAATTATTTTGCTTTCTGTTGTATTTGCAGGTGCCCGCCGTTCATATGAGTTATTGCAGCAAACACCAGTTTGTTTTAAAAAAAAACTTTATTTTCCGACTTTCACTTACAAACTTAAAAAACTAAAACTAGCAAATCATTTGTTGCCTATTCTTATACCTACACTTTTACAAACGTAATGATTATTTCGTGGGAAAAGAATTTGTCTGCTCTTGGCTTGTCACTTGATTCCAAGCGCGTGTACTGAGTGCAAAGTGTGCATATGGGGTATGCGTGATCATTCTCCTGAGTAAGCAGACAGGTAATGCATATTTAAATGGTGTTGGGAAGATGGCGAATTAACGGGAAAAAGGGGGAGGTAGCAAGATGGCAAGAGAGGCGGGGAGACTAACGGGATTAAAGGGGAGTGATCTCTGAGACGTAACTCCTCCCCGCATACGATTCTGCACCGAAGAATCAATGTTCTGAACTTTTATTTTAACATTTGTGTGATCTTTATTTTTCCCTTTAAAAATAATGATTACGATTGCAATTATGATTATAAATATTGTTACAGAGTTTGCATATTTATAAATTGTTTTTCCGTTCTTTAATTCTTCTATTAATTTTCTGTTTTCTACATTTTTTGTATGTAATTCTTGTGTGGAAACATTTACTGCAATATTTTCAATTGTTACATTGTTAAAATATGATATAATAAAATTATCATATGTTATAAAATTCTTATACTTAATGCTATTTATTTCAATTTCACAATTTTCAAATCGTATTATATTATTGCCTATGAGGCTTATGCTAAATTTATGACAATTATGTTTTAAGTGTGTATATGGAATATTTTTGGTTATTATAATATTATAACTTAACTGTTCAATTACTACATCTTTGCTTTCCTTAAAGCTACATGACAAATTTTGTTTGAACAGATTTGAAATACAACTGTCTTTTAATGGTTTTAAATTCTTAATATGAATTGTTCCATTTACATTTTGGTAATTATTCTCATTATTTGTTATAAATGTGTTGAAAGGCGAAATAAGTTCTATTTTATTTCTGTTTGGTATTGGTTCTATTATTATTCTGTAAAATTTTACATTTGAGTATTGGGGTATCATTACAACGAATATTATTTCACTATCATATATTATAACAGAACTCTTTATATTTGTTAATTTCATTATTGTTATATTAAATTTCTTAATTTCTTCTGGCAGTAGTAGATCTCTTCCAAAAATTCCTAATTGACTTGCCAGCAAATTTTCTTTGACTTTTCCTAATTGTTCCTTTAGGAGCTGTATGTCATATTGTATTTGAAATACCTGCTGCATATGTGCGATTTCTGAGAACTCTCTGTTGATTGCATTTCCTAAATTTTGTAACTGTCCTTTGATTTCTAATTGCTGCCTGTTAATATGTCTTGTAATGTTTTCTATAGCTTTATCGAAATGGTAATTAATGTTGATTCGTTCGTTTAGTCCATTAATTAGGTTATGACTACTTCTTTCGTTGACTTCTAGACTTTTTCTTATTTCTTGTTCGTCATCATAGTCCATTGTTCCTACTAGATATTTTAAACCCTTTCCGATAATATTGACTAGTCGCCTTCTGACTTTATACCTATTCCTATATGTTTTCTATATCCTGTGCCAAAAGTTTAAAGCTATGCATTAAGGTCGGGTATTCATTTTTATTATTTAATTTGTTATGTTATGTTATGTTATGTTATGTTATGTTCAATAATGTCTAAATTTTCAGTCCATGATGTTAGGTTAACACAGTGAAGTAGTTTCGTGTATCCTTTTATTACTTGGAGCTGTTCGTCGCTTATCGTCACTTTCCTTGTCCATTACTTAAGTCTTGTACGTTAATTTTTTGTCCATGTATGATGGTCATTGTAATGTAAATTAAAAATATTTTCTGAAATATTAAATATATTCTTAATCTGAATTTTCGTATTTGTATTTGCGTTTAATTTGCGTCTTGTAAAACTTGCTACCTTTTTCATCTATAACGTGGTCTTTATCTAAAATATATAGGTCTGTTTTCTTATGAATTGGTTTAAGTTTATTCTTATCTCTATTTTTTAAATATATGTGTTCCTGACTATCTGAAAAATCTATATCGTTTCTATTTCTATTATGTTTTTTAATGTAATTTTCCTTATTTTTCTTAACTATTTCTATAATTTTAACATAATCATCGCTAGAAATGGTGCCATTAAGAAAGTCAATTGATCTTTGTTTAGTTGTCGAATGTATCGTTTTATTGTAAATTGTTACGGCTTTTAAAACCTTGTTGCGTAACGTGTCTTTGTTGCTTTTATCAGCTGTAAATGTACAAATATGTTCATTCAACGTAGAATGAAACCTTTCGATATCAGAATTTCCGGTTTTATTATAAGGTGTAGTAATATGTAGCTCGACGTCACTTTCTTTTAAAAATTCCTTTATTAAGATTGAAGAGAAACCGCTTTCACCGTCTACAACTATTTTCTGAGGAATTCCCAGGGAAGCGAATCTACATTGTAAGGTTTTAAGGAGGGCCATGTACGATGTTTTATTTCCTGAACTGTTACGTGTTTTGTGAATTTTTCGATCATCGTAACGTATATTCAGTTAATATTTGCATACCAGATGTCGATATGTAGAATCTGGTTAGGTTTTTCTGGGGTAGCGGTTAACTTTAGAGAGATTTTATTTGGAATTCGTTCGTAATTCGGACAATTGTTTATAAATTTCTGGATTTTGTCCTTGAGATTCGGAACGTAATATATGTCTTTGATTTCCGCATATGTTTCGTTAATGCCTCTATGGTTCAAAAGCTTATGTGTGTTTATAATTACTTTTGCTAGTTTTTCTTCGTCAGTAATGTCGCCTAGAAATTTACTGCATTTTATTGCTTTAAGTAATCAATTTTTAGTGAAATATTTGATATATGTGTCCTGAAATTTTGTAAATAAATGGTCGTAATTTGCAAATATAGCTACAATTCCTTAAGGTGGAATAATTTTTTTCAAAATATCTAAAACGTAATTTTCTTTAAATTCTTTTAATTCTATAACAAGTCTTCTTTTGCCAAATTCTGTATATATTTTATGTGTATTTATCGAGTCTGAGTTATTGAGAATGATTTGAGATTTGTAAATATTAACTGGTGTCTGGACAATCGGGATATATTCGCTACTATCTTCGTTAGCACTATGGATTGTGGCAATGATAGAATGGTCGTCGAGATTTATGTTTTCTGCGCTTGTAGTTCTGTTGACTTTATTAAGGTCTTCCAAATTCGTTACATTTTCGCTGTAATGAATTCCTATCCTTGACAATCCATCTGCAACTTGGTTGTCTTACCTTTTACATACTCTATGTCGAAGTTATACCCTTCTAATTTGATTTTCCACCTTTGAAGCTTAGCGTTTGGTTCCTTCAATGAACTGAGCCAGACTAATGGTCTGTGGTCTGTTCTTATGATCATTTAATGTACAACTAGCGTAGCTAACTGGATGGTTTTCTTGTATCAATACGGCTCCCAAAGCATGGTTGGATGCGTCTGTTGTAAGTGTAAATTTTTTGTTAAAATTTGGGTACTTCAGGATGGGATCTGATATTATAAGTGTTTTCAAATTTTCAAAGCTCTCAATATATTCGGGATTATTCACATAAATTTTTGCATCTTTTTTTAGGAAAGCTGTCATAGGTTTTGCCACCTATGAATAGTCCTTAATGAACTTTCTGTAGTACCTAGTAATGCCTAAAAAGGATTTGATTTGTTTCGTTGTTTTTGTGATTGTATAGTTTTTTATGGCCGTTAATTTGTTAGGGTTTGGTTGAATGCCTTCGGTTGTTAAAATATGGCATAAGAATTCAGTTTCCTTTTTCAGAAACTCATTTTTGTCCAGTTGGACTTTGAGGTTGACTTCTTTTAATATTTGAAAGTTTTTTTTAAGATATGTAAGGTGTTCCTCAAAACTAGTAGAAAACACAATGATGTCGTCCATGTTGACGAGGCAAACTTCCCATGAATTCTGCCAGAACGTCATTCATTAAACGCTGGAAAGTGGATGGTGCGTTTTTTAAGCCAAACGGCATTCGAATAAATTCGTAATGGCCGTCGCTCGTTGAGAAAGCCGTTTTCATTATGTCGCTTTCATTTATTTCTATCTGGTGGAAACCTTTGGCAAGATCCAATATTGTGAAATAATTGGATTTTCCTAATTTATCAAAGATGTCGTCCATGTTTGGGATGGGGAATTTGTCATCGATTGAGACTTCGTTGAGTTTCCTGTAGTCGATAACCATTCTCCATTTTTCCTTCCCAGATGAGTCACTCTTTTTTGGAACGATCCAGATTGGTGCCGAGTAGGGCGACTTGTTTGGGCGTATAAAAGCCTGCTGGAGCATTTTATTTATTTGTCTTTTGACTTCATTTTTGTGTACCTCCGGGTATCTATATGTTTTTTGTGTATATTGGTATTTCGTTGAACGTTTCTATATGATGCTTAATCGCATTTGTGAACGTCAAATCGCTAACTTCTTGATAGAAAATTGATGAGTATTGAGAGACGAGGCGAGTGATTCCCCTTTTCTCTTCCTCATTCAAGTGATCGATTCTGATTTGTTCAGAATTTGGTACCAAAATACCAAAGCTGGTATTTGTTTTTTGTAATTTTCATTCGTTACTTCTTCTTCAGCCTTGCTGAAATATATCCGGATTTTCGTTTCATCAACAATAAGAAGCCTACTCTTGAAATCGAGCATTGCTTCTAATGGCAATAATATGTTATTTCCGAGTAAGCCATCGAAAGCATCGTGAAAATTAAATCCCAGAAATTCCGCGGTTCTATTCGGTTTTTTGAATTCTTTAAATAAAGAATTTTGACTGGTTTTTGTAACTTAATTTGCCATTTAAGATGGCATACCCCTTTTCTGAGAACACTAGTTTCTCAACCGGTGTCAATCAGTATTCTTAGATCATAGCTGTTGGTTTTGACAACTATATAGGGTAATTTTCGGGAGGATTACCTTCCTGAAAATCCGAGTTTTTTTCTAGATTATGTAATTGCCTACTCATAGCTGAAAGAGTGTCCATTGGTTCGACAGCATCTTCGTTATTCCTAGAATTACCCTGATTTGTTCTGGAATTTCTATTGGTGTTATTTCTGGACATGCCAGAGTTTTTTTCGTTCTGCCGCCTTTTCTGATACCTACATTCGTTATTACTATTAACACTCCGTTGATTATGATTACCGAAATCATTGCTATTTTGTGGTTTGTTATTTTTCCTAAAATTTCCGGAGCTATTCTTTCAAGATTGGTGACTTTCTTCTTGGTTATCTGTTTATAGCCTGTTATTTTTATAATAAGTTTGCCTATAATCCTGACCGTAATATGCATATCCTGTTTCGTGCAGGATTTGCATCGCCTCTTCTAAGTTACTAGGATTCCTACAATATAGCAGTCTATTGGTGTTATTTCTGGACATGCCAGAGTTTTTTTCGTTCTGCCGCCTTTTCTGATACCTACATTCGTTATTACTATTAACACTCCGTTGATTATGATTACCGAAATCATTGCTATTTTGTGGTTTGTTATTTTTCCTAAAATTTCCGGAGCTATTCTTTCAAGATTGGTGACTTTCTTCTTGGTTATCTGTTTATCGCCTGTTATTTTTATAATCCTGACCGTAATATGCATATCCTGTTTCGTGCAGGATTTGCATCGTCTCTTCTAAGTTACTAGGATTCCTACAATATAGCAGTCCCTTCATGGGCTCTGGTAATTTACTAATATAAATGTTAAAAGCGGCTTTGCAATTTTGTTTCACTTCGGAGCTATTTGCACCTCTATCTATTTTAGTTTTATTATTGAGACGTCTTAGAACTACTTTTATGTCGTTATAGATCTTCTGACAGTTTTTCTTGAATTGTATACCCCTTAAGTCATCGTTAAGCTGTTCCACTGATTTCCTTACTCCGAAGTATTGGAAGAATACTTTCTTTGTCTCAGGCCAGTTCTTGACACTGTTGTTGATTTCAATTGCCTCTCTAGCTTTGCCTATTAACTTGCTTTTTATGATGTCAAAGAAAATAAGCTGACTTACGTCTGACGTCGTATTTACTGAGAGTTGGAAAAATTCTATCTACTAGGTCAATAAAACTATGGAGATTGTTTCTACTACCATCGTAAGGAGGTAAATTACTTAAATATTTAATTGGGTCAATGCTTAAAGCTAGGGGGCTTACTGCTGCTGGGTCCTGTGTCGCTATTTCTAAGTGTCTTCTTTCCTCAAGCAGGATTTGTCGTTTGATTCTCCTTAATTTTTCCAGGGCTTCTCACTTTTTGGATTTATTGCTATTAGTTCCCTTTTATTTTTGTATTCGCATTCACTCTGTTTTATAATTTTTTTTTTCAGTTCACTTTTATTTTTGTTCAGCAATTTTATTATCTTTTTCTTTTCTCACTTTTATTTTTCAGCTTTTCTATTTTATTACTGCTTTTGATTCTTTAAACGGATCTTTTCATCTTCTTTTAATTTTTTTTTTTCGCTTTTAGTGGGGTTTTTTCACCTTGTACCTATTTTTTTAAATTTTTTTTTATTTATTTCACTTTTAGCGGCGTTTTCGTCCTCAAACGGATCTTTTTTTTATTTATTTCACTTTTAGCGGCGTTTTCGTCCTTAAACGGATCTTTCCACATTTTTTTATTTATTTCTCCTTGAACGGAGTTACATTTATTTCTTCTTGATCGGAGGACCGACCGCACCAGTTATAGAAGCAAACACCGGTTTGTTTAAAAAAAAAAAAACTTTATTGTCCGACTTTCACTTACAAACTTAAAAAACTAGAACTAGCAAATCATTTGTTACCTATTCTTATACCTACACTTTTACAAACGTAATGATTATTTCGTGGGAAAAGAATTTGTCTGCTCTTGGCTTGTCACTTGATTCCAAGCGCGTGTACTGATTGTGCACTATGGAGTGCAAAGTGCGCATATGGGGAATGCGTGATCATTCACCTGAGTAAGCAGACAGGTAACGCATATTTGGATGGTGGGATTGGGAAGATGGCGAAGTAACGGGAAAAAGGGGGAAGTGGCGGCTTCTGCCATTCAATGCCTTTATCATTGGTTTGATTGCCAAGAAGGGGTGGGGAGACTAACGGCATTAAAAGGGAGTGAACTCTGAGTCGTAACTGTATCCTCATATATTCCTTCTGTGTTCGTATTCAAACAAACTTATCAACTTATCCGAGTACCTCTATGGATGGCGTTTGTGTAGTACATACTAAAGGTGACCACCAGTATATAGATTTTGATTCAGCTGTACCCATAAAATCCCAGTGGCAGGATGAAACTATTTTCAGTTAACGTCTAGAGCCACTCAATGTAAAATTTCGTAATGTGTTTGGTATTTAAACATTAACTGAAGGCGTAGGGTGTATGACACCTCCAACAGGAGAAAACCCTACGATCGTGCTCCTGTTCCTCCATCAGTCGGAAATGTGACACGAGCCAATGGAGCTTCAACTGGCTTATATTTGTTAACATTTACGTTCATAGAATAGTGCATTGCCTAATCACCAGTAAGTTGTGTCGAATCATACATTTAAAAAGAGATTTCTTATGATTTGAAATTTTAATTCTATAGTAGGTACTCCTAGGAAACCAGTAAGTTGTGTCGAATCATACATTTAAAAAGATTTCTTATGATTTGAAATTTCAATTCTGTAGTAGGTACTCCTAGGAAACAAATGCACAAGAGAACGATGGTAACGTGGCCTCTACAAGTGTGATGTCCTGCGATCTATTCACGAGCACGTCGATTGCAGTGGATTATTGCAACATATTTACTTTAAAATATGAAAGCCAACGCATGTGGAGGAAACGTGTCATTTAAACTTTTGATCTACGAAAGGTGTCGAATATGGCGAGTCAAATGATTGACTTCAATTTGAGTATATCCAATTGGACAATTGGAAGACTCTCATGGTTTCTGCGTGACCAAGGGTCCACGGATTTGAAAGATTTATTCAGTAGGTTACAGATATAGCAGACTTGTATTGTTTTTTGTGCTTGTAATAGCTTTGATGGTGAAAAGAATACAAGTACATATCACATGCTTTCTTAATGATTTTGTTGTTTCATGAAGGGCTTTTAGGGTGGGGAGGGCGTAAGCGTTGTATACGGTTATGAGAGAATGGCCTGGGAAGAGCTTGTTGTTTCCTTAATGCCTTTGACTTCATTAGATAGTATATTTGTATTCCGGTTACATTTTGTAAGTCATCTGCATATGGGCAGTGACTTAAGTATTTGTGCTTTGACAATTTGTTGCTTATATCTTCAAATTTAAAAGAAAGTAAATGATGGGAATGATAAGAGTGATTCTTGTAGGATGCCCTTATCTAATTATCTAGGAATTATTAGATTTAATACAGAATTGTTATTACTGAGAAAAGATTTCACATTAAGGGCTCATAGCCCATTCAGTTAAAACGACATGAATTCCTGTTTTATCAGTCGGTTTTGGGACGATTGCTTTTTGTTCCTCAGTGCTCCAGATGTATATGGCAGTTTCCGATGTAGAGTAGGGCATCTTGGCATCCTAAAATAATGTTTCCTTTCTGCATACCATAGTGTTCATTTTGCAACAATTTTTCAAGTACTTTAGCGGTGTATAGACAGACAGAGATTGGGCAGTATCATTTTATTGTAAACATGTCTTCTTTGTATTATAGAAGCTATTTTCTGATTTTGTGGGATGACAACTGTATATTATACATGTATAATAGATTTATTGTTTAGCATCGACTGGAAGATTTAAGTTCGATTACGAATAATTTCTGTCGATAAGTGGGGAATGGGGATTATTGGCACTAGTGATTCTTGGTTACTGATTTCCTTTATGGAAATTGAGTGGGCAATGTTATAACCAATTCGACTTGTGTCAGGATGGTTTGAGTCGGTGTCGTAATGTAGTTTAAAGCTATTAAATTGAGTGTACTTTTTGCTGAGGAGGGTCAGGATTCAATGTTTTTCCGATTTTGTGTTCTCTCCGAAATATGACACTGGATTTTTTGAATGCTATTGATTGTCTTGGAGACCAGCGCGTACACATGAGGCACTTATTCTGTGAAGCACATTTAGAGGGAACTTTTCGATCGCGTCATTGAACTCGTTTGAATGGGCTATGGACCCGTTTTGTTGAAGTCAGTTATATTTTGTGTTTTGCTTATCTATTCGTTTGGGCTTTTTAAGAAAAAAAAAATATTTGTTTTGCTTTATTTGTCGTTGTGCTAGATCGAAGCTGATGGGGGAGCGGTAAACGTGGTTTTCGTGGTTTGGTGTGTTAAGTTTGTAGTATTGTGTTGGGATTGGGGAACGGGCTAATGGTGCTATCCCGATCTTGCTGTTTTGTGTGATTTTTCTAGTTTATTGGAAAAACCAGTTTGAGCTGTATATTTTTCACCGACAGAATAAGATTGGTCAGATATTGCAAAGGGGAACTGTTCCCTGAAGACTTCTCTACGAATGGTCCTAATGAACTTGTGCCAGCCAATTTTTAGCGTATTGGATTGGACTGAAAAAGTCGAATGTGAAGGGGACTAGGACATAGATGATTTTGTTAAATTTATGTATTATAGGCGAGTTTTTCTATTTTTTTTAAATATTTTTGTAGCTAAATCAAGGTTGGAACTAAGAAGAAAATTAAGAGAAGTGTTCAACCAACTTTTAAAACGAGATATTATGTGAAGGCCCACCCATCAAAAATGATATCTTTGAGTCGAGAAACGTTATTATTATTATTATTATCAAGGGAAAGATACAAGTTAATTTGTAGGGTCCGGGACTTTACGCCGGGGTACAATGCCCATGTGGCGCGTTTTGTCAACAACACGGGGAGTACTGAGTTCCCATGTAGTCACCCACCTACGTACTTAAAACGCCCAACACTGCTTGATTTCGGTGATCTAGTGGGAACCGATGCTTTCAGTGTGGCGAGGCATTTGACGTGTCGAGAAACGTTTAACTAAACATTCACAATGCAAAATGTACCAACGATTGTATTATTTGTTAATATGAACTTTTTTTTTTTTTTTTTTTTTTTTTTTTTTTTTTTTTGTGAGACTAAATTGAATTGTTGTGGGAGTTTCTGAAGCAAAAAAACGTGCATTGATGGAATTCTCTAAGGAGAGCACACCAAACCTAATACAGCGGATGGATCAAGAATGCCCAGAGTATCAATGAGGAGGATTACTCCCCACAGAGATTAAAACTGAAAACAATAAAAAACACACAAAGTAGAAAAAAATATGATTGACTATTATTTTAGCCTGAGAAAAGGTTACATTTTGTAGTTTTGCACTGAAAGGCTTACATACGAGTAGTTGCCGAATCTATTGTACTTGGGGACAGTTGGACAGCTTCCTTTTGATTATACCTACGTATAGTGTGTGCAAAGGTTGCACACTTTGATAACATGTATTGATTTGGGGGAAGCGTATAAAGAGGACGCACAGATTTTTTTAAATTGTTTTTGAGATGTGGTAAGCACCAATGAAGTGGGATATATGTATTTGTTTTGTTCGCAGTCTTATTCGGAAGAGTCGAATGGGTGATTATAAATGCTGCGGGTTCCTTAGTTTATTGGTTGGCAGGGTATTTGCTTAACAGTGCCAAGAGGTGCTCAGATCAAATTCTAAATTCAAAATTAAACCTAGTATGTTGCTTGGAAAGAAAAAGTTGAGCAGTGATGTATTGATATTGAAGAATCTAACAAGACTGCCGTGGTGAGCTGGATTATAATTCATAGTTTTCTGTACAGAGCCGTGGGTTTTCTACATCATCTTTCCAGCCGCAAACTACATGCTGATAGGCTGTCACCTTGGATTATGACAGAGCCGAGGCTTTATTTGCCAAACATGCATAATCCCTTCATTGAAATGAATATTCATATGTTTGAATACTAGGGTGGTAAAATGTTGAACTCAGATAGATAGATATTGTATTTTAGCTCTGGTTTGATCAGGCGATTGGAAGTTTGTGCAATCGCATACCTAATGTCATTCCAACATCAGCCTTTAACATTCTTACTTCATATTAGCAAAGCCTAGACGTGGCTCTAATCAATAAATCTTAGGACATAAGGAGTTTCGAAATTGGTTAACCATGCTTTCAGAGAATAGGGGATAAGTCTCTCTAGCGGAATGGTGGTTTGCGTTGGACTATAATTTACATATTAACATATATTTATTGCATTTTCACATTTAAGACATGCAAAAGAATTCAGCTGATCTACTGTTTTGGATTGGAATATTACATAGTCATTTCAAGTTCCATAAGTATGCTACTTGCCTCAATGATGCTCAAATGACAGTAGATTGGCTTTTGTCCCTTCTGTCAAATGGTATTTATTAGGTACTCATCCTTGCTGCTGCAAGTATCTTTGGGCACAAAGGTCTCAGTCAAATGAGGAGTGACATGAGAATATGAATAATCCTATCGTCTTAATAATGCATAGGTACATGCAGTAAGTAAAAAACACAATTTGCAGCCCTCCAGCAGTAACAGGTACAAACACGTCACTTAGATGTTTAGAGTTCATATCCAGGGTTATTAGCTTACTGACATCTTAGTCTCTTTTGCACAAAGGATTTTAAGAGGTGGAAATTACGCATATTTTTCCTCTTTACTCAAATTGAAGGAAACTACCACAAGGACTTGATGGTCCGTTTTAGCGTTGCGGTGTTTAGGACCACTACCTAAATAACTTTCCACTTCCTTTCCATTAGGTGCCAAGAACCCACATACGTCCCACTGATCTACTAATTTTAACTTGTTATCTAATAAGTTAATGACGTACAATACATTTTTTGACATTTTTTATTTAAACGAAAATTAACAATGAATTCATTTATAGTGCATATATATTATATTATAGTGCATATATATTTAAAGAAGAGAATTTATATTAATTGAAGAAAATTTATCTAAGCAAAGTGCAATTTGATTTACTTATCTGCATGCTTACGTTTTTTGGTAGAAGAATTTGTATATTTCTTGACTTTACTTTTTCGCCTTTCAATCCTCAATTTCCGTCGCTCTTTCCTCCACTTATGTTTTTCTTTTTCCCAAGCTAACCTTTGCTTTTCTCGATCTCGGTTCTCTCTTTGTTTTTCCTCCTCTTTCTCATTTTACGTCAGCACTTTTCCCGAAAAATATGTTTATTTATATATTACGAGTATTTGTAAATATACGTAAATCTAAATTAAAAACTAAAAAACCAAGCATAATTTTGTACTTACACTCTAATTCCAGCATCTGCAGCAAAGTATTGATATCCTTGATTCTTTTTATATCTTTTTTCAATGCTCTCCAAAGTTTTCGAAATTCATTTCTGGATGTTCCTCCTGGTCCACAGGATGTTCCAACGGACTGGAGTGAAAAACAGCTTCCACTTCATCTAACGAAATTAATAAAACCGAAGAAAAATACAATTTTTTTGAATTTTATTTCACATTGACACAATTTTGAACTCAGCCGAGAAACTTTTCACATTTTCCGCTTTGTATTGCTCCGACATATTACTTACGAGTCAACTTTTTGATAAGCAAAGGGAAATCCTTGGGCGTGGTTGTTTTAGAACGCCGCGTTTGTATTTTGTAACAAAGGTAAAGAAACATAGATCATGGTATAACATTAATAACTTTAAAACTACGATGAGATATTTAAAAATTAGCTTATACTATTATGAGGTAGAGGTTGCAGGATTGTTAAGGAAGAGAAGTAAAGGTTTAAAGTTTGCACGGTTGGGTATTAATATGATTTGCGGTGGAAGTGAGTTCCATAGTTTGGCAGCATGAATGAAAAATAAACGTGAGGAATTAAAATATAGGCGACGATGAGCAACGGTAAAAATATTTCTTACGGAACTATTAAAGACCAAGCTTGTCTAGGACGGAGATTTATTGATAATAATTTTATGTAAAAATATACAATTTTCTACATCGATATATTGTTGCAGTGTGCAGCCTAGTAGCTTTCTAAAGTGTTCAGAGCTATGGTCGTATCTTCTAATCAATGTGAATCAAGAGCACTATAGACAAACTCAGCATATGTAATGAGAGGCAATATTAATCTAAATACCAACTTACATCTCGTTTCCATAGGAGTAAAATACGAAATAAGCCACAGTTTACGTAAACATCCACAGACCCGACCAACAATTGGGTTAGTATGTCTACAGTCTGAAAGGTTACGATCGATAATAAGACCAAGTCTAGTGCAATGTTCAACTGGTGTAATTTCAGTATGAGATAAGCACATGTCTGGCAAGATATTGAGATTAAAATTTCTCTTGGATATTGGCCTGAGGAGGAACTTATTAACAACGAACCAAGCAGATATTTGGGTAAGATCCTCATTAATCAAGAGAGTCAGTTCATCAAGCTTATTAAAGGGTTTGTCTAATTAGAGTTGTGTGTCATCTGCATAAAGATGCACAGAAGTGTGGGTACAGACTAATGGGAGATTGTTGATAAACATGCAGAACAATGTTGCAACAAGAATTGACCCTTGTTTAACACCTTCCATTAAGGCCTTCAGTGAAGAGGATTTTTCGCCTGAAATGACTTTCTGGAATCAACATAATAAATAGTTTTTAAGCTTCCACCTTAGAATGTTGTGGTCTACCTTATCAAAAGATTTCGAGAAATCAAGCAAACAGAGTAGGCTTATGTGACTCGTATTTCAACAGGTAGGTATGTATAGACTATTTGTTTCGGGTAAAGCAAGTTCTTGATGATCACATGACTTAGGATTTGTTTCTCTAAGGCTTTTTCAAAGATAGGATGCTTATTGGTGTTTGTTTCTTTTTGCGATTGGAAGGACCCTTGCAGTTTTCCAAGACTGTGGAAAAGTTGATGTAGTAATGCAGAAGTTAATAATGTGAGTGAGATAGGCTATAATTTGGGATAAAATAAGTTTAACAAATCGTATGGGTATATTTGTAAACTTCCTCTTCACTTACAAATTGAAAATATTTTAGTCCAGGAACAGAGCTCGCCAAATTCGCCGATATTCGATTAAAATCAATATCACTCCCGGAGAGTTGGTTGCTTACGAAATACCCATTCAGATTTCACATCGATTTTTTTTAAATCACTCGAAAATTTTTTGGCGGGCTAGGAGGTACTAAACTTTAATGCAAATAATTTTTCCTTTTGATGCACGTATTATCAGAGTTGCGTGATTCCGCGCCTTCCATCGACTGTGTAATTTATTCCGCACCTTAATTAAGTTAATCACATCAGAGGTGAGCCATGAACAGCTTTGGTTTAGAATTCCTACTGTTTTTGTCGGTACATGTTGATCAAAGTTACATGTTAAAATTGATTGGAAGGAATCAACTTTGTCATTAGGATCGGCTCTGAGTCCACACTGAAACCAGAGGGTGGATATTACGGCAGTTGAAGGGCATAAACCTCAACAGATTTAAAGTTTTTATATGTAAAAGAGACAACTGTAGCACATTTAGATGGACTTACATTGTAAATCGGGAAAAGTAAGTCATGATCATAGATATCAAAGGTTAAAAAGAAGGACAAGCTTGGGGTCAGAAACTATCATAAGATCAAGAAGACTAGGTAAACGATCTGGGACAAAACGTATTGGATAAGTGGTATTTACTATACTGAGACCGACAGAAGACACTGAATCTTTTATTTGAAATGCACGTGAGTGCATTATCAAATCCGCATTAAATTCGCCGCAATCTATTATATTTTCAAAAGTGTGCAATTATCCGAAAGAGCTAAAAAAAACGAAAAAAAAAAATGGCCCGGGGGAACATTTTCTGTTTTTATTATACACACATGAGACAAGACATTTAGTATTACAGTCACTTATTTCAACAGCAATGAACTCAGTGCTAGGTTCACTAGATTTGAAAATACTATTCGATTTAATAGGTACTTGACGTACAGTAAATGGCCACTCCGTCACCGGTGGTATCAGTAAAACTATCATTCCTATGTCACAGATTACATGAGTTATATTACGTTTAAAGCATGTCTCATTTACACAAATACCATCAATACAAGATGTTGAAACCAAATATTTTAAATAGTATAATTTAAACTACGTGCATTAAGGTAAAAAACTTTGAGCCCATTACATCGCTGGTAAATAATATTCTTTGTCATAGTGTATGTCGATTTTTCATTGATACTGTTCACCTCAATAGGGGAAGAACTTTGAAAATCCATAGTGCAAAAAGAAAAAACGAAGCGAACGAAAAAAATACTACCCCAGCAAGGGGGTATGGGGTAGGTGGGAAATTGGATATTATGGTAATAAGAAAAGCAAACAAATATTGAGACAAAAAATGACAGAGCTTACAATAAGTAAGAGTAGGTTTATTCTATAACAAAAGTAAAACAGTTACAAGTTTGTCGCAGCAGAAGCAACAAGCAGATCATCTGAGCTTTGAATGAAAAACGCTTTTTCCACTCTCCGTCTTCTTAAGAAAACATTTCCATACCATGTGCGCCACAGCGAACAGTTGTTTTTTTCATCGGAGACCCAAAGTACTGTATAAGAGAGATCGTGTTTTCCCTGTTAGGCTTGTGTTGAGGTAGCAACTGTTGTTTGAGTCAATGGCCAGGTCGTGCAGACGAAACTCGGTAGCATTTTGTTTCCGGACTGTAGTTGACGGTCTCCCGTTCCAGTCCATGTAGTCTGTAATTTGGTGCATCGCTTTGCCTAAATCCTTTTTTGACATCGAAAGTCTCCGTGAAGATCAATATTTCTGTAGTTGCCGCAGTTCAGAGGGTCTACTTTCTTTAGGATCGGACAAACAATGCTGAGGTTCCATTCATCAGACATACTATACTTTCTTCCGACCATGTTATACAGATGAGTTGGTGCATGTTCCTAACCAAGCCATCGCCTGCCGCCTTGAATATATCGGCGGTTAGGCCATCTACTCCAGCGGTTTTTTTGGACTTAAGCTTAGATATGGCTATCTTCACTTTGTCCAGGTCGGGTAGTCAGATTTGTTGGTCTTCATCGTCCAGGCTAAATGGTTTATTCTGCCTGACAGCGGGATTTAGTTCGTCATCGCCACAGTCTGCTGAAGTAGTTCTTTTATATCCTCAGTACCGACTGCGATTCTACTATGATGTTCCCTTGTTCGTCCTTGCAGGCTTCGGTTCGGCCTCTGTAGCCTTGGAAGACTCTTTTTACGTTTTGGTAAAACTTCCGAACCTCATTGCTATTGTAACATCGACGGTGTTCGTCTCTTATTTTCTGCGCGTAGAGCTCACAAGCAGCTCTGGTCCTTCTTTGCAGCACCGCTTTGTATGCCTCTTATTGCGCTGCATGTGCTTGCGAAGCACATCAGAGGGGTCGACTCTGATGGCTTTTTGGAAATGTCGCCACTGGTATTCAATGCTTAATGCTGGCTACATAGGACCTCTTGACAAATTGAGAAAGACTCGATCTCTTGCGATTTTAGCCGTCCGACGTGAAACTTCCTCATAGTGTTAACTTGTTTTGGTGGAATTCGGGATATCCAAAGCCATACCTTGGTTACAACAAAGTAGTGGTCCGAGTCTATTTTGGCCCCTCGGAACATTCAGACATCCATAATACTTGCGTTGATCGCAATGTGGTCAATATGGATTACGGTTGGTTGATCGGGAGATATCCATATCGCTTTATAAAAATGAGGGAAGTAGCTTCGCTTCACCGCGAAGTCGATCAGCCTAAATCCGTTTTCGGAGGTGGTGTCGTGTAGGCAGTACTCTCCGACAGTACTACCAAAGATGCCCTCTCTTCCTATCTTTGCATTAAAACTACCTAAGACAATTTTAATGTCATAGTGAAGGCACTGCTCGTATGTCTTGTCTAAGAGCGTCTTTCTCCTCCGTGGGGCATGTGCGCATATAAGGCTAATGTTGGCGAATTGAGCCTTGATGCGGACTGTCGTGAGGCACTCGTTCGCATAATTGAAACTTAAGACTTCTTGTCTAAATCTGCCGCCAACGACGAATCCAAATTCAAATAAGCGCTGTTTTTGTTGACGATAGCAGTCCCATTTAAAATATCGCAGTTTTTCGTCCTCTTATTGCCCGGTCCATCCCATCGATGTCTTTGATGGCGGTTATGTCTGCTTTATAACTGACAGGGGGTGGCCGTGGTGTAGTGGTATATGCAAAGACTCCTCAAGCAGAGGGTAGCAGGTTCGAATCCCGTGAGAGGCAATGCTCTGAAAAAGCCTTTTCATGGAATTTGTATGTAGGTATAAGTAAATCCCGTCGGCGTCAACTCTGACATGAAAGCATAACACTGATGTTGGAGTGGTTGCTGGCTGGGCTAAATGCAACGAACTAACAACTAGCACGTACTAAGACCCACTGGTTGAGGATGCACTGGCTAAAGTTTGACAACCACCTCTGGAAAAATATCGAAACCTAACACCTGAGTTTCAAAACTACTACAGCACCCGCCCGCGCCCTGGTGAAAAGCCAGTAAAAGGGTATTCATATCCTCTTGGTGCGCGCTCAGGGCCTCCGCTAGCTCTTCGGCTGCACGCGGTCTGTTAAGGGACCTAAAATTCCATGTACAGATCCGAAATTCGTTGTCCTTGTTTTATTATTTTAATTGTCCTTTTTTTATTTTATTTTATTTCAAGACCTCCAACCTGGAAGGCAAAGCCTTTCGTTGATTCAGTATAGTAAGTAAGCTCGTGAAAGACTTCTGAGACTCGTTCAGTCAGTCTTTCCGACAGAGCATTATAGTGTTGCTATTTTTTTCGTTTCAAACACTCGCGCTTATAAGTTCAGCAAGTCAAGCTCGGATGGGCAGACCAGTACTATCACTGTTCGAGAGGATTTAGATGGCAGTGCTTTTGTTGACCCAGCACTTCTCGTAGATTTGGAGCAGACATGTTGGATGGTTTTATGGTATGAAAAAACTCAAAGAAAGCTTTATAGAGACAACGGCGAAATAAATTTAGATTTTAATTCATTTTATATGCACAAAACGAGTTTTTGGGCTTTTGCACGTTTAAAGATTTACAAACGAATAAAAAAATAAGTCTATTCGTGGCTGTTCATCGAATAACATACTCTTCATTTAGCCATTTCTTAATCTCACGATCGTAGTGGGCTGAAGCAGCATTCTGTTGGAAATATGATGTAAATAATAGTTCTGGTAAATCATTCCGGAAAAACTTCAAATGTTATAGTTTATAGAATTCAACCTAGGTGGTAGTTTGAAGGGGCCGATTTGCTTGTTTCCAATTGCGAGTAAATCTAACCACATATTGACGCTGAAATTGTGTTGAAATGATTTATGTCTGCTTGTATGTGGATTGTCGGCTGCCCATGTGTGAATATTATGAAAATGTGTGATCCTATCTCTTGTACATTGATATTCTTCCATCCGAAGAATTCTACTAATAAACTCGTTGTCCGCTCCATCAACCAATTAGAAAACAAAAGTCTCTTTCCAAATCATCGGGTAGCAGTTCTTGCATAGGGGTATATGTATGGATGAAGATTTTTTCCGTACAGTACATTTGAAATTTTGTGTCTGGATATATTGAATTACAAAGCTAAGCGTCTGATGTTAATTGATGGATCAGTCGTAACACTTTTCAGTATTCTTTCATCAGCCGAAATTAATCTTACTTGTAGAGCTCCCGCGTTATTTCGTGTGTTTGAAACTGATCCCGTTTCTGGAAGTCTTCGATAAGTCGTTAATTAGGATAAAATTCATAGTATGTTTGTATCTTTTCCAAATGGGCCTCCATACCCAACCTACCTCCTCCTGAAAACTTTTAAGGAACAGGGTAAGTAAGTGAGGGTTTTGACAGGTAGTCAAAAAAAAAATAGGCCACACTTTAAAAATTTTTAAATCTTTGCAATTTTATAAAATTTTTGGAAACTTATTAATTCTTGAAAAACCGTCAACTGTTATTGGAAACGTAGGTAAAAAATCATAGATTCCCAACCTGCTGCAGGTTTTCCCAAGAAATATACGGAGTTTTCTGTGAACTTGTTGATGATTTTTTTTTATTATTATTGTTACGTTTATAAGAAAAATGTTGTAAACTGTTATGTTTATGGGACATAAAGGAGAAAAGTTATCTCAAAGTCAAAAATTAGCATGGGCAAGAAAAATGGAACAAGTTTAGAAATTGAATATCTGCCGACTGAAACCAGATACCATTAATATTAACAGGGCAATCCCCGTTAACATGGGTCAGCGTACACCAAAGTAAGCCTATTGTAGAAAGTTTTTTTTTCTTAGAATGTACCCGAAATCATTTACAAAACTATTGTCGACGAATTAGGGGACACTCTGTAAAGTTCATATTTTATTAACACCCCATCAAAAGTTTAACTTTTTTAAATGTTTTTAGGTACCTGGCTTGTGAAAAAAGATGTTTTGTTTTATTTTAACTTTAGTTAATCGAATTTAGAAATGTTAACATTAATACAATTAACAAAAAAAATTGTTGTTTGTAGACACTCCAATATTTTTCGACGGGAAACAAAAATAATTAACAATTTATGTAGAACAAACTCTACATATTAAATCGTCAATTGCTGTTCTTCATGTCCGATTATATACAATACATACATAAAGAACTATAAATGTAAAATGTAAATCTGCCAATAAAAAAGAATAAAAATGAAATAAAACAAAAATAAAAACACTTAATCTCTTCCTTCATTTTTACCAGGTCCAAGTTCTGATCCATATTCAATGACCTAGTGGGAGATATTTGTACCTCTTGAGTGCGCCCCCACGATCGAATCGAATTAAAATTTGTTTTAGAACAGTAGAGTTTGCAAACGTAGCTCATTAGCGCTCCCAGGGCAACAATAAAGGTGATGATGAAATCATAGACATCCAGTGAGAGCCCAAAAAAACACACTAAATTGTGTAATGATGTAAATGCGGCCGAACAGTCGTTAGACCAATGGTCAGATGGCCCGATGGCCCGATGGTGCGATGGCCATTTGGTCTGATGTCCAGTAGATTTGTCTACCATCACCCTTGGTGGGTGGTATTCATAACTTGATGGGTGTATAAATGGGTATACACATGGCTAGGTGAATAGGTGATTGCATTTAATAGCATAAATGGAATAGTTCCATAATGAGAGAACCAAATTACAATGTTTGTGTATGACCATAGTTTGATTTTCGTTATTGATCCCCAGATTCAAGCACCTAACAGGAGATATAGGTACATAGTGAGAGTACCTATAGCAGTTGTCTCCTAAAAATTGTTTTGATTCATTCCAACCGCATGTTAGGTGCCACATTTCCCCGAGATTTTATTTAATTTTTTTTTTTGATAACGCAGTAGAAGTAGTTTATAATGTTTAGTAGACGATCTTTTTGTCTCAATTTTCACACTTCAATGCGCACTCAAACGTAAACATTGCGTTACTCAAGCAGTAACCAACTGCACTCCACATTCATACAGAGTATCTAGCGGGAAATTATCAAGTTTAAATTGCAATTGCTTGTAAACTAACAGAGTGTTCAACGCTGATAATTTGAGGATTTGCCAGTCGAAATGGGTCGCTTGTATTGAGCAATATTTAAAGTGCAGGAATAATGCTTTGTAATGCTTCACACATACCTTATATAGAGCTTATCATAGTTGCGTCAAAAGCACGAACTTGAAATTTTTAATTC
Source organism: Volucella inanis (assembly GCA_907269105.1). Taxonomy (NCBI): domain Eukaryota; kingdom Metazoa; phylum Arthropoda; class Insecta; order Diptera; family Syrphidae; genus Volucella; species Volucella inanis. The sequence goes on from OU026158.1 coordinate 24,762,555, forward strand.
GAAATGTCACTTCGACGTTGAAATGACAGGTAAGGTATTGTTTCTTTAATTAGTTAATACATGAATAATTTGCACGAATTAGAGAAAGGATTTACTCTTTTTATGAGAAATAACTTCACCAACAATATGTTTAAATATGCATTGTTTAAAGCTATTACTTTGTGCAAGAAAACCATAATATGGCAACCGTTAAAAGACATATATTTGAGGGTGGACCATATTCTACCCTCTAGCTTTAAATCGGACAAATAGACGGCAAAAGCTAAACAAATTGTCAATTATCAAGTGTCAAATGTCAAAGCGCGCAAAAGTAGATTGAGGTCTACTTTCGCTATGCAGTTGCCTTTACGATATTTACGATACAAAGCTGACGCGAAGCTTGAGATAACATTATGAATTTTCCCCTTTATGTTGCCTTTATTTCTACTCGATATGCCGAAGCAAGCAGGCGCAAACGCGGCATAGTAAATTGGGTGTACCACCTTAATTTTTTTTTTATTTAATATTAAAGATGAAAATTTTCAACAGACAGCCTTTACGCTGCGAGCGGTGAGAACAACTCAACAAATAAATTATACAATTTCCGAAAATTTGAGCCTTTTATTATGTCCGTTCAGCACTACTTGACATCGGTAAACGATAACAATTTGCTAAACTTTCCTTTAAAAATATTTTGTAAGAACAATTTGTTTCAAGTATATTAAGACCTATTACTCAACGTAGTGTAGCAAAATTTCGATTTCGTTCTGATTGAAGCTAAAAAATCATTGTTAAACACAGATAACCAACAAATCGCGTATCTACACTGAGACTATTAAATAATTTGCAGGATAGGATCGAATATGAATTTCTATGGCAGATGGTTCGAAAAGCAGGAATAGCAACAAGAAATTGTTGATGGCTCCTCAAGCTCCGATGAAAAACATTTTGAAGACCTTAAAATTAAAATAAGTATACTTATGTATGTTTCTCCTATGCAGAGGGGCACCTTTTCTTATTCCCATTTCTCATTCCATTTCACTTTTATGGGACTAGATAGCCAGCAGATATCCTATTCGTGGGATCTCTGAGAGAGAAGACCCCAGCAGGCTGTGCAGTTGTGCATACAACATTTATCCGGAATCTTGTAGAAGTCCTGATTCTGAATAATTTCACAGTTGACTCCAGCTCCGGTACCGTTCTCCATTTTGGAGCCAACCGTATAGAAGCGGTGTTCTCCATTGTTGCTGGCATTGTTAGTTAGCGAGTCATGTCTGCTAGAAAATAATGTACAGAAACTGCTATCAAAGTTTTGATGGTTCGTAATCCTGTGTTATAAACGGGTCCTAAATGGCGGCGCGTCCATAGGCCTGATTCTTTTAATCTGATCGAGCTTTTAGAAGGACCTTGAGCATTATCCCTAGTCCAGGAGTAGACCTTCACACTCTTGTTACCTTGAACTTGTATGAGGTCTTTACGCGCACCATAGGCAAGAATGGGTCTAATTATGGCCATGTGCATCCAGTCTATTGTATGTGGTGTTAGTTTGCACCGTTTACCAAAGGTTCTTTGTTGTTGTTGTTTTTTGTTTCTACATGGAGCTTGTTCAAGGCTGTCCTTATAAGTTCGGTGTTTCCATTTTTATATGTTCCTTCGATAGCTAGGTGGCGGCCATGGTGCATTTTTGCAGTGCGTATTCTTTTATATAGTGGCTGCAAATTTGTGCAGTGCCATCTCTACTGATTTTCCTCTAAGGTAAGCGTCTTGAGAACAGCATATGACTTGTTCGTTGAGTTTTTGTTTTACCGATTCGGCTTTATCACACTACCAGAAGCAGAAGTAATGGGACATCATCACCACCAATTGTTGTGAAATTCAGCAACTCTCTCGAAAGAAATACTGCTGCAAACTACCGAAAGCAAAATGTCACCGAGCTTCGTCTGCACGATCTGGGCATCGAATCGAGCAACAGCTGTTATCTCAATGAGAGCTTCACAAAGAAAATACGCTTCCTTTTAAATAACGCTCCTGGTCTCCGAAGTGTGCTGTGCACACGAGGTATGGAGATGTTTATGTTAGAAAGAAGGTGAGTGGAAAAAGCTTTCTCATTGAAAGCCCACATGATCTTGTTGCTGCCGAAGCTACAAATATATGAAATTCTTTATTCAATATTTTTGTTATTGTAAACTCCATATTCATTGTTTCCTTTCCCACTTTTGGTTAATTACCACCCATCATCAACACCCACGCAAGGAATGCACTTTCTTCTCGCTTGCTCTTGATTTTATACTATGGATGTTTCAAGCCATTCCCCCAGTGAGGTGTAGAGTATGAATGAAAAATCAACATACACTGTGGCAATATTATTTCCCAGCGATTTAATGGACTCAGAGTTTGTTATCTAAATGCACGCAGTTTAAATGACACTAAATTAGACTATTTAAAATCTTTGTTCTCAACTTCATGCATTGATGTTATTAATGTGAATGAAACATGGTTCAAACCAAATACTATATATCTGGTGAAATCTATGACATACCAAATTTAATGCATAGGAATGATAGAATCACTGATACCACAGGTGGAAGTCAACTATTAAGTTGGAAATCGGAATCCAGTGGACCTTGTGTTGAGTTTATTGCTGTTGAAATAAGTGGCTGTAATAAAAAGTGTATCGTCTCTTGTATGTATACTAAAAACGGAAGATTTTCTTCGGCGCCTTTATTTCTTAATAAATTTCGGAATGTTGTGCACTTTATGAGCATATAGTTCAATGCTGGTTTCAATGCTGATTTGTTAAGAAATGACTCATGATGTACTCACGATATACTCTCAATGTACCGCCAAAAACAGTAAGAGTACAAAACCAAAACTGTCCATGGTTCGCCTCCGATGTGATAAATATGTATAATCAAGCTCCGAAATAAATTGCACAGTTGACGGAAGCGCAGATCAACGAGTGTCAATTGGAAAGCACTTAAACAAGCCCGAAACCATGCAACTCTGGTTATACGGTTATACGTGCATCTAAAAAGGACTAAAAGCTTAATGCCTTTTTACCCGGCAAAACACTTTGGAGAAACATAAAAAAATGGTTCCTTTAAAGTCCTTAACCTTCAAAGTGCTCTCGACCCATATCTTCTTAATAACTTTGTCGTAGGTGATCAACTCCATGATAATGATCTCGACTCTAACCGCATATCGGCGCAGTTAGAAAAATCTGTGCAAAGACTAGACGATTTTGAATTGGTGAGTGAAGATGAAGTTTTTAAAGGCATAATAGCCTAATATGGTTTATTAAACTTATTTTACCTCATATTGTTGGCCATCTCACTCATGTCATTAACTTTTGCATTACGACATCAACTTTTCCCATGTCTTCAAAAATTTCAAGGGTACTTCCAATCGCTAAAAAAAAAACAAAAGTAAATTCCCCTTCTGACTACCAATCAATTAGCATACTACCTTGTACATCAAATTTTTTTGAAAAGGTCTTAGAAAAGCAAATCCTGAACCACGTAGCTACTAACGACTTATTTTACCCGAAACAAGCAGAGGTTAGAGTAAATTACAGTTGCGATGATGCCTGATAAAGGCAGGATTATGTATGGGCTATTTAAGCCTTCTTTGTCTGCTTGAAAGCTTTCGATATGGTAGATCACATTATTCTAAAGTGGAAGCTAAAAAACTTGTTTGGTTTTAGTGTGGGGGTGACAAGCAACACTTTTTATTTTTTATTTGCTGCTGTTTGAGGGCTCTGGTGCTGACAAATTGTTTGAGGCAACGTTTTCACTATGTTCTCTTTCAATATTCTCCAAAAACACATGGTTTTTCTTTCTCTTTGGTAATTTTGTTTGCCTTATTTTATTATTATAATTATCAAAATAAAAGAGTAGCCCCAATCAGTACAGATGATAATGTTTTCGACAATCAGATTCTCAACATCTGCACTAAGAACAGTTTGTCCTCCACATTTTTTTACATCACCTCGGGCATGTCAACATAAAACTGAATAGTCTATATTATGCTTTTCAGCTGCTCCTCTTAATGATATATTACTTTGGTACAACTTTTTCTAATCTCTTTATTGCGAGGGTCTGGCTTATATGTCGCTGGCATTTTCAAATAGAACGATCAAAATCTGTAATTTGTAGTATACCGAAACATGTATCAGACACATATTAGGGGTAATACGGACTAATTATCTATGTAAACATAAAAAATTGAAATTGAATAAAGAGTTAAAAAAAAGCACTGATAAAATTGTGTAAACAACACGTGAATTCACATCGTTACAATAAACTAATATTATGGGTTATGCAATAAAAAAAAAACCATAACACTCTTATTATGGTTTAGCGTAGGTAGCGATTTTCTTAACTCTAATGTAGTTGCTAGTCACCCTTAGTTTCCTCTGGAAACTAGATGTTGGACTACCATTAATAGTCCCAATCATTATGTACGCTGATGTTGCCTACAGCGCTCTTGACTCACTGTATCAGCATTAGTTATAAGTAGCATTCACCGATGCGGTGCGCTACGTATACCGCTTCCGTAGATATGACCATTTTTCTGAATACTACAGAAAGCTATTAGGCTGCACACTGCAGCAATACATCAATACAAGAAATTGTATATTCCTACATAAAATCATTAACAATAAATTTCCGTCCTACTTATTTTACAAACTCGTCTTTAATCGTTCTCTAAGAAAAATAAGTATCGTTCCTTTCCGTCACCAATATTTGAACGCAAGCCGTTTATTTTTCATTCATGCTGTCAAACTATGGAATTCATTATCACCGCAAATCAAACTAATTTCTAACGGTGCAATCTTTAAAAGTGCAATCCTCTCTTTATCTTATCTTATCTTATCCGTAATCCTTTCTTTGTTCCCTATAATCTCTAACTCTTAAGTAATTTAAGCAATCTGTTCTTGTATTCTACTTTTTACTCAATTTGTATTTAAGTACCAAAAAAAATATGAATCTTATTGTACATCCCAAATATTTAATAAATGAAATAAAATAAAATTAGTGTTGATCTGGAATTCTCTTCAGTATTTTTACCAAAATAGAAAAGAGATTTACAGGTCTGCAATCCTTAGCAGAGGATTTGTCCAGTTGATTGGGATATAGCCAATGACGATAATAATATGAAGATGAAGATAATTTTAAGCCAAGGTATAATGCATGGAAGAACGTGTTGTAACTTTATTGAAAATCAATTTTAATCAAGTACATATTGGCCATTATTATCTATGACCTTTTGCCACTTTCCGGGTAGCTTCATAATTATATCGATGTCGAGCTTCTGTGGTTTGTCAGCGAAAAACTTGGCCAAGTGGTTTTCAGCGGCTCTTCGGTCGGCCAATTTTTTACCATCAAGAGAGTTTTGTAAAAACCAAAGCAAATGGTAATCAGAGGGTGCAAGATCCGGGCTGTACAGTGGATGCATCAAAACTTCCTAACCATGCTCCGTCAATTTGTTCCGGGTCATAAAAGACGTGTGGGGCCTAGCATTGTCATGAAGGAAGAGAACGCCCTTTCTGTTGGCCAATTCTGATCCAGTAGAAAATCGAATTGATCGTTTTTCCAAGTTCTAGCAGCTCATAGAAGACAATTCCCTTCCAATCCTTCCAAACACTCACACATAACCTTATTTGCCGTCAATCCAGAAGTCAAAGAAGCCTTTCACCATAATCGCTTGCATTGGATATTTTCGTATTTAACTCATTTTTCATCGCTCGTAATGAATCGTTTCAAATATGGTTCCATTTCGTTACTTTTGAGCAGTGTTTCACTGATGGTTATTCGGTCAATTAAATTTATTTGCGTTAGATCACGTGGCATCCAAACATCGAGGTTCTATGAGTAGCCCGCTCGTTTTAGATGATTCCAAACTGTCATACGGATGATGTTCAGTGCCTCGATTATTTCCAGACAGCTTCCGTACCAGTCTTGCAAAATTTCATCGGCTTATTCACTGACAGGCCAACAACCGGCCAGCGAGAGGTGCATCTCTTCCACCGATATTTCCGAAACGGAATCGAATAAGCCACTCTTGGACCCGGCGTTCACTCACAGCACTCTCACCGTAAACTGCACAAATTTTTCGGCATGTTTTAACAACGGTTTTCCCACTTTTATAGTAAAAGAGCATCACATAGCGTATTTCTTCAGATATTTCACTCATATTCAAATCAGTATAACTTAGCCTGACATGTCATCTTTCAAACAGGTGTTCGTTTGACACAATCAGATTAGTGTTTCCAGATAAATGGACTCCAAAAAGATCTAGTGACAAAAAACCGCGGAGACTTTTTATATGACCCAATAAATTCATTGATTCCCATAACTCAAAAATGGTTCATAATTTTCAGCCGACAGCCACAATTTTTAGTATATTATTGACGGTAGAACAGAAATTGTGCGATGCAATCTGCCAATTTTTTTGTTTTTATCGAAAATTTTGTACTAAATTGCTGTGGTTGCTTCAAAATCGCTGCTGAAATTTAAATACAAGCAATATCTCACTATAAGATGACCTACCTTATTTTGTGGAAAGTACACGCTCTGAAACTTATGTTTAAATAGACAGCATACACAACTCGTTCCTATTGAGAGTCCATAGAAATTCTTAAACTTGTCTCAATCACTGGAAAGTCATTATCGGAAATCTGGAAAGTGGGCGACTTTTGTTTCTTTCTTTGTGATACAAACTGCAAACACGGCGTCTTCAAAAAACGTCGAACAATAATTTTTATTTGCTTTTCAAAAAGTGGACAACTATACTTTGCATTCAAGTTCGGAAGTAAAAGGAGTAATAATATGTCGGACGAATTATCTTCTGGTGAGTTAAAAATTACGTCGATGTAATATATCAATCAAAACATAAAATAAATTTCCTTTTTCCGATTTAGTTAATTTTTCGTATGGCGAAAGGACTCCATCTGCTTCGCCATTTTCAGACGAAGAAAAGATAGAATTTCCACCCAGGGTGTTTTTGAGGTTATGGAACACACTAAAGACGCGAAAATCTTTCGAAAATTATGAGCTGTTCAAAATAATGGATGACGCGGAAAACAAAGAGTGGGGTATGCTTCTGTTTTTATATTTATTATATATATTTTTTTTTATCGAAAACGTAAATCTATCTTTTCAGATAGAACGCAGCAATCATGTTCAGGGTACCAAGAAAGATGCGCAAAAATAGAAAGAAAAAGGCGAGCAATTTTAGAAACGGAAAGAAAGAAAATGGAAAGAAAAAAAAAGTATACAAAGCGAAGAGAATCAAGGAAGAGAAAGCGAGAAAATCAGGACTTGGAACAGAGGAAGAAGCGCAAGCTTTTATCACGGAAACGCCGTCATTCCGTCGGCTAACCTGATATGTTCCCTGTGTCATCTTTATTTCTTTTATCTATTTTATTGGAACCCTTATATTATGGATTACTAAATAAAACAAACCACGTATTGGTTATCTTTTATTAAAATGGTAACAAGTGAAAACAAGTGACAAGTGGTTGGAAGGTAGGTTCTTAACAAGGAAATGGAAAGTTGTTTACTGGTCCGGCGGTAAGGAAAGGAATTGGTAAGAATACTTCTGAGCATAGTTTCACTACTCATATGCTAGCTTGCACATTCCGAATCGAGACGTCTAGGGAGATTGTTTAACGGATCAAAATGAAGACGGAAACGTCGTTCGCTATTACTAACGATTATCTATTCCCCTTAATCAAGCATTGTCGTAAGAATGGTTCATGAACCTTCCCTGAAAAAATACAAGATTGAAGGCGTCTTTGGACATTCGGACATTCAATTAAAAATAATGAACGACACTTCGTCTGAAACAATAAGATAAGTGCCGTTTAAGGCATAAATGTCTCCTTGACACAGAAGTAGGTAGAGTTCTATATGCGTGTTGCCTCCTATTTGAAGGATTCTCTATCAGAGGTATACGCGTATTCTATATGCGCCCACCGCTATCCCATTAATAGATAGAAATTTAGCAAGAATATCATTTGTTTTCCCTTCTCTTGCGGTCAGCGTTCAAATAACATAGCTGATATAAATACATATGTCCTGATACCATCGCGTCATTATGGTAGTTTTCTTCAATTTGCATAAAAGAATTCATTTCTCAAAAGAGGCAAAGTATGCGTGGTTACCATCTCTTACTTTTCCTTTTGTGCAAAACAAACAAAGAAATGTGAGTAGATATCAACCCTTAGTACGGATACTGAACAGTGTAATTGTTTATACCTGTAATATTTACGTCCCTGCAAATTGTATTATTTAAATACCCGATGTACCTATGTAGGTATCTGATTTTAAGACGACAAGACTTTTCATATACTTATTGTCACTCCCCTTTTGACTGAGCTCTTTGTGGACAAAGATACACAATAGCAGCAAGAGAGAGTAAGTAATGAACACATCTGTTATTAATTCTACTATTGGTTAGAAGGGGAAAAGAAATAGCTACTTCTTTTCAGAACCGTAGTAGTTAGCAAACTATAGAATTTGAAATATTTATGACATATTTCAATCCCATTCAAAGGATCAGATGAATTCTTCGCATATTTTAAGATGTTGTGACTACATAACTCAGTACACCACTACAGTCTTCTCAGATTCTTCAATAACAATACATCACTACACAACTACTTCGTCCCATGCAACAGAATATAAATTTAATTGAAGCATCTCTTGGCACTGCAAATAAAACTACCTTACCAACCACAATTGCGTTAAGTGACGAATTTTTACCAGTAAACCTAGGAACCGTCAGAATCACCCAATTGACTCTTTCGAATAAGACTGCTGGCAAAAGAAAACACATGTAAATCCTACTTAATTGGTGGTAAGCACATCTCAAAAACAATCCTCAGTTTAATTCGCTAATAACAACTACGCGTCGTCGTTATAGGCTTCCACCAAATCAATACATGTTTATCTACATCTTATCAAAATGTGCAACCTTTGCAGACCCTACATCTACGTATGACGAAAAGGAAACTGTCCAACTGTCCCCAAGTACAATAGATAACAATTATAGTCAATCCAATTTTTGTCTACTTTGTGTAATTTTTATTATTTTTTGTATTAATTGATATACATATGAGTAGGAAAACAGACTAAAGCAAGTTTTTCAAAACCAGTTCTCCGTGGTTAGTACCCCTCCTCGTTGATATCCTGGGTATTCTTGATCCATCCGCTGTATAAGGCTTGGTGCGCTCTTCATCAATGCACGCTTTTTGCTCCAGAAACCCGCACAATTCAATTTAGTGTAAAAAAAAAAAAAATTTCGTATTAACAAATAATAAAATCGTTGGCATATTTTGCATTGTGGATGTTCTGCTAATCGTTTATGGACTCACAGATATCCTTTTTGATGGGTGGACCTTCACATAATATCGCTTTTTGAAAGTCGGTTGACCACTTCTCTTAATTTTCTTCTTCGTCCCAACCGGGCATTCTGCAAACAGGTTAGCTTCAAAATCCACCTTCATTTAGCTGCAAAAATATTTAAAAAACAGAAAAACTCGGATATAATACATAAATTTAACAAAATCATCTATGTCCTAGTCCCCTTCACAATCGACTTTTTCCGTCCAATCCAATACGGTAAATATTGGCTGGCACCAGGTCATTAGGACCATTCGTAGAGAAGTCTTCAGGGAACAGTTCCCCTTTGCAACATTTGACCAATCTTATTCTGTAGTTGAAAAATATACAGCTCAAACTGGTTTTTCCAATAAACTAGAAAAAACACACAAAACAGCAATATCGGAATAGCACCATTATCCCTTTCTTCAATCCCTACACAATACTACAAACCTGACACACCAAATCACGAACACCGAGTTTACCGCTCCACCATCAGCTTCGATCTAGCACAACGACAAATAAAGCAAAACAAATTTTTTTTCTTTTCTTAAAAAGCGCAAACGAATAGATACAGAAAACACAAAATATAATTGACTTCAAGAAAACAGGTCCATAGCCCATCCATAGCTCAATGACGAGATCGAAATCTTCCCTCTAAATGTGCTTCACAGATTAAGTGCCTCATGTGTACTCGCTGGTCTTCAAGGCAATTTAATAGCATTTAAAAAATCCAGTGTCATATTTTGGAGAGAACACAAAATCGCAAAAACATTGAATCCTGACCCTCCTCAGGAACAAGTACACTCAGCTTAATAGCTTTAAACTACATTAAGACACCGACTCAAACAATCCTGACCCAAGACGAATTGGTAATTACATTGCTCACTCAATTTTCATAAAGGAAATCAGCAACCAAGAACCACTAGTGCCAATAATCCCCATTCCCCACTTATCGACAGAAATAATTCGTAATCGAACTTAAATTATCCAGTCGCTGCTAACCAAATAAATCTATTATGCATGTCTAACATGATTAGCACAGTTGTCTTCACACAAAATCGAAAAACAGCTTCTATAATACAAAGAAGACATGTTTACAATAGAAGCACACCGCCCAATCTCTGTCTGACCATACACCGCAAAACTACTTGAAAAATTGTTACAAAATGAACACTATGGTATGCAGTAAGGCAACACCATTTAAGGATGCAAATGTGCCCTACTCTACCTCAGAAACCGCCATATACATCTGGAGCACTGGGAAACAAAACGCATGCGTCAAAAAACCGACTAATAAAATAGGAATTTATGTCGTTTTAAATTAATGGGATGTGGGCCGTTAATGCGAAATCGTTTCTCAGTAATAACCATTCTGTATTAATTCTAATAATTGCAATTTTGCCACTTTGCACTAGATAAGGGCATCCTATAAAAATCACTCTTATCTTTCCCATCATTTTATTTTTTTAGCATTTGAAGATATAAGCAACAATCTGTCAAAGCACAAATACTTAAGTCACTGCCTATACGCTGATGACTTACATAATGTAACCGGAATACAAATACAATATCTTATGAAGTCAAAGACATTTAGGAAATGACGAGCTTGTCCGGAGCCATAACCATACACAACACTTTTGCCCTCGCCATCCTAACAACACGTCATGTAACAGCAAAGTCAGGGAGAAAGCATGTGATATGTATTAACATCCTTTTCGAAATAAAAGCTATCACAAGCACAAAAAACAATACAAGTCTGTTACATCTGTAACCTACTGAATAAATCGTTCAAATCCGTGGACCCTTAGACACACAGGTACCAAGGGTACGAGCTCTCAGACACATTTGCCAACAAAGCAACAGGTCACTTACACAATGTCTACATCACGCCGGATCTTACCAAATACATCAAAACAGGTACATCTACAAGCTAGCTGCTTAGAGAACATACCATTATTAAACAAACACGAAATGCTAGAAAAAAAGGCAAACAAATCCACATCGAAAGGATTCCTCTCTAAAATGCTAATACAGACGGTCATCCTTATATCAATTATATGTCACTTAAGCTAAATAAAATTAAACATAGTACTATAGAGCGGTGGGACTTAACTGTTACCTTTAATTCACTATGTGGGCGCCAGGTTACATGAGTCTTCCAATTGGATATACTCAAATTGAAGTCGATCATTTGACTCGCCATATTCGACACCTTTCGTAGATCAAAAGTTTAAATGACACGTTTCCTCCACATGCGTTGGCATGTCTCAAAGTAAATATCTTGCAATAACCGACGTGCTCGTGCACAGATCCCAGGACATCAATTTGTAGAGGCCACGTAACCATCGTTCTCTTGTGCATTTGTTTCCTAGGAGTACCTACTATAGAATTGAAATCTCAAATCATAATAAATCTCTTTTTAAAAGTATGATTCAACACAACTTACTGGTGATTGGGCAATGCACTATTCTATGAACGCGAATGTTAACTAATATAAACCAGTTGAAGCTCCATTGAAAATAGCTTCGTCCTGCCACTGGGATTTTATGGGTACAGCTGAATCAAAATCCATACACTGCTGGTCACCTTTAGTAAGTACTACGCAAACACCATCCATAGAAGTACTCGGATAAGTTGATAAGTTTGTTTGAATAAGGCCGCACAAAGAACGTCGGGCACCTGCGCAACAGAAAGAAAAATCCTTTGAAAACAAACTTTTTAAACAGCATGTTTGAATAAGGCCGCACAAGGAACGTCGGGCACCTGCGCAACAGAAAGAAAAATCCTTTGAAAACAAACTTTTTAAACAGCATGTACCACTCTGAAAAGCATATCACGATCCCGATAGTGATATGGATATCATCCAGGATTCTCTTTGAAGCGAATGATCTCAGCTTTTACATCTCTCACTTTGTTCAGTGACCAAATTGTTTTCCTATAATTTAAAATTTGCTTTGACAACAACTGTTTCTGTAGTTATTTCTTTCCAAAATTATTTCCTTATAGCCTCGCCTTCCAAGGGAAGATACTGGGAATTTGAATATATCATATTTTGGCTGTGTTCACATTAAAAAAGGTAAACAATTTCTTTTTTTTTAATGATATCAGATATCTTTCTCGAAATCCACAATTCGAACAAAATTACATGTTACGCAAGGTATTATTTGATGTTTGTGGTTCGGTAATGGAAAGTGAAAGGATAGTGACAGGAGATACTAACATATAAATCGCACACAACCACTGGTGATATTTGATTTAATTGCTTCGGTTTTGAGTTCATTGTATCATAGAATCTTCCATTAGTATGAAAGGAAAAATGCGTGAGATAAAGATGAAGCCCTTGTCTGTGAGAAATATGTACTACCTACATCAAGTAAGTTGATTCAAATAAAGAAAGAACTATCTGCAAGCAATGTGGAAGATCTGCGGTGGAGTGCTCCGTCGGAGTTTATTACCGGTTTTAAACAAGTACAGGTAACTTATAAGATATGTTCATTTTTATATGGGCTGTTGTCATATGATTTTTTCTCATCTGTTACTACTGCAATATTGTCTTTTATATCTTTTAATTACTGTACGTGATATTTGGATAGCAAGACTTGTTTTGTACCTACCGTTCCTACTCATTATTTTTGTTTTTTTGAGAAGGTCACAAAAAGTTGGAAAGTACATTCTCACACACCCAATGTTTCTTTTTGCAGTTGAAACAATATCTGTCAAAACGAAAGCAAGTAATTCCTAAGGACGACGTAATAATCAACAAAATGCAGATGTGCATAAACCAGGCCATCAAAATCAGCAAGGAATACTAGATCGACAGAATGATACTCAGCATCGGTATTCGGCAAAATGCAGCACTTGTGGACAACCAGACGACGACGTAGTAGTAAGCTGTGACGAGGTACGTAAATATGGCATTAATCCCTGCTTGTGGTATTTTAAGTAGTAATCACACCGACGGGTTCCCTAAGGTTTACATACTCAAGTTAAATAAGTAGGGTTTACATTGAGTTAGTGTATCTGTATACGAGAGAGTGAACTGTTAGCCAACTCGTAGTTACAATAGCAGACACCATGATGCAACCCTACAAGTTTACCTCGCGTGTGTAAAACATATCTCTTTTGTGATGTTTAAAATAAAAGGAATCACTCTTGTGATATTTAAAAAGAAAAGAATTATATCAATTATGTCACTCTTGTGATATTTAAAATAAAAGGAAATATATCACTCTTGTGATATTTAAAATAAAAAGACAACTGTTCTTATTCCGACAACTGTTCTTTATTCCGTCTATCTTAAGACTGACTTACTTATTCATATTTCTGTCCACCAAACTTTATAATCAATCCGAATTAGAGGGATTCGGTTATTGATCTTTTTCATAAACAATTCTTAATGACCCAGTTCTAAATAGACGCTGGGTAAGGGATAATTCACTTCTGTATGCAAGTGTGTTTATTTGGGGCATGCATAGTCATTGATCCAAAGGCACTTGATCGATGACCATTTGGTTGAATGTTCCATAAGCGGTTATTATAATTGCTTCGATTTTGAGTGGAATGCAATTAGAGGAAAAGTATGTAATTAAATTGTGAAATATGTGACATGCGCAAGAAGACAAAATAATGAGTGCGCATTAAATAATTGTGAGTGATATGCTAGGTTGACAAATATATGACATGCCCAAGATGACTGCGCATTAAATAATTGTGGGTTTGGGGTGAGCAGTGGTAACTATACATGTAAACTCTATGGTAGTAGAGCGACGAAGTCCCGTGAGGGGCTAAATCCTGTGGGAAGGGAGTTGAAATCAAATGGAAAAAAATTTAACATTCATCCATTTTTTGATTTTTTATAACCAAAAAAAAAAAAAAACAGGTGACCGCGAAAGTAAATAATTACTCTTGAATCTTGGGCAGTAGAAGGATACATTCTCCACGTCTTCAACAGCATCACTACAAAATGGACGAAGAGGGAAGCCTTTTTTATTTTTAGAACGGTATAGATATGACATGTCCCGTTAGTAATTATGTGACATACATATAAATCGCCTTCTCTATGCTTGCGGCTTATTATAGTTTTAAAAATCAGAACAAGGCGAAAAGTCCATCGGCCTTTCGACGATAGCCCCCAGGACTGTTTCGACTGTCTTTTCTTCATGTTTCCCTTTGTTCTGCCACAGTTGTCTTTAAGTGTGTGATACGTTCAATCTCTTAAACAATTATAGGAAGATCTGACTCAATTTTGACTTTGATTTGGTCATCACTAACTTCGATTGGTCTACCAGAACGTTGGTCATCAATGGATCATTGTTAAGTAGACAACATCATCAAGTTGACTTGTCTCTTTGTGAGCCTTTGAAGCTTTCTTGCCTTTACGGAAATAAAAAAAAACCAATATGTTGAAAAAATACACTCTTCGAATTGGACTCGATTTGCTTCTAAAATTAACTTAAAGTGGCAGTTATTAAATGTCAAAGGAAAAAAATAGGCGCTCGAACTTTGGCGGTGTATACCAGCTATGTTACAGAAGCTACATCTGTCAGATTTAGGGGGTTTAGTAACATGATATTTACGGGGCACACAATCGTCCTATTGAGCCAATAATTAGTCGTTTGGTGGACAAATTCAATCGACGGTGAGGTCTGCAGAAAATATTAATGCAGTGAACGGGAGTGTGCAGGACATCCCGAAAAAGTCTATGCCTCGTCGCGCATGAACATGGCATTGACCAAATTTAAGTCAATCCTTGCACCTGCGCATGCACAAAATTAAATTGACCCAGGAACTGAAACTAGTTGGAGTTGGAAACCGATTTCAGACGGAAAGTCATATTCAGCGACGGGGCACATTTTTAGTTGACTGATTAAGTCCACATGAGCTCTATTTGGAGTGGATTTTGGTTCGGCGGAGTCATTGACCCGTATTTCTTCCAAACTGTGCCTTTACAGTGTTGAGCAACGCGTGCACTATCAAAATGAGTGTTCAGTTTGGGCTATGTTCCCTGCGCTACATGATTTCTCCGGGGCACACAATCGTCCTATTGAGTCAACAATTAGTCGTTTGGTGGACAAATTCAATCGACGGTGAGCCCACATGAGCTCCATCAGTTGCAAATACATCCACAAAAATCCCTATTTGGAGTGCATCTTAGTTCGGCGGAGTCATTGGTCCATATTTCTTCCAAACTGAAGCTGGCACCACAAAAACTATCACCGGCTAGAGGCGAGAGTCATCGAGACCATGTGATTTAACGCCATTGGCCTTTTTCTTGTTGGGGTCTGTTTATTCACGGTTCTATACATATATGTATATGTTATACTATCTATCTATGATATCGAGCCCAATTTATGCGGCCAAGTCATCGAAAAGTGGACCTCCCGATACCACGGTGGCCATTTGGCTGAAATTATATTCGATACATGATGTAATAGGAATATTGAATAAAAATTTTGAATAAAAAAGAAATCAAGATATCTCATACACAACTTGCTTGATTTAAATTAGAGAGGACCAAACTATAATCAATAATCAACCATAATAAAGGAATTTTATATAAGTGTTTGTGTTGCTCTTGTTTGTGGCGTTTCACTATTAATATAAAAATTAAAGGTTTTACTCAACGGAAAAGAGGGTGGATCAAGTTTAATCAGCGAAGTAAATAACGGGTAATTCCTTATTCACTGTTATATGGCGACAGTGTGTCCCTTTCCTCGGGTGTTTATCAGTGCATATGATTTATGTAAGGATTTGTACGGTTGTTGTTTATTTTTCCTTTGTTTTACACACAACAGTAGAATAGAATTTTTGAAGTTTGGCGAGTCGATAATGTTTTTTTGTTGAATCGGGTTAGTTTTGTAACTATAGTGACACAGAAGGATTTCCTAGTTTTGATCCGAATGGGATGAAATTTATCATGAAACCGATTTGTCTTAGATTTTTTTCTAATCCAATGGGAAACGAAAGCGTGAAGTTATTTCCTTCTAAAGGTGTTCGTCCAGATACTGATAAAAAATTTCTACAACTGTGTTAAATTAGGGAACCTTAGGCTCTCTACTTGTTGAACAAACAATCGTCGGCAAGTGGTACTCTAGACTCGAAAACTTTAGCAACGCAAATCCGTAATACAAAAAGTGTAGTTTCTGCGGTAAGTTAAGTAATGAGGATACAACTCGCCAAGCGGAACAACGTGCTGGCTGAAAGGCAGTGAATCTTTGCAGCAACAGAATGTCTGTGATGGACAAGACAACAGCTGTAGTCGTCAATTAGAAATTTCTTTGTTGTTTATTAGACACGGGATCAGGTTGGTCTTTGTTGGGAAGCGGTGTTGCTAATCTTAATATTTTTGGGAGATAAAGTTGAGTTTCTAATGGAGTTTAAGAAAATTGCTGTGGAGGTACCTTCCACATAATTTAAACGTGCTATCTGAATAATCATCATCGAATGAGATCTGCTCAGTGATCCTACTTTAGAAATTCGAGTTAATCGTTCTATAATGTACAATCAAAATTAAACCGTTGAAACATTGTTGCGGAAGTATTGTCAAACTTACCACCATTACAGGTGTATCAAAGGATATAGACTTGCAACTAAAAACCGGAAGGAACCCCAACCGCGTCCGAAAGACATTCATTTTGTCAGCTAACTGAAATCAAGAAAGATGAGTAGTTGGTTAGAAAACAACAGTTTCTACTAACAATTTAGTTTCCCCATTAAATGTTGGACAACGCCTATAGAGTTCACAACTCGTTCTTCCCCTCTCTTCTATCCTATTTTCTAAAAAAAAACTAAACACATATAATCAAATGCACTCGAGGCTTAAGTTTTTTTTTTTTTTTTTAAAGAATGAGCGCCGACATTAACCGTGACCATGAAATAGGGTAGAAACAGTAAACCTAAAGTTTTCCTGGTGTTGTTAACGTCTAGTAGCACACTCTGTAGAGTACTACAACGCTAGTGGCTTGTTAGGTATGCTATATTGTAGATATTTTAGTTCATTTAGTAGGCGTTGTATGTATAATTATAACAAAAGAATTTATTCAAATGAATCTAAACTATTTAACTATTTATCAAGCATTGTCGTAAGAATGGTTCATGAACCTTCCCTGAAAAAATACAAGATTGAAAGCGTCTTTGGACATTCGGACATTCAATAAAAAATAATGAACGACACTTCGTCTGAAACAATAAGATAAGTGCCGTTTAAGGCATAAATGTCTCCTTGACACAGAAGTAGGTAGAGTTCTATATGCGTGTTGCCTCCTATTTGAAGGATTCTCTATCAGAGGTATACGCGTATTCTATATGCGCCCACCGCTATCCCATTAATAGATAAAAATTTAGCAAGAATATCATTTGTTTTCCCTTCTCTTGCGGTCAGCCTTCAAATAACATAGCTGATATAAATACATATGTCCTGATACCATCGCGTCATTATGGTAGTTTTCTTCAATTTGCGTAAAAGAATTCATTTCTCAAAAGAGGTAAAGTATGCGTGGTTACCATCTCTTACCTTTCTTTTGTGCAAAACAGAAACAAAGAAATGTGAATAGATATCAACCCTTAGTACGGATACTGAACAGTGTAATTGTTTATACCTGTAATATTTACGGCCTTGCAAATTGTATTATTTAAATACCCGATGTACCTATGTAGGTATCTGATTTTAAGACGACAGGACTTTTCATATACTTATTGTCACTCCCCTTTTGACTGAGCTCTTTGTGGACAAAGATACACAATAGCAGCAAGAGAGAGTAAGTAATGAACACATCTGTTATTAATTCTACTATTGGTTAGAAGGGGAAAAGAAAAAGCTACTTCTTTTCAGCACCGTAGTAGTTAGCAAACTATGGAAATTGAAATATTTATGACATATTTCAATCCCATTCAAAGGATCAGTTGAATTCTTCGCATATTTTAAGATGTTGTGACTACATAATTCAGTACACAGTTCCATAGAAGATAAGACCATGTTCAACTTTAAATACAAGGGTTGTTTTTAGTGTGTTTAGTAGCGTATTGGTGTAACAGTTAAAACTTGTACAAGATAGTCTTTTAAGTATGTTCAGTTTCTTGTTGAGTTATGCGTTCAAGTTATTGATGTTGTCGTTCCATTTATATTTATTGTTAAATATTAAACCGAGGATTCTTAGTGTTGTTGTTTTTTGTAGTATAAAGTTGTTGGATTGGACATAGCAATTGCAGTGATGATTTCGACATATGTGTAGTTGCTTGCATTTGGGGGTTGATAGGGATGCTCCTGAAAAGGAGCACCAATCGCTTATATCTGCGAATAATAGGTCAAGATTGTGTTGGTGTTTTTTTTTTTTTTGATTTTTATTGAATTTTACGAATATGTTAAAATCATCTGCGTATGCTGTGAAACTAAGGTTTTTGTGTAGATGTATAATATTCGCGAGCTTATTGTAGGCAATGAGGAATAATATGACTTAGATGGGGGATACACGGCATTTAATTTTCCTGTTGGGCATAAAATTATTATAAAATTGGACCGATGTTTTATTCTTTGAGTTCGGTGGCTGTTGCGTGTATGCCGATACGGTCAAATGAATTTGAAAAGTCCAGTGACACTATTGATAAGTGTGTTTTGTGTGTGAGTGAGTCTGTTATCAGATCTGTGTAGAGTAGATTGTCTGTAATAGATTTACCTTTTTTGAAGCCGGTTTGATTAGTGTGGATAAATTTGTTTTTCCTGACAAACCACCATAAACGTTTAGCTATAATTTTGTCAAGGACTACTGAAGCAGGGGTTTAGGGATATTGGGCGGTATGAATTAATATCTGTTTTGTTTGAGCTTGGTTTGGGAATCGGGATGGAGAGGCTGGTTTTGTAGCTTTGGGGGATGAATTATTCAAAAATGTGATTGTAGTGTATGAGGATTCTATTTAAGAATGTATGTGGGGTTTTTTGTATCATGGGGTATGAAATTCTATCGATTCCGGGGTTATGTCCCTTTAGAGATACTGATCTCTTTTTCTATTTGTTGGGCTGTTTTGTATGCAGGTGATAGAGTGTAAGATAGAGATTCTTTGGCTTGGATGAAAATATGAGAGAAGTTGCTGTTATCGGCTTGTTTAGACCAATGTGCTGCAAAGATGGTCGCTATTGTAAATTTTTCTGATAACGGTAGGTTGGTTTCTGGGTTTATTATAGTAAGGATGTGTTTTATGTTATTTAGTACACAAAGTCGTCTAATGTTTATCCAAATTTTATTTGATATGGTAGTAGGTTGGATATTGAATGTAAATGTTGAAATGGCAGTTTGTTTGGCAGTTTTAAGTTCTCTTCTGAAAAGAGCGTTTGCCTTTTTGTATTTTATAATTTTTTCTCCGGTTATTGACGTTTGAATCTTTTGATTTGTTAATTTTTCTAAGGTTTTGTTCCACCACGGTACTTTTTTGTGTAAGATATGTGGAGAACTTTGTGGTATGGAGTGCTGAGCGCTTTGATGGACTATTTTATTAATGTTGGCAGTTTCTTTATTAATGTTATCGGAAAGTGGGATTATGTTGTTGTAATGTTTTATCAGTTTGGTGTATTTGGTGTATTTTTTCCCAGTTTGCCAGATGTAGTTTAAAGATTGGTTTACTGTGGTTGCTTTGGTTTTGGGTATGACTATTGTTAAAGAGAGTAATGAGAATGAGAAAGGTCATCGATTGTACTCCAATTTGCGTCTATTGATGGTTCCGGTGAGCAGAATGAGAGGAATGTGTTGTGGATAGAAAAATGGGTGGGAGATTTGTCGTTATGGAGTATTAAGTTCGAATTGTTTAGAAATGCTTGAATTATTTTCCCTCTGGTGTTGTAAGATGGTGAGCCCCAACTGGTCCCCCAGCTATTGAAGTCACCTAGTATTAACGTTGTCGAATGTTGGTTGAGTACATTATCCAAATCTAAAAATGTGAATTTTTTGGTAGGTGGTATGTATGCTGATATTACTTTTAATTTCTTAGCGGACTCGTTTTCGATACAGGATGCCTCGAACTCTTTAGAGATTGGTATTTCTTTTGACTGTATGGATTTATGTATAAGTAAGGCCGTTCCTCCGAAGGAATTAAAATGACAAGGTGAAGGTAGGGTAAAGTTAGTTGGGATGGGTATACTCTTGAGGGTGGTTATGTGTGTTTCTTGGAGGGCTATTATATGTGGTTGATATTTTTTTAATAATAATTTATAATTCACTAATTTGATGTAGCGTATGTTCCATTGAATAATTTTAAGTGTCATTTTAGTATGTGGTTATTGAATGTAATTTTGTTTATGTTCGAATATGAGGTTTTCGTCGTGAATTTGATTTGATAATACTTGCTTGCGCTTTTGATTTTATATGGATTCGTTGTCGCTATTGTTAGTGTATTTGTTTTTGTTTGAGGGTTTGGTTTTTGTCTTGGAAGGTTTGAAGTTAGCTGAAAGAGAGTTAGATTTATCTTTAGGAAAGATTCTTGCTTTTAATTTATCGGTGAGTTGTGATGTATATGGTCTCAATTTTACGCCAGCTGGGTTGCGGCAGTCAGTTTCCATGTCTTTTGGTTCGGTATGGTTTGGGTGTTTTTGATGAGATTGCTTGTTTGATGATGTTGTTTTGATTGATCCAGTTGTGTTTATTGTTGTCTTTAGTGAGTTGTGGCCACAGGATGTAGATGCAGATTGGGGGCTTAGATGTTGTTGCAGTGTAGAGTTGTATGTAGTTGCGTGCTGGGTGTTGTGTGATGTACTTGTTGGTGTATGTGTAATTGGTGATTGTTTTTGATGAGATTGCTTGTTTGATGATGTTGTTTTGATTGATCCAGTTTTGTTTATTGTTGTCTTTAGTGAGTTGTGGCCACAGGATGTAGATGCAGATTGGGGGCTTAGATGTTGTTGCAGTGTAGAGTTGTATTTAGTTGCGTGCTGGGTGTTGTGTGATGTACTTGTTGGTGTATGTGTATTTGGTGATTGGGTGATCGTGGTTTTCTGAGATGTGCGTTCGTAAGCGTTTTAGCATAGGAGGTTCTCATTTGATGGCCATGTCGATTGAAGTATATACCCAGTGCAGTTTTGTGGTCAACTTTTTCGACGGTTTTTAAAGCTGTCAATTCTTGTTGTTTGAGAAATGTTGGGCATTTGCGGTCAATGGGGCTGTGTTGGGGGTCAATTTCTGGGTTGTTTTGCAGTTTAGACAGTTTATTTTGTTTTTGCAGGATTCTCCTTCATTGGTGCGTCTTTCTTCTGAACAATTGTTACATGTTTCTGCGCTCTTGCAGATGGGAGTTAGTTGTCCGAAGCAAAGGCATTTTTTGCACCTGAGTGGAAGTGGGATGTATGGACGCACGCGAACAGTTTCGTAGCCAATTCTTAATGATTCAGGTAGTTTGTGTGTTGCAAATGTTATTATGATAAGTCTAGTTTCTACCAGCGTTGTATTGTTATCTTCATGGTTAAAGTTGTTTGATTGTTTTTTCATGTTTTTTTTTTTTTTTTTTTTTGACTTCAGTTACGTTTTGTGTTTTTAGTTCTTGAAGGATTATGGGTTCGTCTATGCTTTGTAGTTCGTTGCAATAAATAACACTTTTCAAAAAGTTTAATGTTTTATGTTCAGTTGCTGTTACTTCCATATCCGTC
Source organism: Volucella inanis (assembly GCA_907269105.1). Taxonomy (NCBI): domain Eukaryota; kingdom Metazoa; phylum Arthropoda; class Insecta; order Diptera; family Syrphidae; genus Volucella; species Volucella inanis. The sequence continues at coordinate 24,784,548 of OU026158.1, forward strand.
ATTGTGGTTAGTTTTAGGAGTCTTATGGCTTGTATTTTATTTTTGTTTTGATTAAAAGGGTTCCGTCTCTTGTTTTTTTTTTTTTGCATGCTTGTTTTCTTTATGATGAACGGTGATACTTTTTCAAATGAGTTGTTGTCTTTTCTTTTGACTACAATAAATTTTGGTTCGTCTAATTGTGTGTTGTAGCAATTAGAAATATACTTTTTAATGTCCGGTGGTTCGTGCATGTTTACTCCTAATGAGCTTGCGTTAGGGTTAGATGATGTTGCTGCGTTTTTTGTTGTTGTGTTTATTCTTTTCTTTTTGGGGTTAATATTTTTTTGTAACTAATTTGCTGATAAAGATTTTGAGTGTTCGGCTTTATGTAACACGACTTGTGTCTTCGGAGGTTGAAGTGGTCCGGATGTAAAATTTTGTGTCTTTCAAAAAAATGCTTTAAATCAAAATCTTTATCTGATTGCGTCCTCTTAAAATTTCCAACTTCTACTGTGAAATATATGAATGTAGTGCGAAATTCAGCTACTTAGTTCCGAACCCTGGACTCGACAATTAGGTTTTCGCCGTTGATTAAAACACAGCGGGAATTGAAAGAAAATGAATAAATGGAAATTCTGGTGAAAATATACAGAGCACAACAGCTGTGGCGGTATTGTGGTTTGTGCTGAAAAAGCATAGAAGGAAAGGGATACTGAGAGGCAAATTGAAAAAGTCTCCACCAAACTCTCACAAACTTCCAGATATTAGAACCTGAGGTTTTAATGCATTGAATGCTCTTAAATTAGAACTTCACACATTTTTGTATTTATGGTATTTTTTTTAATAAAAGGGGGATTCTGTAAAGTAGCGAAAGCTAAGACAATTAGTTTTAAAGTTCCTATGTGCACCGAAAATTATTACGTGAACAAATTCCATAAAGTCAAAGGAATGGGAGATAGTTAATGAATTGTTTAACAAAAATTCTTCTTCCGATTTTCCACAAAGTTTGGTATCCGTAAATTTGAATATTGTTGATCAATGATAATTTCCGTTCCAATAGTTTCTACTTTTAGTCAATATCTTCTTTTGAAGCTTATAAAGTCACTACAGCTATGGACAATTTTAAATCCCATACAAAAAATGTTTCTCGAATATTTATGTCACTCGGTCTCTCTCCTCACAGTTTTGTCAGAAATGTTTTGGCTACTATCAGAGAGAAGACCACGTAAAGCAAATCGTAAAAACCTGTGTTGAACTGCTTAGCCTGCAAGCGGCTGCAGGAACTTAGCCTGCACATTTAAGAAGAGGCCTAACTAAAGTTATGTAAAGTAATTTGGTAACGTAAGGATTGGAAAACTCTTTAGACCAACGCTTGATGAAGCCAAGGGCAGGGTTGGCAACACATTCACTGAAGAAACAGAGGTTTAGGGTTGGATTGTTGAGGAAGATAAGTAAAGTCTTAAAGTGTGCTGGGTTAGATATTAATTTGATTTGCAGTGGGAGTGAGTTCCATAGTTTGGCAGCATGATTGAAAAATAAACGTGAGGAATTAAGTATAGGCGACGATAAGGAACGATACAAATATTTCTTACGGAACGATTAAAGACAATCTTCTCCAGGACGGAGATTTATTGATAATAATTTTATGTAAAAATATACAATTTCCTACATCGATATCCTTGTTGCAGTGTGCAACCTTGTAGCTTTTTAAAGTGTTCAGAGGTATGGTCGTATCTTCTAATCAATCTGAATCAAGAGCACTATAGATAACCTCAGAATATGTAATGAGAGGCAATATTAATGTCAATGCCAACTTACGTCTTGTTTCAATAAGAGTAAGATACGAAATAAGCCACAGTTTACGTAAACATTCATAGACCACACCAATAACTGTGCTAGCCTGAAAGGTTAGGATCGATAATAAAACCAGGTGTAATTTTAGTAATAGCAGACATGAGCATATGTCTGGCAAGATATAAATATTAAAATTTTCTCTTGGATATTGGTACTACTTGGGATTTTGTTGGGTTTAGGAACAACCCATTAGCAACGGACGAAACAGAAATTTGGGTAAAATCCTCATTAACCAAGAGAGCCAGTTCATCAATCTTGATAAAGGGATTGCCTAGATGGAGTTGTAGGTCATATGCATAAGGATGCACAGAAGTGTGGGTACAGACTGATTGGAGATCGTTGATGCACATTCGGAACAGTATTGGACCAATAATTGACCCTTGTGGAACACCTTTAATTAAGGCCTTCAGTGAAAAGGATTTGTCGCCAGAAATAACTCTCTGGAATCTACTTGATAAATAGCTGCCAATAAGTTCTACAGCCCTATCACTGAGACCAAACAAGTTTTTAAGCTTCCACCTTAGAATGTTGTGGTCTACCCTATCAAAAACATTCGAGAAATCAGGCAAACAAAGTAGGCTTATATGACCCTTATCGTAATCTTGCCGTATTACATCAAGTAGGTTTGGCGAAGTCGTAGATCAACTACGATTTGCTGTTAAGACTGCTTTGTTTTTGGTAAAGCAAGTTGTTAATGGTCCCATGACTTACCATAGTATTTGTTTCTCTAAGTCTTTTTCAAAGGTAGGATGCTTATTGGTCTGAAAGCAGAAGAATTGGTGTTTGTTCTTTTTTTTGCGATTGGAAGGACCATGTAGTTTTCCAAGGCTGGAGAAAAGTTAATGTAGTAATGCAAAAGTTAATAATGTGGGTGAGATGGGCTATAATTTGGGGTAAAATGAGATTAACAAATCGTAGGGGTATATTTGTAAACTTCATCTTCACTTACAAATTGAAAATCTTCCAGTCTGAGAACACAGCTCGCCAAACTCGCCGATATTCGATTAATATCAAAATCACTCCCGGAGAGTTGGTTGCCTGCTAAATACTCATCAGTGGCGAGGCGACCATATAACTCGACTCCCAGCCAATTACCTTTCAAAATTCTACTTTTCAACAACCCGAAAAATATCGGGTTCACTGTGTTTGACACGTTTTTATGCAAAAATAACCCACTTTTCTTGGCGTTATCGTTTGGGCAGTCAGAAGTTCTCTTTTTGGGTATTCCGATTTTATTTACAAATTAACACTAAAAACTTCTTCGCAATTATTATCTTCTTTTAATTTTCAAATATACATATTTGCTTGCGAATTAATTAACTTGCTTAACTTGCCCAAAACCAGCCGATTGCAGTTTTGATTGCTAATTTGACATACAATATTATTCGACGTTTATACATTTTGACATAAAATGCAGGAGAGAAATTTTGATTCTCAAATGAGAAGCAAAATTTTGTTTCCGAAAAAATAAGGGGAAATGATATTACGTGACTTTTCTTCTCCGGAGCACACAGAAAAGCGCAAACGAAAACGCCATATTAGATTATTTCTATTTGAAGCAGATTGCGATGAGTAACTAAAAGTAACTTTGAGTGTAATTATTGCTGTGCAATAAAAAATTAATTAAAAACAGCAAAAAGTGTGAAAAGTTTAAACTGTGATATTTTCAGTTAGATTCAGCTAATTTAAAATAATTATTAGGAGTAAATAACAATATTATGAAAATGATTTTTGTAAGTTAAATTTTCTTTAAAAAAAAGCTTTAGAGATAGGATGCTCCACTCCTTCTATGAAAATAGATTATAAGCGCAAGGATGGTTTTGTTTCGCATTTCAATGCATCCATATACCAAAAATATACTTGGTTGACTTCTTTTTTCAAATTCTCCTACTGTTTGGCGCCGTACAGGTTCCGCTGACATAAACAATTTACCATAGTTAATTCGGCAAAAAAAAACATGTCAAAACGGAAAAACATATTCGTAGCTGTTTATCTTTGCACGAATTTGGCACTAATCGTATTGAAATCGTAAGTTAATGGAACGTTTTATAGATACAGAAGTTATTTTAGGCAAACAGGAAAAGCCAGATTCTAATAATCGTGGCAATTATGTTGAAACAATTTATACTTATCTAAGTATTACACATTAATAGACTCCCAATTACTTCAGTGCTAAAGTGCACGTAATCCAGTTTTTTCGGGTCTTTCAAATGATATTCAAAAGTATTTGATACATAGTATCGCTGCAGTGATTAAAGATGCAATCAAAGTAGAAATAAGTGAAACGCGTTTTGTGTCTATTATGATTGATGAAACACCAGACGTGAGCCATAGGGAACAACTAAGTGTCGTATTGCGTTACTTATCGAAGGAAGGAATAGAGGAAAGGTTTCTTGTTTTTTTTGACTTAAGTGAGAGTCGTTATGCAGACAGGCTCTCAAAATACATTTTTAATATACCTGATGTATACGGTTGCAAGGAAAAGTTAATTGGGCAATCTTACGATGGTGCCGCGGTTATGTCAAGGGAAGTGAATGGTATTAAAAAAAAAAGTCCTCGATGCCTATCCAATGGCAAATTTTATTCCCTACTACGCACATGTTTTAAATTTGGTGTTATCCCGATCACTAGAAAGTATACCTGAGTTAAAGGTTTTTTTTTTTTTGGCAATATAGACACTGTAGTACGCATTTTAAATATCAACTAAATGTTCAAATGTTTTAAAACAAAAAGCAAACCGAAGCATGCCGGGAGTATGAGAAACTCGCTGGCATTACCATTCATGTATAATTAAGGTTTTTTAAACTGTAGATTAGATATTATTGAAACTTTTAACCAAATATTAGACAATCCAAGAGAATGGGATAATGACGCACTTTCAATGGCCGAAACTTTATTGTTTAAATTAGAAGGAAAAGATTTATGTTTTCTACTGCATACGGTTTCCGAGATTTTTGCTAAAGCGGATGTGTTGTTAAATTTAATACAAAATAAACAAACGGATGTTAAATTTGCTAAGCGAGAAATCGAGTGTTTTGTGTCTTGGCTTTGTACTGAGTTTCTAAAAAAATTTGATTCCATTTTTGAAAGCATAAACGATTGTGCTGAACCTCCACGAAAACGCCGATTATATACCTTATTTGTAAATATTATACGTGGAGTTTTTTAAATTAATTTTTTATTTAAGTATATATTTATTTATTTATTTAACAAATCGTCATTTGTGAAGTCCCTAATTTTTTTATTACTTACTATCACTTTTTTTAAGGTATCGCATTTGCATCTGAAAAAAAAAGGTTTCTTTCGAAACCACTTTTATTATAAAGGGTTTTCCAAAAGGGACTTGAAAACTTTGAATTTAATTTGTGAACGCATTCTTTCACTAATCATCAAACTGTCACTGTCAATTTATTCAGTAAGCTCAACATTTTCATCATGGTAAAGTACACTAACGAGCTACGTTCTACGATTCGGTTCTGGAGAAGATGTCCCAAGATGATGAATTTCATCGCAAAATCACCTTCAGTGAAGAAGCTCATTTTTGGCTCAATGGGTTCGTCGTTATTGGTTGGGTGAAAACCCACATGTGCTTCATGAATCACCACTTCATCCACAAAAAATAACTGTTTGGGGCGGTTTGCATGCCGGCGGTTTTATTGGGCCATATTTTTTCGTCGACGATAACGATCGTCACGTTACTGTAAATGGTCAGCGTTATCGCGCCATGATTACGTATTATTTTTGGCACGAATTGATATGGACTTGGACGACATGTGGTTTCAACAGGATGGTGCCACAAGCCACACAGCAAATGCTACAATCGATTTATTGAAGAGTAAGTATGGTGAGCTTTTTATCTCAAGAAATGGGCCAGTCGATTGGCCGCCTCGTTCGTGCGATTTAACGCCGCTTGACTAATTTCTGTGGGGCTACGTTAAGTCATTGGTTTATGCCAACACGCCGACAACGATGGAAGAGCTCAGAGCCAACATTGAACGTGAAATAGCGGCCGTTCCGGCCAAAATGTGTGGCCGAGTCGTTGAAAATTGGGTCCAACGAATCGACCGCTGCAAACGTGCCCGCTGTTGCCATATGAACGAACTCGAGTTCGATTCATAAATGTTTTGATTGTACTTCAAGCCAATAATAAAGTTTTTAAAATATCTCAAATGGTTTGCCTTTGAGTTGTCAAGTCGTTATTAGAAAACCCTATATTTAGGATCATGCTATTTGTTTTAACGGAAAGTTAACAAATAAACCACAGCATTAATAGATTCAGTTAAAACATTAAAAGAAATTCGTATCGAACTGTTCAGTTTTACTTTCGTCATTTTCTATTTTTTAAAAGACAAATAAAGTTTTTTTTTTTAAAGAAAATTTAAAAACGGAATTATTAATTTGCATACTACATTCATCCGGAATCTTGTAGGAGTCCTGATTCTGAATAATTTCACAGTTGAAACTGCTGTCAAAGTGCACGCTTGGCACGATGTATTCTCTACACTTCGTCAGTTTTGATGGTTTGTACTCTTGTGTTATAGACATGTCCTAAATGGCAGTGCGTCCATAGACCTGATTTTTTTTTTTTGATCAGATCGAGCTTTTATAAGGACCCTGAGCATTATCTCTATCCAGGAGTAGACCTTAACACTCCTGTTACCTTAAACTTGTGTAAGGTCTTTTACGCGCATCATAGGTACGAATGGGTCTAATTATGTTCTTGTGTGTCCAGTCTATTGTACGTGGTCTTAGTTCGAACCGTTTACCAAAGGTTCTTTGTTGTTGTTGTTTGTTTCTACATGAAGATTGCTCAAGGCTGTCCTTATAAGTTCGGTGTTTCCATTATTATATGTTCCTTCGATAGCTAGGTGGCGGCCATGGTGAATTCTTTGTAGTGCGTATTCTTTTATATAGTGGCTGCAAATTTGTGCAGTGTCATCTCTACTGATTTTCCTTTAAGGTAAGATTTGTTTGTTGAGTTTCTGTTTTACCGATTCAGCCTGAAGAGAACCTAAGAAGTTTATTCAATCGTCACACTACCAGAAGCAGAAATAATGGGACATCATCACCACCAGTTGTTGTAAAATCCAGCAACTCTCTCGAAAGAAATACTGCTGCAAACTACCGAAAGCAAAATGCCACCGAGCTTCGTCTGCACGATCTGCACTGCTGTTAGAAAGGAAGCCCTTTGTGTTGGCCAATTCTGATCCAGTAGAGGATCGAATTGACCGTTTCTCCAAGTTCTATCAGCTCATAATAGACAATTCCCTTCCAAACACTCACACATAACCTTGTTTGCCGTCAAACCAGTTCTTGAAGTCGTTTGTGGTCGATCACGGGCCTTTCACGATGATCGCTTGCATTGGATATTTTCGTATTTAATTCATTTTTCATCGCCCGTAATGAATCGTTTCAAATATGGTTCCATTTCGTTACTTTTGAGCAACGTTTCACTGATGGCTATTCGGTCAATTAAATTTATTTGCGTTAATTCACGTGGCACCCAAACATCGAGGTTCTATGAGTAGCCCGCTCCTTTTAGATGATTCCAAACTGTCATACTGATAATGTTCAGTGCCTCGGAAACTGAACTGAACCGTAAACTGCACAAATGTGGTTTTCCCATTTTTAAAGTAAAAGAGCATCACAGAGCAACGAATTACAAAACTGTCTTCACAAAAAATGTAGCCTGACATGTCACCTTTCAAACACGTGTTCGTTTGACACAATCAGATTAGTGTTTCCAGATAAATGGACACCAAAAAGATCTTGTGACAAAAAACCGCAGAGACTTTTTATATGACCCAATAAATTCATTGATACCCATATCTCAAAAATGGTTCATAGAACCCTATAATTCTGAGCCGACAGCCACAATTTGCCTACGCATAACACAATTTTTAGTATCTTACTGACGGTAGAACAGAAATTGTGAGATTGTGCGATGCAATCTGCCAATTTTTTTGTTTTTATCGAAAATTTTGTACTAAATTGCCGTGGGTGCTTCAAAATCGCTACTGAAATTTAAATACAAGCAATATCTCACAATAAGATGACCTACCTTATCTTGTGGAAAGTACACGCTCTGAAACTTATGTTTAAATAGACAGCATCCACAATTCGTTCCTATTGAGAGTCCGTAGAAATTCATAAACTTGTCTCAACCACTGGAAAGTCATTATCGGAAATCTGGAAAGTGGGCGACTTTTGTTTCTTTCTTTGTGATACAAACTGCAAACACGGCGTCTTCAAAAAACGACGAATAATAATTTTTATTTGTTTTTCAAAAAGTGGACAACTATACTTTGCATTCAAGTTCGGAAGTAAAAGGAGTGATAATATGTCGGACGAATTATCTTCTGGTGAGTTAAAAATTACGTCGTTGTAATATATCAATCAAAACAAAATAAATTTCCTTTTTCCGATTTAGTTACTTTTTCGTATGGCGAAAGGACTCCATCTGCTTCGCCATTTTCAGACGAAGAAAAGATAGAATTTCCACCCAAGGTGTTTTTGAGGTTATGGAACACACTAAAGACCCGAAAATCTTCCGAAAATTATGAGCTGTTCAAAATAATGGATGACGCGGAAAACAATGAGTGGGGTATGCTTCCGTTTTTATATTTATTATATATATTTTTTTTTTATCGAAAACGTAAATCTATCTTTTCAGATAGAACGCAGCAATCATGTTCAGGGTACCAAGAAAGATGCGCAAAAATAGAAAGAAAAAGGCGAGCAATTTTAGAAACGGAAAGAAAGAAAATGGAAAGAAAAAAAAAGTATACAAAGCGAAGAGAATCAAGGAAGAGAAAGCGAGAAAATCAGGACTTGGAACAGAGAAAGAAGCGCAAGCTTTTATCACGGAAACGCCGTCATTCCGTCGGCTAACCTGATATGTTCCCTGTGTCATCTTTATTTCTTTTATCTATTTTATTGGAACCCTTATATTATGGATTACTAAATAAAACAAACCACGTATTGGTTATCTTTTATTAAAATGATAATAAGTGAAAACAAGTGACAAGTGGTTGGAAGGTAGGTTCTTAACAAGGAAATGGAAAGTTGTTTACTGGTCCGGCGGTAAGGAAAGGAATTGGTAAGAATACTTCTGAGCATAGTTTCACTACTCATATGCTAGCTTGCACATTCCGAATCGAGACGTCTAGGGAGATTGTTTAACGGATCAAAATGAAGACGGAAACGTCGTTCGCTATTACTAACGATTATCTATTCCCCTTAATCAAGCATTGTCGTAAGAATGGTTCATGAACCTTCCCTGAAAAAATACAAGATTGAAAGCGTCTTTGGACATTCGGACATTCAATTAAAAATAATGAACGACACTTCGTCTGAAACAATAAGATAAGTGCCGTTTAAGGCATAAATGTCTCCTTGACACAGAAGTAGGTAGAGTTCTATATGCGTGTTGCCTCCTATTTGAAGGATTCTCTATCAGAGGTATACGCGTATTCTATATGCGCCCACCGCTATCCCATTAATAGATAAAAATTTAGCAAGAATATCATTTGTTTTCCCTTCTCTTGCGGTCAGCCTTCAAATAACATAGCTGTTATAAATACATATGTCCTGATACCATCGCGTCATTATGGTAGTTTTCTTCAATTTGCGTAAAAGAATTCATTTCTCAAAAGAGGTAAAGTATGCGTGGTTACCATCTCTTACCTTTCTTTTGTGCAAAACAGAAACAAAGAAATGTGAGTAGATATCAACCCTTAGTACGGATACTGAACAGTAATTGTTTATACCTGTTATATTTACGGCCTTGCAAATTGTATTATTTAAATACACGATGTACATATGTAGGTATCTGATTTTAAGACGACAGGACCTTTCATATACTTATTGTCACTCCCCTTTTGACTGAGCTCTTTGTGGACAAAGATACACAATAGCAGCAAGAGAGAGTAAGTAATGAACACATCTGTTATTAATTCTACTATTGGTTAGAAGGGGGAAAAAACAAGCTACTTCTTTTCAGAACCGTAGTAGTTAGCAAACTATGGAATTTGAAATATTTATGACATATTTCAATCCCATTCAAAGGATCAGATGAATTCTTCGCATATTTTAAGATGTTGTGACTACATAACTCAGTACACCACTACAGTCTTCTCAGATTCTTCAATAACAATACATCACTGCACAACTACTTCGTTTCATGCAATAGAATATAAATTTAATTTTTACCAGTAAACCTAGGAACCGTCAGAATCACCCAATTGACTCTTTCGAATAAGACTGCTGGCAAAAGAAAACACATGTAAATCCTACTTAATTGGTGGAAAGCACATCTCAAAAACAATCCTCAGTTTAATTCGCTAATAACAACTACGCGTCGTCGATATAGGCTTCCACCAAATCAATACATGTTTATCTACATCTTATCAAAATGTGCAACCTTTGCAGACCCTACATCTACGTATGACGAAAAGGAAACTGTCCAACTGTCCCCAAGTACAATAGATAACAATAATAGTAAATCCAATTTTTGTCTACTTTGTGTAATTTTTATTATTTTTTGTATTAATTGATATACATATGAGTAGGAAAACAGACTAAAGCAAGTTTTTCAAAACCAGTTCTCCGTGGTTAGTACCCCTCCTCGTTGATATCCTGGGTATTCTTGATCCATCCACTGTATAAGGCTTGGTGCGCTCTTCATCAATGCACGCTTTTTGCTTCAGAAACCCGCACAAAAAAAAAAAAAAATTTCGTATTAACAAATAATAAAATCGTTGGCATATTTTGCATTGTGGATGTTCTGCTAATCGTTTATGGACTCACAGATATCCTTTTTGATGGGTGGACCTTCACATAATATCGCTTTTTGAAAGTCGGTTGACCACTTCTCTTAATTTTCTTCTTCGTCCCAACCGGGCATTCTGCAAACAGGTTAGCTTCAAAATCCACCTTCATTTAGCTGCAAAAATATTTAAAAAACAGAAAAACTCGGATATAATACATAAATTTAACAAAATCATCTATGTCCTAGTCCCCTTCACAATCGACTTTTTCCGTCCAATCCAATACGGTAAATATTGGCTGGCACCAGGTCATTAGGACCATTCGTAGAGAAGTCTTCAGGGAACAGTTCCCCTTTGCAACATTTGACCAATCTTATTCTGTAGTTGAAAAATATACAGCTCAAACTGGTTTTTCCAATAAACTAGAAAAAACACACAAAACAGCAATATCGGAATAGCACCATTATCCCTTTCTTCAATCCCTACACAATACTACAAACCTGAAACACCAAATCACGAACACCGAGTTTACCGCTCCACCATCAGCTTCGATCTAGCACAACGACAAATAAAGCAAAACAAATTTTTTTCTTTTCTTAAAAAGCGCAAACGAATAGATACAGAAAACACAAAATATAATTGACTTCAAGAAAACAGGTCCATAGCCCATCCATAGCTCAATGACGAGATCGAAATCTTCCCTCTAAATGTGCTTCACAGATTAAGTGCCTCATGTGTACTCGCTGGTCTTCAAGGCAATTTAATAGCATTTAAAAAATCCAGTGTCATATTTTGGAGAGAACACAAAATCGCAAAAACATTGAATCCTGACCCTCCTCAGCAACAAGTACACTCAGCTTAATAGCTTTAAACTACATTAAGACACCGACTCAAACAATCCTGACCCAAGACGAATTGGTAATTACATTGCTCACTCAATTTTCATAAAGGAAATCAGCAACCAAGAACCACTAGTGCCAATAATCCCCATTCCCCACTTATCGACAGAAATAATTCGTAATCGAACTTAAATTATCCAGTCGCTGCTAACCAAATAAATCTATTATGCATGTCTAACATGATTAGCACAGTTGTCTTCACACAAAATCGAAAAACAGCTTCTATAATACAAAGAAGACATGTTTACAATAGAAGCACACCGCCCAATCTCTGTCTGACCACACCGCAAAACTACTTGAAAAATTGTTACAAAATGAACACTATGGTATGCAGTAAGGCAACACCATTTAAGGATGCAAATGTGCCCTACTCTACCTCAGAAACCGCCATATACATCTGGAGCACTGGGAAACAAAACGCATGCGTCAAAAAACCGACTAATAAAATAGGAATTTATGTCGTTTTAAATTAATGGGATGTGGGCCGTTAATGCGAAATCGTTTCTCAGTAATAACCATTCTGTATTAATTCTAATAATTGCAATTTTGCCACTTTGCACTAGATAAGGGCATCCTACAAAAATCACTCTTATCTTTCCCATCATTTTATTTTTTTAGCATTTGAAGATATAAGCAACAATCTGTCAAAGCACAAATACTTAAGTCACTGCCTATACGCTGATGACTTACATAATGTAACCGGAATACAAATACAATATCTTATGAAGTCAAAGACATTTAGGAAATGACGAGCTTGTCCGGAGCCATAACCATACACAACACTTTTGCCCTCGCCATCCTAACAACACGTCATGTAACAGCAAAGTCAGGGAGAAAGCATGTGATATGTATTAACATCCTTTTCGAAATAAAAGCTATCACAAGCACAAAAAACAATACAAGTCTGTTACATCTGTAACCTACTGAATAAATCGTTCAAATCCGTGGACCCTTAGACACACAGGTACCAAGGGTACGAGCTCTCAGACACATTTGCCAACAAAGCAACAGGTCACTTACACAATGTCTACATCACGCCGGATCTTACCAAATACATCAAAACAGGTACATCTACAAGCTAGCTGCTTAGAGAACATACCATTATTAAACAAACACGAAATGCTAGAAAAAAAGGCAAACAAATCCACATCGAAAGGATTCCTCTCTAAAATGCTAATACAGACGGTCATCCTTATATCAATTATATGTCACTTAAGCTAAATAAAATTAAACATAGTACTATAGAGCGGTGGGACTTAACTGTTACCTTTAATTCACTATGTGGGCGCCAGGTTACATGAGTCTTCCAATTGGATATACTCAAATTGAAGTCGATCATTTGACTCGCCATATTCGACACCTTTCGTAGATCAAAAGTTTAAATGACACGTTTCCTCCACATGCGTTGGCATGTCTCAAAGTAAATATCTTGCAATAACCGACGTGCTCGTGCACAGATCCCAGGACATCAATTTGTAGAGGCCACGTAACCATCGTTCTCTTGTGCATTTGTTTCCTAGGAGTACCTACTATAGAATTGAAATCTCAAATCATAATAAATCTCTTTTTAAAAGTATGATTCAACACAACTTACTGGTGATTGGGCAATGCACTATTCTATGAACGCGAATGTTAACTAATATAAACCAGTTGAAGCTCCATTGAAAATAGCTTCGTCCTGCCACTGGGATTTTATGGGTACAGCTGAATCAAAATCCATACACTGCTGGTCACCTTTAGTAAGTACTACGCAAACACCATCCATAGAAGTACTCGGATAAGTTGATAAGTTTGTTTGAATAAGGCCGCACAAAGAACGTCGGGCACCTGCGCAACAGAAAGAAAAATCCTTTGAAAACAAACTTTTTAAACAGCATGTTTGAATAAGGCCGCACAAGGAACGTCGGGCACCTGCGCAACAGAAAGAAAAATCCTTTGAAAACAAACTTTTTAAACAGCATGTACCACTCTGAAAAGCATATCACGATCCCGATAGTGATATGGATATCATCCAGGATTCTCTTTGAAGCGAATGATCTCAGCTTTTACATCTCTCACTTTGTTCAGTGACCAAATTGTTTTCCTATAATTTAAAATTTGCTTTGACAACAACTGTTTCTGTAGTTATTTCTTTCCAAAATTATTTCCTTATAGCCTCGCCTTCCAAGGGAAGATACTGGGAATTTGAATATATCATATTTTGGCTGTGTTCACATTAAACAAGGTAAACAATTTCTTTTTTTTTAATGATATCAGATATCTTTCTCGAAATCCACAATTCGAACAAAATTACATGTTACGCAAGGTATTATTTGATGTTTGTGGTTCGGTAATGGAAAGTGAAAGGATAGTGACAGGAGATACTAACATATAAATCGCACACAACCACTGGTGATATTTGATTTAATTGCTTCGGTTTTGAGTTCATTGTATCATAGAATCTTCCATTAGTATGAAAGGAAAAATGCGTGAGATAAAGATGAAGCCCTTGTCTGTGAGAAATATGTACTACCTACATCAAGTAAGTTGATTCAAATAAAGAAAGAACTATCTGCAAGCAATGTGGAAGATCTGCGGTGGAGTGCTCCGTCGGAGTTTATTACCGGTTTTAAACAAGTACAGGTAACTTATAAGATATGTTCATTTTTATATGGGCTGTTGTCATATGATTTTTTCTCATCTGTTACTACTGCAATATTGTCTTTTATATCTTTTAATTACTGTACGTGATATTTGGATAGCAAGACTTGTTTTGTACCTACCGTTCCTACTCATTATTTTTGTTTTTTTGAGAAGGTCACAAAAAGTTGGAAAGTACATTCTCACACACCCAATGTTTCTTTTTGCAGTTGAAACAATATCTGTCAAAACGAAAGCAAGTAATTCCTAAGGACGACGTAATAATCAACAAAATGCAGATGTGCATAAACCAGGCCATCAAAATCAGCAAGGAATACTAGATCGACAGAATGATACTCAGCATCGGTATTCGGCAAAATGCAGCACTTGTGGACAACCAGACGACGACGTAGTAGTAAGCTGTGACGAGGTACGTAAATATGGCATTAATCCCTGCTTGTGGTATTTTAAGTAGTAATCACACCGACGGGTTCCCTAAGGTTTACATACTCAAGTTAAATAAGTAGGGTTTACATTGAGTTAGTGTATCTGTATACGAGAGAGTGAACTGTTAGCCAACTCGTAGTTACAATAGCAGACACCATGATGCAACCCTACAAGTTTACCTCGCGTGTGTAAAACATATCTCTTTTGTGATGTTTAAAATAAAAGGAATCACTCTTGTGATATTTAAAAAGAAAAGAATTATATCAATTATGTCACTCTTGTGATATTTAAAATAAAAGGAAATATATCACTCTTGTGATATTTAAAATAAAAAGACAACTGTTCTTATTCCGACAACTGTTCTTTATTCCGTCTATCTTAAGACTGACTTACTTATTCATATTTCTGTCCACCAAACTTTATAATCAATCCGAATTAGAGGGATTCGGTTATTGATCTTTTTCATAAACAATTCTTAATGACCCAGTTCTAAATAGACGCTGGGTAAGGGATAATTCACTTCTGTATGCAAGTGTGTTTATTTGGGGCATGCATAGTCATTGATCCAAAGGCACTTGATCGATGACCATTTGGTTGAATGTTTCATAAGCGGTTATTATAATTGCTTCGATTTTGAGTGGAATGCAATTAGAGGAAAAGTATGTAATTAAATTGTGAAATATGTGACATGCGCAAGAAGACAAAATAATGAGTGCGCATTAAATAATTGTGAGTGATATGCTAGGTTGACAAATATATGACATGCCCAAGATGACTGCGCATTAAATAATTGTGGGTTTGGGGTGAGCAGTGGTAACTATACATGTAAACTCTATGGTAGTAGAGCGACGAAGTCCCGTGAGGGGCTAAATCCTGTGGGAAGGGAGTTGAAATCAAATGGAAAAAAATTTAACATTCATCCATTTTTTGATTTTTTATAACCAAAAAAAAAAAAAAACAGGTGACCGCGAAAGTAAATAATTACTCTTGAATCTTGGGCAGTAGAAGGATACATTCTCCACGTCTTCAACAGCATCACTACAAAATGGACGAAGAGGGAAGCCTTTTTTATTTTTAGAACGGTATAGATATGACATGTCCCGTTAGTAATTATGTGACATACATATAAATCGCCTTCTCTATGCTTGCGGCTTATTATAGTTTTAAAAATCAGAACAAGGCGAAAAGTCCATCGGCCTTTCGACGATAGCCCCCAGGACTGTTTCGACTGTCTTTTCTTCATGTTTCCCTTTGTTCTGCCACAGTTGTCTTTAAGTGTGTGATACGTTCAATCTCTTAAACAATTATAGGAAGATCTGACTAAATTTTGACTTTGATTTGGTCATCACCAACTTCGATTGGTCTACCAGAACGTTGGTTGATTGGTTGATGGATCATTGTTAAGTAGACAACATCATCAAGTTGACTTGTCTCTTTGTGAGCCTTTGAAGCTTTCTTGCCTTTACGGAAATAAAAAAAAACCAATATGTTGAAAAAATACACTCTTCGAATTGGACTCGATTTGCTTCTAAAATTAACTTAAAGTGGCAGTTATTAAATGTCAAAGGAAAAAAATAGGCGCTCGAACTTTGGCGGTGTATACCAGCTATGTTACAGAAGCTACATCTGTCAGATTTAGGGGGTTTAGTAACATGATATTTACGGGGCACACAATCGTCCTATTGAGCCAATAATTAGTCGTTTGGTGGACAAATTCAATCGACGGTGAGGTCTGCAGAAAATATTAATGCAGTGAACGGGAGTGTGCAGGACATCCCGAAAAAGTCTATGCCTCGTCGCGCATGAACATGGCATTGACCAAATTTAAGTCAATCCTTGCACCTGCGCATGCACAAAATTAAATTGACCCAGGAACTGAAACTAGTTGGAGTTGGAAACCGATTTCAGACGGAAAGTCATATTCAGCGACGGGGCACATTTTTAGTTGACTGATTAAGTCCACATGAGCTCTATTTGGAGTGGATTTTGGTTCGGCGGAGTCATTGACCCGTATTTCTTCCAAACTGTGCCTTTACAGTGTTGAGCAACGCGTGCACTATCAAAATGAGTGTTCAGTTTGGGCTATGTTCCCTGCGCTACATGATTTCTCCGGGGCACACAATCGTCCTATTGAGTCAACAATTAGTCGTTTGGTGGACAAATTCAATCGACGGTGAGCCCACATGAGCTCCATCAGTTGCAAATACATCCACAAAAATCCCTATTTGGAGTGCATCTTAGTTCGGCGGAGTCATTGGTCCATATTTCTTCCAAACTGAAGCTGGCACCACAAAAACTATCACCGGCTAGAGGCGAGAGTCATCGAGACCATGTGATTTAACGCCATTGGCCTTTTTCTTGTTGGGGTCTGTTTATTCACGGTTCTATACATATATGTATATGTTATACTATCTATCTATGATATCGAGCCCAATTTATGCGGCCAAGTCATCGAAAAGTGGACCTCCCGATACCACGGTGGCCATTTGGCTGAAATTATATTCGATACATGATGTAATAGGAATATTGAATAAAAATTTTGAATAAAAAAGAAATCAAGATATCTCATACACAACTTGCTTGATTTAAATTAGAGAGGACCAAACTATAATCAATAATCAACCATAATAAAGGAATTTTATATAAGTGTTTGTGTTGCTCTTGTTTGTGGCGTTTCACTATTAATATAAAAATTAAAGGTTTTACTCAACGGAAAAGAGGGTGGATCAAGTTTAATCAGCGAAGTAAATAACGGGTAATTCCTTATTCACTGTTATATGGCGACAGTGTGTCCCTTTCCTCGGGTGTTTATCAGTGCATATGATTTATGTAAGGATTTGTACGGTTGTTGTTTATTTTTCCTTTGTTTTACACACAACAGTAGAATAGAATTTTTGAAGTTTGGCGAGTCGATAATGTTTTTTTGTTGAATCGGGTTAGTTTTGTAACTATAGTGACACAGAAGGATTTCCTAGTTTTGATCCGAATGGGATGAAATTTATCATGAAACCGATTTGTCTTAGATTTTTTTCTAATCCAATGGGAAACGAAAGCGTGAAGTTATTTCCTTCTAAAGGTGTTCGTCCAGATACTGATAAAAAATTTCTACAACTGTGTTAAATTAGGGAACCTTAGGCTCTCTACTTGTTGAACAAACAATCGTCGGCAAGTGGTACTCTAGACTCGAAAACTTTAGCAACGCAAATCCGTAATACAAAAAGTGTAGTTTCTGCGGTAAGTTAAGTAATGAGGATACAACTCGCCAAGCGGAACAACGTGCTGGCTGAAAGGCAGTGAATCTTTGCAGCAACAGAATGTCTGTGATGGACAATACAACAGCTGTAGTCGTCAATTAGAAATTTCTTTGTTGTTTATTAGACACGGGATCAGGTTGGTCTTTGTTGGGAAGCGGTGTTGCTAATCTTAATATTTTTGGGAGATAAAGTTGAGTTTCTAATGGAGTTTAAGAAAATTGCTGTGGAGGTACCTTCCACATAATTTAAACGTGCTATCTGAATAATCATCATCGAATGAGATCTGCTCAGTGATCCTACTTTAGAAATTCGAGTTAATCGTTCTATAATGTACAATCAAAATTAAACCGTTGAAACATTGTTGCGGAAGTATTGTCAAACTTACCACCATTACAGGTGTATCAAAGGATATAGACTTGCAACTAAAAACCGGAAGGAACCCCAACCGCGTCCGAAAGACATTCATTTTGTCAGCTAACTGAAATCAAGAAAGATGAGTAGTTGGTTAGAAAACAACAGTTTCTACTAACAATTTAGTTTCCCCATTAAATGTTGGACAACGCCTATAGAGTTCACAACTCGTTCTTCCCCTCTCTTCTATCCTATTTTCTAAAAAAAAACTAAACACATACAATCAAATGCACTCGAGTCTTAAGTTTTTTTTTTTTTTTTTAAAGAATGAGCGCCGACATTAACCGTGACCATGAAATAGGGTAGAAACAGTAAACCTAAAGTTTTCCTGGTGTTGTTAACGTCTAGTAGCACACTCTGTAGAGTACTACAACGCTAGTGGCTTGTTAGGTATGCTATATTGTAGATATTTTAGTTCATTTAGTAGGCGTTGTATGTATAATTATAACAAAAGAATTTATTCAAATGAATCTAAACTATTTAACTATTTATCAAGCATTGTCGTAAGAATGGTTCATGAACCTTCCCTGAAAAAATACAAGATTGAAAGCGTCTTTGGACATTCGGACATTCAATAAAAAATAATGAACGACACTTCGTCTGAAACAATAAGATAAGTGCCGTTTAAGGCATAAATGTCTCCTTGACACAGAAGTAGGTAGAGTTCTATATGCGTGTTGCCTCCTATTTGAAGGATTCTCTATCAGAGGTATACGCGTATTCTATATGCGCCCACCGCTATCCCATTAATAGATAAAAATTTAGCAAGAATATCATTTGTTTTCCCTTCTCTTGCGGTCAGCCTTCAAATAACATAGCTGATATAAATACATATGTCCTGATACCATCGCGTCATTATGGTAGTTTTCTTCAATTTGCGTAAAAAAATTCATTTATCAAAAGAGGTAAAGTATGCGTGGTTACCATCTCTTACCTTTCTTTTGTGCAAAACAGAAACAAAGAAATGTGAATAGATATCAACCCTTAGTACGGATGCTGAACAGTGTAATTGTTTATACCTGTAATATTTACGGCCTTGCAAATTGTATTATTTAAATACCCGATGTACCTATGTAGGTATCTGATTTTAAGACGACAGGACTTTTCATATACTTATTGTCACTCCCCTTTTGACTGAGCTCTTTGTGGACAAAGATACACAATAGCAGCAAGAGAGAGTAAGTAATGAACACATCTGTTATTAATTCTACTATTGGTTAGAAGGGGAAAAGAAAAAGCTACTTCTTTTCAGCACCGTAGTAGTTAGCAAACTATGGAAATTGAAATATTTATGACATATTTCAATCCCATTCAAAGGATCAGTTGAATTCTTCGCATATTTTAAGATGTTGTGACTACATAATTCAGTACACAGTTCCATAGAAGATAAGACCATGTTCAACTTTAAATACAAGGGTTGTTTTTAGTGTGTTTAGTAGCGTATTGGTGTAACAGTTAAAACTTGTACAAGATAGTCTTTTAAGTATGTTCAGTTTCTTGTTGAGTTATGCGTTCAAGTTATTGATGTTGTCGTTCCATTTATATTTATTGTTAAATATTAAACCGAGGATTCTTAGTGTTGTTGTTTTTTGTAGTATAAAGTTGTTGGATTGGACATAGCAATTGCAGTGATGATTTCGACATATGCGTAGTTGCTTGCATTTGGGGGTTGATAGGGATGCTCCTGAAAAGGAGCACCAATCGCTTATATCTGCGAATAATAGGTCAAGATTGTGTTGGTGTTTTTTTTTTTTTTGATTTTTATTGAATTTTACGAATATGTTAAAATCATCTGCGTATGCTGTGAAACTAAGGTTTTTGTGTAGATGTATAATATTCGCGAGCTTATTGTAGGCAATGAGGAATAATATGACTTAGATGGGGGATACACGGCATTTAATTTTCCTGTTGGGCATAAAATTATTATAAAATTGGACCGATGTTTTATTCTTTGAGTTCGGTGGCTGTTGCGTGTATGCCGATACGGTCAAATGAATTTGAAAAGTCCAGTGACACTATTGATAAGTGTGTTTTGTGTGTGAGTGAGTCTGTTATCAGATCTGTGTAGAGTAGATTGTCTGTAATAGATTTACCTTTTTTGAAGCCGGTTTGATTAGTGTGGATAAATTTGTTTTTCCTGACAAACCACCATAAACGTTTAGCTATAATTTTGTCAAGGACTACTGAAGCAGGGGTTTAGGGATATTGGGCGGTATGAATTAATATCTGTTTTGTTTGAGCTTGGTTTGGGAATCGGGATGGAGAGGCTGGTTTTGTAGCTTTGGGGGATGAATTATTCAAAAATGTGATTGTAGTGTATGAGGATTCTATTTAAGAATGTATGTGGGGTTTTTTGTATCATGGGGTATGAAATTCTATCGATTCCGGGGTTATGTCCCTTTAGAGATACTGATCTCTTTTTCTATTTGTTGGGCTGTTTTGTATGCAGGTGATAGAGTGTAAGATAGAGATTCTTTGGCTTGGATGAAAATATGAGAGAAGTTGCTGTTATCGGCTTGTTTAGACCAATGTGCTGCAAAGATGGTCGCTATTGTAAATTTTTCTGATAACGGTAGGTTGGTTTCTGGGTTTATTATAGTAAGGATGTGTTTTATGTTATTTAGTACACAAAGTCGTCTAATGTTTATCCAAATTTTATTTGATATGGTAGTAGGTTGGATATTGAATGTAAATGTTGAAATGGCAGTTTGTTTGGCAGTTTTAAGTTCTCTTCTGAAAAGAGCGTTTGCCTTTTTGTATTTTATAATTTTTTCTCCGGTTATTGACGTTTGAATCTTTTGATTTGTTAATTTTTCTAAGGTTTTGTTCCACCACGGTACTTTTTTGTGTAAGATATGTGGAGAACTTTGTGGTATGGAGTGCTGAGCGCTTTGATGGACTATTTTATTAATGTTGGCAGTTTCTTTATTAATGTTATCGGAAAGTGGGATTATGTTGTTGTAATGTTTTATCAGTTTGGTGTATTTGGTGTATTTTTTCCCAGTTTGCCAGATGTAGTTTAAAGATTGGTTTACTGTGGTTGCTTTGGTTTTGGGTATGACTATTGTTAAAGAGAGTAATGAGAATGAGAAAGGTCATCGATTGTACTCCAATTTGCGTCTATTGATGGTTCCGGTGAGCAGAATGAGAGGAATGTGTTGTGGATAGAAAAATGGGTGGGAGATTTGTCGTTATGGAGTATTAAGTTCGAATTGTTTAGAAATGCTTGAATTATTTTCCCTCTGGTGTTGTAAGATGGTGAGCCCCAACTGGTCCCCCAGCTATTGAAGTCACCTAGTATTAACGTTGTCGAATGTTGGTTGAGTACATTATCCAAATCTAAAAATGTGAATTTTTTGGTAGGTGGTATGTATGCTGATATTACTTTTAATTTCTTAGCGGACTCGTTTTCGATACAGGATGCCTCGAACTCTTTAGAGATTGGTATTTCTTTTGACTGTATGGATTTATGTATAAGTAAGGCCGTTCCTCCGAAGGAATTAAAATGACAAGGTGAAGGTAGGGTAAAGTTAGTTGGGATGGGTATACTCTTGAGGGTGGTTATGTGTGTTTCTTGGAGGGCTATTATATGTGGTTGATATTTTTTTAATAATAATTTATAATTCACTAATTTGATGTAGCGTATGTTCCATTGAATAATTTTAAGTGTCATTTTAGTATGTGGTTATTGAATGTAATTTTGTTTATGTTCGAATATGAGGTTTTCGTCGTGAATTTGATTTGATAATACTTGCTTGCGCTTTTGATTTTATATGGATTCGTTGTCGCTATTGTTAGTGTATTTGTTTTTGTTTGAGGGTTTGGTTTTTGTCTTGGAAGGTTTGAAGTTAGCTGAAAGAGAGTTAGATTTATCTTTAGGAAAGATTCTTGCTTTTAATTTATCGGTGAGTTGTGATGTATATGGTCTCAATTTTACGCCAGCTGGGTTGCGGCAGTCAGTTTCCATGTCTTTTGGTTCGGTATGGTTTGGGTGTTTTTGATGAGATTGCTTGTTTGATGATGTTGTTTTGATTGATCCAGTTGTGTTTATTGTTGTCTTTAGTGAGTTGTGGCCACAGGATGTAGATGCAGATTGGGGGCTTAGATGTTGTTGCAGTGTAGAGTTGTATGTAGTTGCGTGCTGGGTGTTGTGTGATGTACTTGTTGGTGTATGTGTAATTGGTGATTGTTTTTGATGAGATTGCTTGTTTGATGATGTTGTTTTGATTGATCCAGTTTTGTTTATTGTTGTCTTTAGTGAGTTGTGGCCACAGGATGTAGATGCAGATTGGGGGCTTAGATGTTGTTGCAGTGTAGAGTTGTATTTAGTTGCGTGCTGGGTGTTGTGTGATGTACTTGTTGGTGTATGTGTATTTGGTGATTGGGTGATCGTGGTTTTCTGAGATGTGCGTTCGTAAGCGTTTTAGCATAGGAGGTTCTCATTTGATGGCCATGTCGATTGAAGTATATACCCAGTGCAGTTTTGTGGTCAACTTTTTCGACGGTTTTTAAAGCTGTCAATTCTTGTTGTTTGAGAAATGTTGGGCATTTGCGGTCAATGGGGCTGTGTTGGGGGTCAATTTCTGGGTTGTTTTGCAGTTTAGACAGTTTATTTTGTTTTTGCAGGATTCTCCTTCATTGGTGCGTCTTTCTTCTGAACAATTGTTACATGTTTCTGCGCTCTTGCAGATGGGAGTTAGTTGTCCGAAGCAAAGGCATTTTTTGCACCTGAGTGGAAGTGGGATGTATGGACGCACGCGAACAGTTTCGTAGCCAATTCTTAATGATTCAGGTAGTTTGTGTGTTGCAAATGTTATTATGATAAGTCTAGTTTCTACCAGCGTTGTATTGTTATCTTCATGGTTAAAGTTGTTTGATTGTTTTTTCATGTTTTTTTTTTTTTTTTTTTTTTTTTGACTTCAGTTACGTTTTGTGTTTTTAGTTCTTGAAGGATTATGGGTTCGTCTATGCTTTGTAGTTCGTTGCAATAAATAACACTTTTCAAAAAGTTTAATGTTTTATGTTCAGTTGCTGTTACTTCCATATCCGTCATTGTGGTTAGTTTTAGGAGTCTTATGGCTTGTATTTTATTTTTGTTTTGATTAAAAGGGTTCCGTCTCTTGTTTTTTTTTTTTTGCATGCTTGTTTTCTTTATGATGAACGGTGATACTTTTTCAAATGAGTTGTTGTCTTTTCTTTTGACTACAATAAATTTTGGTTCGTCTAATTGTGTGTTGTAGCAATTAGAAATATACTTTTTAATGTCCGGTGGTTCGTGCATGTTTACTCCTAATGAGCTTGCGTTAGGGTTAGATGATGTTGCTGCGTTTTTTGTTGTTGTGTTTATTCTTTTCTTTTTGGGGTTAATATTTTTTTGTAACTAATTTGCTGATAAAGATTTTGAGTGTTCGGCTTTATGTAACACGACTTGTGTCTTCGGAGGTTGAAGTGGTCCGGATGTAAAATTTTGTGTCTTTCAAAAAAATGCTTTAAATCAAAATCTTTATCTGATTGCGTCCTCTTAAAATTTCCAACTTCTACTGTGAAATATATGAATGTAGTGCGAAATTCAGCTACTTAGTTCCGAACCCTGGACTCGACAATTAGGTTTTCGCCGTTGATTAAAACACAGCGGGAATTGAAAGAAAATGAATAAATGGAAATTCTGGTGAAAATATACAGAGCACAACAGCTGTGGCGGTATTGTGGTTTGTGCTGAAAAAGCATAGAAGGAAAGGGATACTGAGAGGCAAATTGAAAAAGTCTCCACCAAACTCTCACAAACTTCCAGATATTAGAACCTGAGGTTTTAATGCATTGAATGCTCTTAAATTAGAACTTCACACATTTTTGTATTTATGGTATTTTTTTTAATAAAAGGGGGATTCTGTAAAGTAGCGAAAGCTAAGACAATTAGTTTTAAAGTTCCTATGTGCACCGAAAATTATTACGTGAACAAATTCCATAAAGTCAAAGGAATGGGAGATAGTTAATGAATTGTTTAACAAAAATTCTTCTTCCGATTTTCCACAAAGTTTGGTATCCGTAAATTTGAATATTGTTGATCAATGATAATTTCCGTTCCAATAGTTTCTACTTTTAGTCAATATCTTCTTTTGAAGCTTATAAAGTCACTACAGCTATGGACAATTTTAAATCCCATACAAAAAATGTTTCTCGAATATTTATGTCACTCGGTCTCTCTCCTCACAGTTTTGTCAGAAATGTTTTGGCTACTATCAGAGAGAAGACCACGTAAAGCAAATCGTAAAAACCTGTGTTGAACTGCTTAGCCTGCAAGCGGCTGCAGGAACTTAGCCTGCACATTTAAGAAGAGGCCTAACTAAAGTTATGTAAAGTAATTTGGTAACGTAAGGATTGGAAAACTCTTTAGACCAACGCTTGATGAAGCCAAGGGCAGGGTTGGCAACACATTCACTGAAGAAACAGAGGTTTAGGGTTGGATTGTTGAGGAAGATAAGTAAAGTCTTAAAGTGTGCTGGGTTAGATATTAATTTGATTTGCAGTGGGAGTGAGTTCCATAGTTTGGCAGCATGATTGAAAAATAAACGTGAGGAATTAAGTATAGGCGACGATAAGGAACGATACAAATATTTCTTACGGAACGATTAAAGACAATCTTCTCCAGGACGGAGATTTATTGATAATAATTTTATGTAAAAATATACAATTTCCTACATCGATATCCTTGTTGCAGTGTGCAACCTTGTAGCTTTTTAAAGTGTTCAGAGGTATGGTCGTATCTTCTAATCAATCTGAATCAAGAGCACTATAGATAACCTCAGAATATGTAATGAGAGGCAATATTAATGTCAATGCCAACTTACGTCTTGTTTCAATAAGAGTAAGATACGAAATAAGCCACAGTTTACGTAAACATTCATAGACCACACCAATAACTGTGCTAGCCTGAAAGGTTAGGATCGATAATAAAACCAGGTGTAATTTTAGTAATAGCAGACATGAGCATATGTCTGGCAAGATATAAATATTAAAATTTTCTCTTGGATATTGGTACTACTTGGGATTTTGTTGGGTTTAGGAACAACCCATTAGCAACGGACGAAACAGAAATTTGGGTAAAATCCTCATTAACCAAGAGAGCCAGTTCATCAATCTTGATAAAGGGATTGCCTAGATGGAGTTGTAGGTCATATGCATAAGGATGCACAGAAGTGTGGGTACAGACTGATTGGAGATCGTTGATGCACATTCGGAACAGTATTGGACCAATAATTGACCCTTGTGGAACACCTTTAATTAAGGCCTTCAGTGAAAAGGATTTGTCGCCAGAAATGACTCTCTGGAATCTACTTGATAAATAGCTGCCAATAAGTTCTACAGCCCTATCACTGAGACCAAACAAGTTTTTAAGCTTCCACCTTAGAATGTTGTGGTCTACCCTATCAAAAACATTCGAGAAATCAGGCAAACAAAGTAGGCTTATATGACCCTTATCGTAATCTTGCCGTATTACATCAAGTAGGTTTGGCGAAGTCGTAGATCAACTACGATTTGCTGTTAAGACTGCTTTGTTTTTGGTAAAGCAAGTTGTTAATGGTCCCATGACTTACCATAGTATTTGTTTCTCTAAGTCTTTTTCAAAGGTAGGATGCTTATTGGTCTGAAAGCAGAAGAATTGGTGTTTGTTCTTTTTTTTGCGATTGGAAGGACCATGTAGTTTTCCAAGGCTGGAGAAAAGTTAATGTAGTAATGCAAAAGTTAATAATGTGGGTGAGATGGGCTATAATTTGGGGTAAAATGAGATTAACAAATCGTAGGGGTATATTTGTAAACTTCATCTTCACTTACAAATTGAAAATCTTCCAGTCTGAGAACACAGCTCGCCAAACTCGCCGATATTCGATTAATATCAAAATCACTCCCGGAGAGTTGGTTGCCTGCTAAATACTCATCAGTGGCGAGGCGACCATATAACTCGACTCCCAGCCAATTACCTTTCAAAATTCTACTTTTCAACAACCCGAAAAATATCGGGTTCACTGTGTTTGACACGTTTTTATGCAAAAATAACCCACTTTTCTTGGCGTTATCGTTTGGGCAGTCAGAAGTTCTCTTTTTGGGTATTCCGATTTTATTTACAAATTAACACTAAAAACTTCTTCGCAATTATTATCTTCTTTTAATTTTCAAATATACATATTTGCTTGCGAATTAATTAACTTGCTTAACTTGCCCAAAACCAGCCGATTGCAGTTTTGATTGCTAATTTGACATACAATATTATTCGACGTTTATACATTTTGACATAAAATGCAGGAGAGAAATTTTGATTCTCAAATGAGAAGCAAAATTTTGTTTCCGAAAAAATAAGGGGAAATGATATTACGTGACTTTTCTTCTCCGGAGCACACAGAAAAGCGCAAACGAAAACGCCATATTAGATTATTTCTATTTGAAGCAGATTGCGATGAGTAACTAAAAGTAACTTTGAGTGTAATTATTGCTGTGCAATAAAAAATTAATTAAAAACAGCAAAAAGTGTGAAAAGTTTAAACTGTGATATTTTCAGTTAGATTCAGCTAATTTAAAATAATTATTAGGAGTAAATAACAATATTATGAAAATGATTTTTGTAAGTTAAATTTTCTTTAAAAAAAAGCTTTAGAGATAGGATGCTCCACTCCTTCTATGAAAATAGATTATAAGCGCAAGGATGGTTTTGTTTCGCATTTCAATGCATCCATATACCAAAAATATACTTGGTTGACTTCTTTTTTCAAATTCTCCTACTGTTTGGCGCCGTACAGGTTCCGCTGACATAAACAATTTACCATAGTTAATTCGGCAAAAAAAAACATGTCAAAACGGAAAAACATATTCGTAGCTGTTTATCTTTGCACGAATTTGGCACTAATCGTATTGAAATCGTAAGTTAATGGAACGTTTTATAGATACAGAAGTTATTTTAGGCAAACAGGAAAAGCCAGATTCTAATAATCGTGGCAATTATGTTGAAACAATTTATACTTATCTAAGTATTACACATTAATAGACTCCCAATTACTTCAGTGCTAAAGTGCACGTAATCCAGTTTTTTCGGGTCTTTCAAATGATATTCAAAAGTATTTGATACATAGTATCGCTGCAGTGATTAAAGATGCAATCAAAGTAGAAATAAGTGAAACGCGTTTTGTGTCTATTATGATTGATGAAACACCAGACGTGAGCCATAGGGAACAACTAAGTGTCGTATTGCGTTACTTATCGAAGGAAGGAATAGAGGAAAGGTTTCTTGTTTTTTTTGACTTAAGTGAGAGTCGTTATGCAGACAGGCTCTCAAAATACATTTTTAATATACCTGATGTATACGGTTGCAAGGAAAAGTTAATTGGGCAATCTTACGATGGTGCCGCGGTTATGTCAAGGGAAGTGAATGGTATTAAAAAAAAAAGTCCTCGATGCCTATCCAATGGCAAATTTTATTCCCTACTACGCACATGTTTTAAATTTGGTGTTATCCCGATCACTAGAAAGTATACCTGAGTTAAAGGTTTTTTTTTTTTTGGCAATATAGACACTGTAGTACGCATTTTAAATATCAACTAAATGTTCAAATGTTTTAAAACAAAAAGCAAACCGAAGCATGCCGGGAGTATGAGAAACTCGCTGGCATTACCATTCATGTATAATTAAGGTTTTTTAAACTGTAGATTAGATATTATTGAAACTTTTAACCAAATATTAGACAATCCAAGAGAATGGGATAATGACGCACTTTCAATGGCCGAAACTTTATTGTTTAAATTAGAAGGAAAAGATTTATGTTTTCTACTGCATACGGTTTCCGAGATTTTTGCTAAAGCGGATGTGTTGTTAAATTTAATACAAAATAAACAAACGGATGTTAAATTTGCTAAGCGAGAAATCGAGTGTTTTGTGTCTTGGCTTTGTACTGAGTTTCTAAAAAAATTTGATTCCATTTTTGAAAGCATAAACGATTGTGCTGAACCTCCACGAAAACGCCGATTATATACCTTATTTGTAAATATTATACGTGGAGTTTTTTAAATTAATTTTTTATTTAAGTATATATTTATTTATTTATTTAACAAATCGTCATTTGTGAAGTCCCTAATTTTTTTATTACTTACTATCACTTTTTTTAAGGTATCGCATTTGCATCTGAAAAAAAAAGGTTTCTTTCGAAACCACTTTTATTATAAAGGGTTTTCCAAAAGGGACTTGAAAACTTTGAATTTAATTTGTGAACGCATTCTTTCACTAATCATCAAACTGTCACTGTCAATTTATTCAGTAAGCTCAACATTTTCATCATGGTAAAGTACACTAACGAGCTACGTTCTACGATTCGGTTCTGGAGAAGATGTCCCAAGATGATGAATTTCATCGCAAAATCACCTTCAGTGAAGAAGCTCATTTTTGGCTCAATGGGTTCGTCGTTATTGGTTGGGTGAAAACCCACATGTGCTTCATGAATCACCACTTCATCCACAAAAAATAACTGTTTGGGGCGGTTTGCATGCCGGCGGTTTTATTGGGCCATATTTTTTCGTCGACGATAACGATCGTCACGTTACTGTAAATGGTCAGCGTTATCGCGCCATGATTACGTATTATTTTTGGCACGAATTGATATGGACTTGGACGACATGTGGTTTCAACAGGATGGTGCCACAAGCCACACAGCAAATGCTACAATCGATTTATTGAAGAGTAAGTATGGTGAGCTTTTTATCTCAAGAAATGGGCCAGTCGATTGGCCGCCTCGTTCGTGCGATTTAACGCCGCTTGACTAATTTCTGTGGGGCTACGTTAAGTCATTGGTTTATGCCAACACGCCGACAACGATGGAAGAGCTCAGAGCCAACATTGAACGTGAAATAGCGGCCGTTCCGGCCAAAATGTGTGGCCGAGTCGTTGAAAATTGGGTCCAACGAATCGACCGCTGCAAACGTGCCCGCTGTTGCCATATGAACGAACTCGAGTTCGATTCATAAATGTTTTGATTGTACTTCAAGCCAATAATAAAGTTTTTAAAATATCTCAAATGGTTTGCCTTTGAGTTGTCAAGTCGTTATTAGAAAACCCTATATTTAGGATCATGCTATTTGTTTTAACGGAAAGTTAACAAATAAACCACAGCATTAATAGATTCAGTTAAAACATTAAAAGAAATTCGTATCGAACTGTTCAGTTTTACTTTCGTCATTTTCTATTTTTTAAAAGACAAATAAAGTTTTTTTTTTAAAGAAAATTTAAAAACGGAATTATTAATTTGCATACTACATTCATCCGGAATCTTGTAGGAGTCCTGATTCTGAATAATTTCACAGTTGAAACTGCTGTCAAAGTGCACGCTTGGCACGATGTATTCTCTACACTTCGTCAGTTTTGATGGTTTGTACTCTTGTGTTATAGACATGTCCTAAATGGCAGTGCGTCCATAGACCTGATTTTTTTTTTTTGATCAGATCGAGCTTTTATAAGGACCCTGAGCATTATCTCTATCCAGGAGTAGACCTTAACACTCCTGTTACCTTAAACTTGTGTAAGGTCTTTTACGCGCATCATAGGTACGAATGGGTCTAATTATGTTCTTGTGTGTCCAGTCTATTGTACGTGGTCTTAGTTCGAACCGTTTACCAAAGGTTCTTTGTTGTTGTTGTTTGTTTCTACATGAAGATTGCTCAAGGCTGTCCTTATAAGTTCGGTGTTTCCATTATTATATGTTCCTTCGATAGCTAGGTGGCGGCCATGGTGAATTCTTTGTAGTGCGTATTCTTTTATATAGTGGCTGCAAATTTGTGCAGTGTCATCTCTACTGATTTTCCTTTAAGGTAAGATTTGTTTGTTGAGTTTCTGTTTTACCGATTCAGCCTGAAGAGAACCTAAGAAGTTTATTCAATCGTCACACTACCAGAAGCAGAAATAATGGGACATCATCACCACCAGTTGTTGTAAAATCCAGCAACTCTCTCGAAAGAAATACTGCTGCAAACTACCGAAAGCAAAATGCCACCGAGCTTCGTCTGCACGATCTGCACTGCTGTTAGAAAGGAAGCCCTTTGTGTTGGCCAATTCTGATCCAGTAGAGGATCGAATTGACCGTTTCTCCAAGTTCTATCAGCTCATAATAGACAATTCCCTTCCAAACACTCACACATAACCTTGTTTGCCGTCAAACCAGTTCTTGAAGTCGTTTGTGGTCGATCACGGGCCTTTCACGATGATCGCTTGCATTGGATATTTTCGTATTTAATTCATTTTTCATCGCCCGTAATGAATCGTTTCAAATATGGTTCCATTTCGTTACTTTTGAGCAACGTTTCACTGATGGCTATTCGGTCAATTAAATTTATTTGCGTTAATTCACGTGGCACCCAAACATCGAGGTTCTATGAGTAGCCCGCTCCTTTTAGATGATTCCAAACTGTCATACTGATAATGTTCAGTGCCTCGGAAACTGAACTGAACCGTAAACTGCACAAATGTGGTTTTCCCATTTTTAAAGTAAAAGAGCATCACAGAGCAACGAATTACAAAACTGTCTTCACAAAAAATGTAGCCTGACATGTCACCTTTCAAACACGTGTTCGTTTGACACAATCAGATTAGTGTTTCCAGATAAATGGACACCAAAAAGATCTTGTGACAAAAAACCGCAGAGACTTTTTATATGACCCAATAAATTCATTGATACCCATATCTCAAAAATGGTTCATAGAACCCTATAATTCTGAGCCGACAGCCACAATTTGCCTACGCATAACACAATTTTTAGTATCTTACTGACGGTAGAACAGAAATTGTGAGATTGTGCGATGCAATCTGCCAATTTTTTTGTTTTTATCGAAAATTTTGTACTAAATTGCCGTGGGTGCTTCAAAATCGCTACTGAAATTTAAATACAAGCAATATCTCACAATAAGATGACCTACCTTATCTTGTGGAAAGTACACGCTCTGAAACTTATGTTTAAATAGACAGCATCCACAATTCGTTCCTATTGAGAGTCCGTAGAAATTCATAAACTTGTCTCAACCACTGGAAAGTCATTATCGGAAATCTGGAAAGTGGGCGACTTTTGTTTCTTTCTTTGTGATACAAACTGCAAACACGGCGTCTTCAAAAAACGAAGAATAATAATTTTTATTTGTTTTTCAAAAAGTGGACAACTATACTTTGCATTCAAGTTCGGAAGTAAAAGGAGTGATAATATGTCGGACGAATTATCTTCTGGTGAGTTAAAAATTACGTCGTTGTAATATATCAATCAAAACAAAATAAATTTCCTTTTTCCGATTTAGTTACTTTTTCGTATGGCGAAAGGACTCCATCTGCTTCGCCATTTTCAGACGAAGAAAAGATAGAATTTCCACCCAAGGTGTTTTTGAGGTTATGGAACACACTAAAGACCCGAAAATCTTCCGAAAATTATGAGCTGTTCAAAATAATGGATGACGCGGAAAACAATGAGTGGGGTATGCTTCCGTTTTTATATTTATTATATATATTTTTTTTTTATCGAAAACGTAAATCTATCTTTTCAGATAGAACGCAGCAATCATGTTCAGGGTACCAAGAAAGATGCGCAAAAATAGAAAGAAAAAGGCGAGCAATTTTAGAAACGGAAAGAAAGAAAATGGAAAGAAAAAAAAAGTATACAAAGCGAAGAGAATCAAGGAAGAGAAAGCGAGAAAATCAGGACTTGGAACAGAGGAAGAAGCGCAAGCTTTTATCACGGAAACGCCGTCATTCCGTCGGCTAACCTGATATGTTCCCTGTGTCATCTTTATTTCTTTTATCTATTTTATTGGAACCCTTATATTATGGATTACTAAATAAAACAAACCACGTATTGGTTATCTTTTATTAAAATGGTAATAAGTGAAAACAAGTGACAAGTGGTTGGAAGGTAGGTTCTTAACAAGGAAATGGAAAGTTGTTTACTGGTCCGGCGGTAAGGAAAGGAATTGGTAAGAATACTTCTGAGCATAGTTTCACTACTCATATGCTAGCTTGCACATTCCGAATCGAGACGTCTAGGGAGATTGTTTAACGGATCAAAATGAAGACGGAAACGTCGTTCGCTATTACTAACGATTATCTATTCCCCTTAATCAAGCATTGTCGTAAGAATGGTTCATGAACCTTCCCTGAAAAAATACAAGATTGAAAGCGTCTTTGGACATTCGGACATTCAATTAAAAATAATGAACGACACTTCGTCTGAAACAATAAGATAAGTGCCGTTTAAGGCATAAATGTCTCCTTGACACAGAAGTAGGTAGAGTTCTATATGCGTGTTGCCTCCTATTTGAAGGATTCTCTATCAGAGGTATACGCGTATTCTATATGCGCCCACCGCTATCCCATTAATAGATAAAAATTTAGCAAGAATATCATTTGTTTTCCCTTCTCTTGCGGTCAGCCTTCAAATAACATAGCTGTTATAAATACATATGTCCTGATACCATCGCGTCATTATGGTAGTTTTCTTCAATTTGCGTAAAAGAATTCATTTCTCAAAAGAGGTAAAGTATGCGTGGTTACCATCTCTTACCTTTCTTTTGTGCAAAACAGAAACAAAGAAATGTGAGTAGATATCAACCCTTAGTACGGATACTGAACAGTAATTGTTTATACCTGTTATATTTACGGCCTTGCAAATTGTATTATTTAAATACCCGATGTACATATGTAGGTATCTGATTTTAAGACGACAGGACCTTTCATATACTTATTGTCACTCCCCTTTTGACTGAGCTCTTTGTGGACAAAGATACACAATAGCAGCAAGAGAGAGTAAGTAATGAACACATCTGTTATTAATTCTACTATTGGTTAGAAGGGGGAAAAAACAAGCTACTTCTTTTCAGAACCGTAGTAGTTAGCAAACTATGGAATTTGAAATATTTATGACATATTTCAATCCCATTCAAAGGATCAGATGAATTCTTCGCATATTTTAAGATGTTGTGACTACATAACTCAGTACACCACTACAGTCTTCTCAGATTCTTCAATAACAATACATCACTGCACAACTACTTCGTTTCATGCAATAGAATATAAATTTAATTTTTACCAGTAAACCTAGGAACCGTCAGAATCACCCAATTGACTCTTTCGAATAAGACTGCTGGCAAAAGAAAACACATGTAAATCCTACTTAATTGGTGGAAAGCACATCTCAAAAACAATCCTCAGTTTAATTCGCTAATAACAACTACGCGTCGTCGATATAGGCTTCCACCAAATCAATACATGTTTATCTACATCTTATCAAAATGTGCAACCTTTGCAGACCCTACATCTACGTATGACGAAAAGGAAACTGTCCAACTGTCCCCAAGTACAATAGATAACAATAATAGTAAATCCAATTTTTGTCTACTTTGTGTAATTTTTATTATTTTTTGTATTAATTGATATACATATGAGTAGGAAAACAGACTAAAGCAAGTTTTTCAAAACCAGTTCTCCGTGGTTAGTACCCCTCCTCGTTGATATCCTGGGTATTCTTGATCCATCCACTGTATAAGGCTTGGTGCGCTCTTCATCAATGCACGCTTTTTGCTTCAGAAACCCGCACAAAAAAAAAAAAAAATTTCGTATTAACAAATAATAAAATCGTTGGCATATTTTGCATTGTGGATGTTCTGCTAATCGTTTATGGACTCACAGATATCCTTTTTGATGGGTGGACCTTCACATAATATCGCTTTTTGAAAGTCGGTTGACCACTTCTCTTAATTTTCTTCTTCGTCCCAACCGGGCATTCTGCAAACAGGTTAGCTTCAAAATCCACCTTCATTTAGCTACAAAAATATTTAAAAAACAGAAAAACTCGGATATAATACATAAATTTAACAAAATCATCTATGTCCTAGTCCCCTTCACAATCGACTTTTTCCGTCCAATCCAATACGGTAAATATTGGCTGGCACCAGGTCATTAGGACCATTCGTAGAGAAGTCTTCAGGGAACAGTTCCCCTTTGCAACATTTGACCAATCTTATTCTGTAGTTGAAAAATATACAGCTCAAACTGGTTTTTCCAATAAACTAGAAAAAACACACAAAACAGCAATATCGGAATAGCACCATTATCCCTTTCTTCAATCCCTACACAATACTACAAACCTGACACACCAAATCACGAACACCGAGTTTACCGCTCCACCATCAGCTTCGATCTAGCACAACGACAAATAAAGCAAAACAAATTTTTTTTCTTTTCTTAAAAAGCGCAAACGAATAGATACAGAAAACACAAAATATAATTGACTTCAAGAAAACAGGTCCATAGCCCATCCATAGCTCAATGACGAGATCGAAATCTTCCCTCTAAATGTGCTTCACAGATTAAGTGCCTCATGTGTACTCGCTGGTCTTCAAGGCAATTTAATAGCATTTAAAAAATCCAGTGTCATATTTTGGAGAGAACACAAAATCGCAAAAACATTGAATCCTGACCCTCCTCAGCAACAAGTACACTCAGCTTAATAGCTTTAAACTACATTAAGACACCGACTCAAACAATCCTGACCCAAGACGAATTGGTAATTACATTGCTCACTCAATTTTCATAAAGGAAATCAGCAACCAAGAACCACTAGTGCCAATAATCCCCATTCCCCACTTATCGACAGAAATAATTCGTAATCGAACTTAAATTATCCAGTCGCTGCTAACCAAATAAATCTATTATGCATGTCTAACATGATTAGCACAGATGTCTTCACACAAAATCGAAAAACAGCTTCTATAATACAAAGAAGACATGTTTACAATAGAAGCACACCGCCCAATCTCTGTCTGACCATACACCGCAAAACTACTTGAAAAATTGTTACAAAATGAACACTATGGTATGCAGTAAGGCAACACCATTTAAGGATGCAAATGTGCCCTACTCTACCTCAGAAACTGCCATATACATCTGGAGCACTGGGAAACAAAACGCATGCGTCAAAAAACCGACTAATAAAATAGGAATTTATGTCGTTTTAAATTAATGGGATGTGGGCCGTTAATGCGAAATCGTTTCTCAGTAATAACCATTCTGTATTAATTCTAATAATTGCTATTTTGCCACTTTGCACTAGATAAGGGCATCCTACAAAAATCACTCTTATCTTTCCCATCATTTTATTTCTTTAGCATTTGAAGATATAAGCAACAATTTGTCAAAGCACATATTTTTGAATCGCCTGAGAATTTAAAGATATCATCTTTTGGCTGTGCTTACATTGAAGAAGATAAACACTTTAAGCTATTTTATGCCAAAATGCTTAAATCGAAAAAAATTACATGTTACACACGGAATTGAAATGAAAAGTGAAAGAATAGTGACAGGACATATACCACACACAACCACTGCTGGTATTTGATTGCTTTGGTTATGAGTCCATTGTATCATAGAGTCATTATTAGTATGAAAGGAAAAATGAGCGAGAATAAGAAGAAGCCCTTGTCTGCGGGGAATATGCAATACACAAAGTTGAGTTGAACAGATACAGGTGCAGGTACTTGTAAAATATATAAATTGTTATATGGGCTGTTGACATGTGGTATTTTCTCATCTGTTACTACTGCAATATTGTCTTTTATGCCTTTTAATTACTGTACATTATATTTGGATGGCAAGACTTGTTTTGTACCTACGGTTCCTACTCATTTCTTTTGTTTCTTTTGAGAAGGTCACAAAAAGTTGGAAAGACTTACACCCAATGTTTCTTTGTGTCAAGACAAAAGGAAGGAAATACCTAAGGACGACGTAATAATCAGCAAAATGCAGATGTGCATAAACCAGGCCATCAAAATCAACAAGGAATACTAGATTGACAGAATGATACTCTACCACAAAAAGCAATGTTATGTACTAACATCCTTTTCGAAATAAAAGCTATCACAAGCACAAAAAACAATACAAGTCTGTTACATCTGTAACCTACTGAATAAATCGTTCAAATACGTGGACCCTTAGACACACAGGTACCAAGGGTACGAGCTCTCAGACACATTTGCCAACAACGCACCAGGTCACTTACACAATGTCTACATCACGCCGGACCTTACCAAATACATCAAAACACGTCCATCTACAGACAAGCTAGCTACTTAGAGAACATACCATCATTAAACAAACACGAAATGCTAGAAAAAAAGGCAAACAAACCCACATCAAAAGGATTCCTCTCTAAATTGATAATATAGACGGGCATCCTTATATCAATTATATGTGACTTAAGCTAAATGAAATTAAACATAGTACTGTAGAGCGGTGGGACTTAACTGTTACCTTTAATTCACTATGTGGGCGCCAGGTTTCATGAGTCTTCCAATTGGATATACTCAAATTGAAGTCGATCATTTGACTCGCCATATTCGACACCTTTCGTAGATCAAAAATTTAAATGACACGTTTCCTCCACATGCGTTGGCTCACATGTCTCAAAGTAAATATGTTGCAATAATCGACGTGCTCGTGCACAGATCCCAGGACATCATACTTGTAGAGGCCACGTAACCATCGTTCTCTTATGCATTTGTTTCCTAGAAGTACCTACTATAGAATTGAAATCTCAAATCATA
The DNA here is from genome assembly GCA_907269105.1 of Volucella inanis. Lineage (NCBI taxonomy): Eukaryota > Metazoa > Arthropoda > Insecta > Diptera > Syrphidae > Volucella > Volucella inanis. Next base: position 24,821,384 of record OU026158.1, read on the forward strand.
ATAAATCTCTTTTTAAAAGTATGATTCGACACAACTTACTGGTGATTGGGCAATGCACTATTCTATGAAAGCGAATGTTAACTAATATAAACCAGTTGAAGCTCCATTGGCTCATCACATTTCCGACTGATGGAGGAACAGGAGCACGATCGTAGGGTTTTCTCCTGTTGGAGGTGTCATACACCCTACGCTTTCAGTTAATGTTTAAATACTAAACACATTACGAAATTTTACATTAAGTAGTTCTAGACGTGAACTGAAAATAGTTTCGTCCTGCCACTGGGATTTTATGGGTACAGCTGAATCAAAATCCATACACTGCTGGTCACCTTTAGTAAGTACTACGCAAACACCATCCATAGAAGTACTCGGATAAGTTGATAAGTTTGTTTGAATAAGGCCGCACAAGGAACGTCGGGCACCTGCGCAACAGAAAGAAAAATCCTTTGAAAACAAACTTTTTAAACAGCATGTACCACTCTGAAAAGCATATCACGATCCCGATAGTGATATGGATATCATCCAGGATTCTCTTTGAAGCGAATGATCTCAGCTTTTACATCTCTCACTTTGTTCAGTGACCAAATTGTTTTCCTATAATTTAAAATTTGCTTTGACAACAACTGTTTCTGTAGTTATTTCTTTCCAAAATTATTTCCTTATAGCCTCGCCTTCCAAGGGAAGATACTGGGAATTTGAATATATCATATTTTGGCTGTGTTCACATTAAACAAGGTAAACAATTTCTTTTTTTTTAATGATATCAGATATCTTTCTCGAAATCCACAATTCGAACAAAATTACATGTTACGCAAGGTATTATTTGATGTTTGTGGTTCGGAAATGGAAAGTGAAAGGATAGTGACAGGAGATACTAACATATATATCGCATACAACCACTGGTGATATTTGATTTAATTGCTTCGGTTTTGAGTTCATTGTATCATAGAATCTTCCATTAGTATGAAAGGAAAAATGCGTGAGATAAAGATGAAGCCCTTGTCTGTGAGAAATATGTACTACCTACATCAAGTAAGTTGATTCAAATAAAGAAAGAACTATCTGCAAGCAATGTGGAAGATCTGCGGTGGAGTGCTCCGTCGGAGTTTATTACCGGTTTTAAACAAGTACAGGTAACTTATAAGATATGTTCATTTTTATATGGGCTGTTGTCATATGATTTTTTCTCATCTGTTACTACTGCAATATTGTCTTTTATATCTTTTAATTACTGTACGTGATATTTGGATAGCAAGACTTGTTTTGTACCTACGGTTCCTACTCTTTATTTTTGTTTTTTTGAGAAGGTCACAAAAAGTTGGAAAGTACATTCTCACACACCCAATGTTTCTTTGTGCAGTTGAAACAATATCTGTCAAAACGAAAGCAAGTAATTAAGGACGACGTAATAATCAACAAAATGCAGATGTGCATAAACCAGGCCATCAAAATCAGCAAGGAATACTAGATCGACAGCATGATAGTCAGCATCGGTATTCGGCAAAATGCAGCACTTGTGGACAACCAGACGACGACGTAGTAGTAAGCTGTGACGAGGTACGTAAATATGGCATTAATCCCTGCTTGTGGTATTTTAAGTAGTGATCACTTCGACGGGTTCCCTAAGGTTTACATACTCAAGTTAAATAAGTAGGGTTTACATTGAGTTAGTGTATCTGTATACGAGAGAGTGAACTGGTAGCCAACTCGTAGTTACAATAGCAGACACCATGATGCAACCCTACAAGTTTACCTCGCGTGTGTAAAACTTATATCTCTTTTGTGATGTTTAAAATAAAAGGAATCACTCTTGTGATATTTAAAAAAAAAAAGAATTATATCAATTATGTCACTCTTGTGATATTTAAAATAAAAGGAAATATATCACTCTTGTGATATTTAAAATAAAAGGAATTATATCACTCTTGTTATATTTAAAATAAAAAGACAACTGTTCTTATTCCGACAACTGTTCTTTATTCCGTCTATCTTAAGACTGACTTACTTATTCATATTTCTGTCCACCAAAATTTATAATCAATCCGAATCAGAGGGATTCGGTTATTGATCTTTTTCATAAACAATTCTTAATGACCCAGTTCTAAATAGACGCTGGGTAAGGGATAATTCACTTCTGTATGCAAGTGTGTTTATTTGGGGCATGCATAGTCATTGATCCAAAGGCACTTGATCGATGACCATTTGGTTGGATGCTTCATAAGCGGTTATTATAATTGCTTCGATTTTGAGTGGAATGCAATTAGAGGAAAAGTATGTAATTAAATTGTGAAATATGTGACATGCGCAAGAAGACAAAATAATGAGTGCGCATTAAATAATTGTGAGTGATATGCTAGGTTGACAAATATATGACATGCCCAAGATGACTGCGCATTAAATAATTGTGGGTTTGGGGTGAGCAGTGGTAACTATACATGTAAACTCTATGGTAGTAGAGCGACGAAGTCCCGTGAGGGGCTAAATCCTGTGGGAAGGGAGTTGAAATCAAATGGAAAAAAATTTAACATTCATCCATTTTTTGATTTTTTATAACCAAAAAAAAAAAAAAACAGGTAACCGCGAAAGTAAATAATTACTCTTGAATCTTGGGCAGTAAAAGGATACATTCTCCACGTCTTCAACAGCATCACTACAAAATGGACGAAGAGGGAAGCCTTTTTTATTTTTAGAACGGTATAGATATGACATGTCCCGTTAGTAATTATGTTACATACATATAAATCGCCATCTCTATGCTTGCGGCTTATTATAGTTTTAAAAATCAGAACAAGGCGAAAAGTCCATCGGCCTTTCGACGATAGCCCCCAGAACTGTTTGGACTGTCTTTTCTTTATGTTTCCCTTTGTTCTGCCACAGTTGTCTTTAAGTGTGTGATACGTTCAATCTCTTAAACAATTATAGGAAGATCTGACTCAATTTTGACTTTGATTTGGTCATCACCAACTTCGATTGGTCTACCACAACGTTGGTCATCAATGGATCATTGTTAAGTAGACAACATCATCAAGTTGACTTGTCTCTTTGTGAGCCTCTGAAGCTTTCTTGCCTTTACGGAAATAAAAAAAAAAAAACAATATGTTGAAAAAATACATTCTTCGAATTGGACTCGATTTGCTTCTAAAATTAACTTAAAGTAGCAGTTATTAAATGTCAAAGGAAAAAAATAGGCGCTCGAACTTTGGCGGTGTATACCAGCTATGTTACAGAAGCTACATCTGTCAGATTTAGGGGGTTTAGTAACATGATATTTACGGGGCACACAATCGTCCTATTGAGCCAATAATTAGTCGTTTGGTGGACAAATTCAATCGACGGTGAGGTCTGCAGAAAATATTAATGCAGTGAACGGGAGTGTGCAAGACATCCCGAAAAAGTCTATGCCTCGTCGCGCATGAACATGGCATTGACCAAATTTAAGTCAATCCTTGCACCTGCGCATGCACAAAATTAAATTGACCCAGGAACTGAAACTAGTTGGAGTTGGAAACCGATTTCAGACGGAAAGTCATATTCAGCGACGGGGCACATTTTTAGTTGACTGATTAAGTCCACATGAGCTCTATTTGGAGTGGATTTTGGTTCGGCGGAGTCATTGACCCGTATTTCTTCCAAACTGTGCCTTTACAGTGTTGAGCAACGCGTGCACTATCAAAATGAGTGTTCAGTTTGGGCTATGTTCCGTGCGCTACATGATTTCTCCGGGGCACACAATCGTCCTATTGAGTCAACAATTAGTCGTTTGGTGGACAAATTCAATCGACGGTGAGCCCACATGAGCTCCATCAGTTGCAAATACATCCACAAAAATCCCTATTTGGAGTGCATCTTAGTTCGGCGGAGTCATTGGTCCATATTTCTTCCAAACTGAAGCTGGCACCACAAAAACTATCACCGGCTAGAGGCGAGAGTCATCGAGACCATGTGATTTAACGCCATTGGCCTTTTTCTTGTTGGGGTCTGTTTATTCACGGTTCTATACATATATGTATATGTTATACTATCTATCTATGATATCGAGCCCAATTTATGCGGCCAAGTCATCGAAAAGTGGACCTCCCGATACCACGGTGGCCATTTGGCTGAAATTATATTCGATACATGATGTAATAGGAATATTGAATAAAAATTTTGAATAAAAAAGAAATCAAGATATCTCATACACAACTTGCTTGATTTAAATTAGAGAGGACCAAACTATAATCAATAATCAACCATAATAAAGGAATTTTATATAAGTGTTTGTGTTGCTCTTGTTTGTGGCGTTTCAATATTAATATAAAAATTAAAGGTTTTACTCAACGGAAAAGAGGATGGATCAAGCTTAATCAGCGAAGTAAATAACGGGTAATTCCTTATTCACTGTTATATGGCGACAGTGTGTCCCTTTCCTCGGGTGTTTATCAGTGCATATGATTTATGTAAGGATTTGTACGGTTGTTGTTTATTTTTCCTTTGTTTTACACACAACAGTAGAATAGAATTTTTGAAGTTTGGCGAGTCGATAATGTTTTTTTGTTGAATCGGGTTAGTTTTGTAACTATAGTGACACAGAAGGATTTCCTAGTTTTGATCCGAATGGGATGAAATTTATCATGAAACCGATTTGTCTTAGATTTTTTTCTAATCCAATGGGAAACGAAAGCGTGAAGTTATTTCCTTCTAAAGGTGATCGTCCAGATACTGATAAAAAATTTCTACAACTGTGTTAAATTAGGGAACCTTAGGCTCTCTACTTGTTGAACAAACAATCGTCGGCAAGTGGTACTCTAGACTCGAAAACTTTAGCAACGCAAATCCGTAATACAAAAAGTGTAGTTTCTGCGGTAAGTTAAGTAATGAGGATACAACTCGCCAAGCGGAACAACATGCTGGCTGAAAGGCAGTGAATCTTTGCAGCAATAGAATGTCTGTGGTGGACAATACTACAGCTGTAGTCGTCAATTAGAAATTTCTTTGTTGTTTATTAGACACGGGATCAGGTTGGTCTTTGTTGGGAAGCGGTGTTGCTAATCTCAATATTTTTGGGAGATAAAGTTGAGTTTCTAATGGAGTTTAAGAAAATTGCTGTGGAGGTACCTTCCACATAATTTAAACGTGCTATCTGAATAATCATCATCGAATGAGATCTGCTCAGTGATTCTACTTTAGAAATTCGAGTTAATCGTTCTATAATGTACAATCAAAATAAAATCGTTGAAACATTGTTGCGGAAGTATTGTCAAACTTACCACCATTACAGGTGTATCAAAGGATATAGACTTGCAACTAAAAACCGGAAGGAACCCCAACCGCGTCCGAAAGACATTCATTTTGTCAGCTAACTGAAATCAAGAAAGATGAGTAGTTGGTTAGAAAACAACAGTTTCTACTAACAATTTAGTTTCCCCATTAAATGTTGGACAACGCCTATAGAGTTCACAACTCGTTCTTTCTCTCTCTTCTATCCTATTTTCTAAAAAAAAACTAAACACATATAATCAAATGCACTCGATTCTTAAGTTTTTTTTTTTTTTTTTTTTTTTTTTTAAGAATGAGCGCCGACATTAACCGTGACCATGAAATAGGGTAGAAACAGTAAACCACAAGTTTTCCTGGTGTTGTTAACGTCTAATAGCACACTCTGTAGAGTACTACAACGCTAGAGGCTTTGTTAGGTATGCTATATTGTAGATATTTTAGTTCATTTAGTAGGCGTTGTATGTATAATTCAAACAAAAGAAATTATTCAAATGAATCTAAACTATTTAACTATTTATCAAGCATTGTCTTAAGAATGGTTCATGAACCTTCCCTGAAAAAATACAAGATTGAAAGCGTCTTTGGACACTCGGACATTCAATTAAAAATAATGAACGACACTTCGTCTGAAACAATAAGATAAGTGCCGTTTAAGGCATAAATGTCTCCTTGACACAGAAGTAGGTAGAGTTCTATATGCGTTATGCCTCCTATTTGAAGGATTCTCTATCAGAGGTATACGCGTATTCTATATGCGCCCACCGCTATCCCATTAATAGATAGAAATTTAGCAAGAATATCATTTGTTTTCCCTTCTCTTGCGGTCAGCCTTCAAATAACATAGCTGATATAAATACATATGTTCTGATACCATCGCGTCATTATGGTAGTTTTCTTCAATTTGCGTAAAAGAATTCATTTCTCAAAAGAGGTAAAGTATGCGTGGTTACCATCTCTTACCTTTCTTTTGTGCAAAACAGAAACAAAGAAATGTGAGTAGATATCAACCCTTAGTACGGATACTGAACAGTGTAATTGTTTATACCTGTAATATTTACGTCCCTGCAAATTGTATTATTTAAATACCCGATGTACCTATGTAGGTATCTGATTTTAAGACGACAGGACCTTTCATATACTTATTGTCACTCCCCTTTTGACTGAGCTCTTTGCGGACAAAGATACACAATAGCAGCAAGAGAGAGTAAGTAATGAACACATCTGTTATTAATTCTACTATTGGTTAGAAGGGGAAAAGAAAAATCTACTTCTTTTCAGCACCGTAGTAGTTAGCAAACTATCGAAATTGAAATATTTATGACATATTTCAATCCCATTCAAAGGATCAGATGAATTCTTCGCATATTTTAAGATGTTGTGACTACATAACTCAGTAGACCACTACAGTATTCTCAGATTCTTCAATAACAATACATCACTGCACAACTACTTCGTCCCATGCAACACAATATAAATTTAATTGAAGCATCTCTTGGCACTGCAAATAAAACTACCTTACCAACCACAATTGCGTTAAATGACGAATTTTTACAAGTAAACCTAGAAACCGTCAGAATCACCCAATTGACTCTTTCGAATAAGACTGCTGGCAAAAGAAAACACATGTAAATCCTACTTAATTGGTGGAAAGCACATCTCAAAAACAATCCTCAGTTTAATTCGCTAATAACAACTACGCGTCGTCGTTATAGGCTTCCACCAAATCAATACATGTTTATCTACATCTTATTAAAATGTGCAACCTTTGCAGACACTACATCTACGTATGACGAAAAGGAAACTGTCCAACTGTCCCCAAGTACAATAGATAACAATAATAGTCAATCCAATTTTTGTCTACTTTGTGTAATTTTTATTATTTTTTGTATTAATTGATATACATATGAGTAGGAAAACAGACTAAGGCAAGTTTTTCAAAACCAGTTCTCCGTGGTTAGTACCCCTCCTCGTTGATATCCTGGGTATTCTTGATCCATCCGCTGTATAAGGTTTGGTGCGCTCTTTATAAATGCACGCTTTTTGCTCCAGAAACCCGCACAATTCAATTTATTGTAAAAAAAAAAAAATTTTTTCGTATTAACAAATAATACAATCGTTGGTATATTTTGCATTGTGAATGTTCTGTTAATCGTTTATGGACTCAAAGATATCCTTTTTGATGGGTGGGCCTTCACATAATATCGCTTTTTGAAAGTTGGTTGACCACTTCTCTTAATTTTCTTCTTCGTCCCAACCGGGCATTCTGCAAACAGGTTAGCTTCAAAATCCACCTTCATTTAGCTGCAAAAATATTTAAAAAACAGAAAAACTCGGATATAATACATAAATTTAACAAAATCATCCATGTCCTAGTCCCCTTCACATTCGACTTTTTCCGTCCAATCCAATACGGTAAATATTGGCTGGCACCAGGTCATTAGGACCATTCGTAGAGAAGTCTTCAGGGAACAGTTCCCCTTTGCAACATCTGACCAATCTTATTCTGTAGTTGAAAAACATACAGCTCAAACTGGTTTTTCCAATAAACTAGAAAAAACACACAAAACAGCAATATCGGAATAGCACCATTATCCCTTTCTTCAATCCCTACACAATACTACAAACCTGACACACCAAATCACGAACACCGAGTTTACTGCTCCACCATCAGCTTCGATCTAGCACAACGACAAATAAAGCAAAACAATTTTTTTTTTCTTTTCTTAAAAAGCCCAAACGAATAGATACAGAAAACACAAAATATAATTGACTTCAAGAAAACAGGTCCATAGCCCATCCATAGCTCAATGACGAGATCAAAATCTTCCCTCTAAATGTGCTTCACAGATTAAGTGCCTCATGTGTACTCGCTGGTCTTTAAGGCAATTTAATAGCATTTAAAAAATCCAGTGTCATATTTTGGAGAGAACACAAAATCGCAAAAACATTGAATCCTGACCCTCCTCAGCAACAAGTACACTCAGCTTAATAGCTTTAAACTGCATTAAGACACCGACTCAAACAATCCTGACCCAAGACGAATTGGTAATTACATTGCTCACTCAATTTTCATAAAGGAAATCAGCAACCAAGAACCAATAGTGCCAATAATCCCCATTCCCCACTTATCGACAGAAATAATTCGTAATCGAACTTAAATTATCCAGTCGCTGCTAACCAAATAAATCTATTATGCATGTCTAACATGATTAGCACAGTTGTCTTCACACAAAATCGAAAAACAGCTTCTATAATACAAAGAAGACATGTTTACAATAGAAGCACACCGCCCAATCTCTGTCTGACCATACACCGCAAAACTACTTGAAAAATTGTTACAGAATGAACACTATGGTATGCAGTAAGGAAACACGATACTCTACCTCAGAAACTGCCATATACCTCTGGAGCACTGGGAAACAAAACGCATGCGTCAAAAAACCGACTAATAAAATAGGAATTTATGTCGTTTTAAATTAATGGGATGTGGGCCGTTAATGCGAAATCGTTTCTCAGTAATAACCATTCTGTATTAATTCTAATAATTGCTATTTTGCTACTTTGCACTAGATAAGGGCATCCTACAAAAATCACTCTTATCTTTCCCATCATTTTATTTCTTTAGCATTTGAAGATATAAGCAACAATTTGTCAAAGCACAAATACTTAAGTCACTGCCTATACGCTTATGACTTACATAATGTAACCGGAATACAAATACAATATCTTATGAAGTCAAAGACATTTAGGAAATGACAAGCTTGTCCGGGGCCATTCTCTCATAACCATACACAACACTTTTGCCCTCGCCATCCTAACAACCCGTCATGTAACAGCAAAATCAGGGAGAAAGCATGTGATATGTACTAACATCCTTTTCGAAATAAAAGCTATCACAAGCACAAAAAACAAGACAAGTCTGTTACATCTGTAACCTACTGAATAAATCGTTCAAATCCGTGGACCCTTAGACACACAGGTACCAAGGGTACGAGCTCTCAGACACATTTGCGAACAAAGCACCAGGTCACTTACACAATGTCTACATCACGCCGGACCTTACCAAATACATCAAAACAGGTACATCTACAGACAAGCTAGCTGCTTAGAGAACATACCATCATTAAACAAACACGAAATGCTAGAAAAAAAGGCAAACAAACCCACATCAAAAGGATTCCTCTCTAAATTGATAATATAGACGGGCATCCTTATATCAATTATATGTCACTTAAGCTAAATGAAATTAAACATAGTACTATAGAGCGGTGGGACTTAACTGTTACCTTTAATTCACTATGTGGGCGCCAGGTTGCATGAGTCTTCCAATTGGATATACTCAAATTGAAGTCGATCAGTTGAATCGCAATATTCGACACCTTTCGTAGATTAAAATTTTAAACGACACGTTTCCTTCATATACGTTGTCTTACATATCTCAAAGTAAATATGTTGCAATAATCCACTGCAATCGACGTACTCGGGCATAGATCACAGGACATCACACTTGTAGAGGCCACATTACCATCGTTCTCTTGTGCATTAGTTTTGTGAATGTTAACAAATATAAACCAGTTGAAGCTCCATTGGCAATGTCACATTTTCGACTGATGGAGGAACAGGAGCACGATCATAGTGTTTTCTCCTGTTGGAGGTGTCATACACCCTACGACTTCAGTTAATGTTTAAATACCAAACACTACGAAATTTTACATTTAGTGGTTCTAGACGTGAACTGAAAATAGCTTCGTCCTGCCACTGGGATTTTATGGGTACAGCTGAATCAAAATCCTTACACTGCTGGTCACCTTTAGTAAGTACTACATAAACACCATCCATAGAGGTACTCGGATAAGTTGATACAAAGAACGTCGGGCACCTGCAAATGTAACAGAGAGCAAAATCTTTTGAAAGCAAATGATCTCAGCTTTTAAATCTCTCACTTTGTTCAGTGACCAAATTGTTTTCCTATAATTTAAAATTTGCCTTGACAACAGCTGTTTATGTGGTTGTTTCTTTCCAAAATTATTTGCTAATAGCATTTTCCATTGGGTTCGTACTAGATTTCATTGACCTCGCCTTCCAAGGGAATCTACTGGGAATTTGAATATTTCATCTTTTTGCTGTGTTTACATTAAGGAAAAAAAAAAATACTTTTAGTTATTTTTTACCAAAATCCTTTAAAGAAAAAATTACATGTTACACACGGTACTATTTGACGTTTGTGGTTCCGATATGAAAAGTGAAAGGATAGTGACAGGACATATACCGCACACAACCACTGCTAGTATTTGATTGCTTCGTTTGCAAGTTCATTGTATCATAGAATCATCCATTAGTATGACAGGAAAAATGAGTGAGATAAAGATAAAGCCCTTGTCTGTGGGGAATACGTACTACATAAAGTGGAGATTTTTTGTATTTTATAATACCGCGCGAGTAACGATAGCCCCCTGACCACCTGTAACCCCTCACCTAAACCACCATATCCGGCCTACAATTTATTTGCCTTGTAACAAGATTCTTTGTGATTGCACAAGTGACCCAAGAACTGCAAGCTTGCGTCTGACCAATTTCCGTCGCAAGTTAAAGTTCTCGGAATTCACTTCTGCAAATACTACATTTATTAATTAACATACATTCGATTGTCAAGTCATTCCAGGTAAAACTTCCAACCAGAATAGACAACAAATAAAATTTATAACGTTAAGATTTATTTGTTTTTATTTTCCTCCAAATTGTTCGGAGTTGACATTTTTTTTTTAACGTACCCTGACTCGAACACGTATTTGGCGCAGTCGGTAGGATTCGTGAACGGTTCCATCTATTGATATTGTCAGTTCGGTGTAACATCAACAAGTGTGTAACTCGGTACCGTATTGTACGATATAAATGACAAATCGCGAAAGGCATAGACAATAAAGTGAACCGGTGGATTTCAATCTTTTATCAGGGATCCTCAATCAATAAACCAACGATTTTAATAATAGTTGCTTCTATTGCGATCCTTATCCTTTCGATAAGGATTTAAAATATACAACTGCAACCTTTATTAAAAAGGCAATTCAGTTAAACTGCGATCCTTATTGCAAGGCACTCCAGTTATAACAATTCTAATAAAAGAACTGCGATCCTTATCGAAAGGCACTCCAGTTAAAATATAAAACTGCAACCTTTATTAAAAAGGCAATTCAGTTAAACTGCGATCCTTATTGTAAGGCACTCCAGTTATAACAATTCTAATAAAAGAACTGCGATCCTTATTGAAAGGCACTCCAGTTAAAATATAAAACTGCAACCTTTATTAAAAAGGCAATTCAGTTAAACTGCGGTTCTTATTGCAAGGCACTCCAGTTATAACAATTCTAATAAAAGAGCTGCGATCTTTTTAGAATCTTTAAAGATCTTTAAGAAACAAAACGACACAGTCGTAATATATATATATATATATATATAATTTTTTTTTTTCTTCCACTCTCAAAATAACTTATGTCAGATCCAAAAAAATCCAAACCAAAATTCAGATTTAACCCCTATAATCTAAGAAACTTATCTAAAAGCCTATCCTCTATTTCCGAAGTCAACAATTCAGGAACTTCTCCCGATATCTTTTTGGAAAATAGTAATACCTCAATTCAAGTAATAATGACCGAAGGTACAGAGCGAAGCGCAACTCCAAGTCCGCTAGTTAACTAAATAGATATTTTCAATTCATTGAGAATTCCTGATGCGATAAAAGACCTTCCCAAGTTCGATGGGAACCCTCAACAATGTAGAAGAAATCCTACTTTATATCAAAGGAACGGATAAGACCCCGTACGGGCAAATTTTGCTGAGAGCCATACGAAATAAGATTGAGGGTCAAGCCAACGAGATCCTTAATATGTATGGTACCCCCCTTAATTGGGATGAGAAAAAAAAATCTGATCCTGCACTATTCGGACAAACGCACCGAAACGTCGCTCATAAGAGACCTTCATGGCGTTAGACAATTCAACAAAACGGTAGAATCTTTTTATGGACAAATAATAGAGATCCAATCTACCCTTAGCAATAACGTGCAAATCCATGAAGATGTCGATAACGTCATCAAAGCTAGGAAAAATCTCTATAGCGAAATGTGTCTCAACTCATTTTTGAGTGGACTAAACGAACCTTTGGGATCTCGAATTAGGTCGATGCAACCAAGCTCCTTGGCTATTGCTATATCTCACTGTATAAAAGAACAAAACATCTCGTACCAAAGGTCTCCCCAAAACATAAACATGTTTAAATCCCCTCATTACAGACCGTATAACCTGACACAAAATAGACCTTATGGCTATAATCAGCACGTAGGGCAAACCTTCCATAAATCCCAATAAACTAGACCACCAAATTACCCCACCCAATCTAACAAAGCAAACCCGAACTTTCAAAATAACAATTACGGTTACCACAAACATAGACAGCCCGAATCTTCTCAACAAAAATCTCAGCCTTACATCAAACAAAGTCCCAGCCAACAAATCAAAAACACCAGATCAGGAAACTTCCATTTCCAGGAAGTTAACAACCTAGAAAGTAACAACGTACAGAATTCAGATGGATACAATTATCAAGATACCGGCAACATGGGAAACGCTAACGAATTGGTACTAAGGCCGCAAAGAATTAATAGCCCGGAAATCGTTAACTATCAACAAATGGACAGATTCTTCGAGAATGATATTACCAATATTGAGAACAAAGAAAATTTTACCATACTAGCCCCGGACAACCGACAGAGTATATAGACCCAAAGAGATACCCCGTTAACTTACCATATATAAGTATTTCTTCACCTTTTGGACGACCTTTGAAATTCCTTCTTGATACGGGGGCGTCAACGTCTTTTATTAATCCCGAATTTATCCCTTCGAGCAGACAAGTAGATTGTGAAACAGTAACAATCTATTTTTAAAATATACTGTCTTAGGAAACAAACAACTCTCCCTATTTTTACGGAATTCAACCAGTCTGACTTCTTGAAATTCCTCCTATTTAAATTCCATAATTTTTTCGATGGCCTGCTTGGCATTGATGCCTTAATGACACTTAGTGCCAAACTTGACCTCAAAAAACGAAACTTAATCACAAATAATGCAGTAAACCCAATCAATCTAAAACCAAATCACATCCCTAATCAATTGACTATACCACCCAAATCAAAGATTTTAGCGAAACTCCCCGTTAATAGAGAAAATGGCAACATCTACATAAATACAATAAAACTTAACCCTTGTCTGTATGTAAGCGAAGGACTCTACGATGCTCAAAATTGGCATAGTACAGTAGAGTTAGTAAATATTTCCGAGTCTGAACAAAGCATTGTTATACAAAAACCTCTTTACAGTGTATGCTACAAACCTTCCCACTTCTTTGAAATTAATAATTTTAACGACGAAATAGACTGTGACGAATCAACCACCAATAACGTAGATAGCCTCATCCGGACCAATCACCTTAACGCAGAAGAGCGAAAAAAGCTACTCAAATTGTGCAGGCCTTACGGTGATATACTATATAAGGAAGGGGAACCACTCTCCTTCACGAATAAAATTAAACACAACATAAATACCACAGACGAAATTCCTATCGACACTAAATCCCTATATCCACAAAGGCGAAGTTAAAAATCAGATTACGAGTATGCTTGACCAAGGCATTATTAGGCATAGTTACTCTCCCTGGAGCTCACCGGTTTGGATTGTTCCCAAAAGGAGGACGCCAGCAGACTTAAGAAATGGAGATTAATAATTGACTATCGAAAAGTCAATGAAAAAACCATATCGGACAGCTACCATACGGAAATATTGGATAAACTAGGCAAATGTCTTTATTTTATAACCCTTGAGTGGCTTTTACCAAATAGAAATGAATATGAATCACACTCAGAAAACAGCATTCACGGTTGAAGGCGGACATTACGAATTCGTTCGTATGCCCTTCGGATTAAAGAACGCGCCTTCAACCTTCCAGAGAGTGATGGACAACGTCCTAAAAGAACTCATTGGTAAAGTCTGCTTAGTATATTTAGATGATATAATTATATACTCGACATCTTTGCAGGAACACTTGGAAGGCATAGAATTAGTTTTCAGAAAACTTAGGGAAGCAAACTTTAAAATACAGTTATATAAATGACACCAGAAGGTGTCAAACCCAATCCGATGAAAATCAAAGCCATAAAAAATGTCCCCATTCCACGAACCCGTAAGGAGATAAAAGCTTTCCTGGGCTTGATAGGGTAGTATAAGAAATTTATCAAGGATCTCGCAAAATTAACCAAACCACTTAATATTTATTTGAAGAAGGACGCTGAGATTCTGTTAGATAGTAAATATATCGATGCATTCGAAACTTGCAAAAACCTGTTAATGAATGACCCAATCTTGCAGCACCCAGATTTCGAAAAACCTTTTATCCTTACAACAGACGCTAGTAATTGCGCTTTAGGAGCAGTGCTATCGCAAAGTCGCATAGGCAGTGACAAACCTATTTGCTTCGCCAGTCGTACTCTGTCTGAAAGTGAAAAGAATTACTCTACCATAGAAAAAGAACTTCTTGCCATTGTTTGGGCCACCAAATATTTTCGACCTTACTTATTTGGAAGAAAATTTCAGATAATCACGGACCATAGACCCCTAACCTGGCTCATGAGCCTTAAAGAACCGAATTCAAAGCTTGTTAGGTGGCGGCTCAAGCTAGAAGAATTCCATTATGAAAACTTACATAAAAAGGTCGCATTCAAATCAGCGACAATAACGAAGAAGTCTATAATACAACGAAGAGACAACAACAACAGTTCATAGTGCCGAAGAAAATCTGAATGATGGAATTCCTATTTCCGAGAAACCTCTTAATGAATTCCATTTACAGATAATTCTGGAAATAAACAACTCAGGTTCACCTATGACAACAGAAACAATCTTTAAAAACAGGCAGAGAAGGACCATAAGAAGAGCACAGTTCGATGAAAAAACAAGGATTAATATCTTTACGAATTTTTTCCCTCCAATTAAGCTATGTACTGTTTATACGGACGATAACACTTTTCGCTTAGTACAATCTACTTATTCTAAATTCTTTAGCCAAAGTAAGTTATTTCGGATAGTCCGCTGCACGGAGATCCTTCGAGATATTAGACTGTAGGACGATCAGGAAGAGCTCATAAGAGACTATCAAGAGAATTCGAACCACAGAGGAATAAACGAAACTGCTCTTCACTTAAAACGAGAAATTTATTTCCCGAACATTATAGATCAAATTAAAAAAACCATTTACAACTGTGATAAGTGTAACATCTTTAAATATGATAGAAGCCCACCTAAACCCTATTTCGAAAAACCAGAAATCCCAATAAAACCTCTCGAAATAATCCATATAGACCTATATAGTATCAATAATAACAATATTCTTACACTAATTGACAAATTCTCTAAATTCGCTTGTGGTTACACCCTGATTTGCAGAAGTAGCATCACCATCTTAAATTGTATTAAAGAATATATCAGCCTATACGGCATACCCACTAAAATTATATGTGATCAAGGTTCAGAGTTTGTTTCTAATATTTTTTAAAGACTTCTGTAGGCAACACCAAATAACGTTGCATTACACATCCTTTCAACAGACTAGCAGCAATGCCCCTGTGGAAAGACTACACTCAACCCTCACGGAGATATATAGGCTCATTTTGTCAAAAAGTAGAGAAAACAAACTCACTACCGAACACGAAGAAATACTTACAGAGACATTCATTACCTCCAATAACGCAATACATTCGTCAACAAAACATACCCCATATGAACTTTTTTTTGCTCGACCTAACAAGTTTAGCAAAGCTCTCAAATTCTCAAACGAACATGAATATCTTTTAAAGCTTAATGTAATTAATAATATCTATCCTGACTAAAACTAAACTTTTCCTTTTTCATTTCTTTTAACCGTATCATACTCATGTATAACAATCAACGTATAGAACTTTTCAATATTCCTAAAGAACATAGTATACTACCCCTTCGACTAGGAAACTCTAGATGCATTACAAACTTCCAAAACTTAATACTCATAATAAACCTAGACGATTATAATGACAATATCCAAGATATCACTAAATCACTTCATCTCTTTCAAAATCATACTACTATCAATAACACTTTTCAAATAACGAAACTTAAAATTGAAGAACTACATAAAAAATTCCAAACACTTTACCCTTTTAAAAGAAATAAACGAGGGTTGATAGACGGACTAGGTTCGGCAATCAAGCTCATAACAGACAACATGGATGCACAAGATGCCGTCACAATAAACAAACAAATACAAAACATTAACAATAACTTTAACGACCTAACAAAATCATTAGAAAGAGAACACACACTGAATTATCACATGATTGAAAGATTTAAAAATATAAGTAGTCACATAAATAACGAACAAGACAACATAGAATCATTATTCGAAAAAACAGCTAACACTCTAAAAAGAGAACACAACACACTTATGGAAATACAATACTTCAATCACCTTAATTTCAATATTGACCTTTTAAATAATCATCTCTCTAACATAGCCGAGGCAGTAACCCTTAGTAAACTCAATATTATACCTAAACTCATACTAACATACGATGAATTGTTATTCATAAAAAAACAAATTAACCAAACAAAATGTAAACATAAATGCGCTTGAACAAATTTACGAATTCCTTGGGCTACAAGCCTATTACAACAAAACAAATATTATTTTTAATATAAGAATTCCAATAATATCAAAAGAAGAATACCAAAGAATATCAAATGTATATTACCAGTAAATAATACAAAAGTAGTAATAACGAAACCATTTATAAACATAAACGAAAGACACTTACAACATTTTGACAAACTTTGCCCCAATATAGAAGGCACATTTTTCGGTCCAACGACACTCACGGAAGAAGACATCAACGAATCAAAATGCATAGGAAAACTCCTAGAAAATAAACCTGCCGAATGTCCACTCAAGGACGTTGGCAGAATAGAAACCATTCTTGAGCCGTAACCAAATTTTTTATTATTTATAAATGTCCTTAATTTAACAATTTACTCTACCTGTAGACCAAAGGAACACATCACAGAAGGAATAGTCCTAGTACACTTTAGGAACTGCAGCATAGAAGCCAATGGCATAACCTATAGAGACAATGCTGGCATCAATTGGGACAGCGTCCATATCCTGCCGTCATCCAGCAGCATCATTCGTACCAACAAGATAACGGAGGTACTAAGCCTGCGAAAATTCCAAGATTTCAACTTTCAAACTGAAGCCAAAATAATAACTTTGGGGACAAAACAGAACTGTGCAACTACCTAACGGGAACAACAGGATTCATCATCCTTATTGTCATAATCATACTACTAATGTCCGCAAAAAAGAAATACTCCTACCAAACATCCATTCCGCATCCCATGATTTCGTTACACCCACCAAACGCTCCAACCAAAGAGACATCATCTCACCAACTGGAAACCGCTTCGATGACGGCACTCTGGCCATCGCTTTATTCCAAAGAGGGAGGTTTTACGATAGCCCCCTAACCACCTGTAACCCCTCACCAAAACCACCATATCGGGCCTACAATTTATTTGCCTTGTAACAAGATTCTTTGTGATTGCACAAGTGACCCAAGAACTGCAAACTTGCGTCTGACCAATTTCCGTCGCAAGTTCAAGTTCTCGGAATTCACTTCTGCAAATACTACATTTATTAATTAACATATATTCGATTGTCAAGTCATTCCAGGTAAAACTTGCAACCAGAATAGACAACAAATAAAATTTATAACGTTAAGATTTATTTGTTTTTATTTTCCTCCAAATTGTTCGGAGTTGACATTTTTTTTTAACGTATCCTGACTCGAGCCGTATTTCGCGCGCACAAGGTGATATGTATTCCCGTTTACTTGGTTTTCTCCAGGGCGCGGGCGGGTGGTGTAGCAGTTTGAAACTCAGGTGTGTTTGTTTTCGATATTTTTCCCAGAGGTGGTTGTCAAACTGGACGGAACGAGCCAGTACATCATCAACCAGTGGGTCTTAGTACGGGCTAGTACTATGTGTTATGTTTTCATGTCAGAGTTGACGCCGACGGGATTTTCATATAACTACATACAAATTCTATGAAAAGACTTTTTCATAGATATGTCTTGCACGGGATTCGAACCCGCGACCCTCTGCCAGCGGAGTCTATGCATATACCGCTACACCACGGCCACCCTGACTTGATTCTAATAAAGAAATAACTGTCTACAAGCATTAAAGGCAATTTAAAAAGTAATTTTTCGTTTATCATTGCTCTTTTTTTTGAGTATGATCTGCGGTGGTGTGCTCCGTCGGAGTTTATTACCGGTTTTGAACCGGTACAGGTAACATATAAGATATGTAAATTTTTATATGGGCTGTTAACATATGGTATTTTCTCATCTGTTACTATTGCAATATTGTCTTTTATGCATTTTAATTACTGTACATTTGAATAGCAAGAACAGTTTTGTACCTACGGTTCCTACTCATTTCTCTTGTTGAGAAGGTCACAAAAAGTTGGAAGGTACATCCTCACAGACTCAATGCTTCTTTGTGCCGTTGAAGCAATATAAATCAAGACGAAAGGAAGGAAATTCCTAAGGACGAAGTAATAATCAGCAAAATGCAGATGTGCATAAACCAGACCATCAAAATCAGCAAGGAATACTACAGGATGATACTCAACCAGAAAAACAGCTACGAAGGCATCTGTATTTGGCAAAATGCAGCACGTGTGGACAGCCAGACGACGACGTAGTAGTAAACTGTGATCAGGTACGTAAATATGGCATCAATTCCTGCTTGTGGTATTTTAAGGGTTCCCTAAGGCTTACGTACGCTAGGTTGGGTTAGTGTATCTGTATACAAAAGAATGAACTGGTAGCCAACTAGTAGTTTCAATAGCAGACACCATGATGCAACCCTACAAGTTTACCTCGTGTGTGTAAACTCTATGCTAGTAGAGCGACGAAGTCCCGTGGGGGGCTAAATCCTGTGGAAAGGAAGTTGAAATCCTTATTTATTTTATCATAAATCCGCTGTAAAAGGAGCAACGGGGAAAAATTTAACATTCATCCATTTTTTGCTTTTTTATGGTCAAAAAAACAGGTGACCGTGAAAGTAAATAATTACTCTTGAATCTTGATCTTTAGATCAGCATCACTACAAAATGGACGAAAAGGGAAGCCTTTTTTTTTTAAGAACGGTATAGATATGATAGAAAACAGCCATGTCCCGTTAGTAATTATGTTACATATAAATTACCTTCTTTATGGTTACGGTTTATCCCGGTTTTAAAAGTCAGAACAAGGCGAAAAGTCCATCGGCCTTTTAACGATAGTCTCTAGGATTGTTTTGACTGTCTTTACTTTGTGCTTTTCTTTGTTTTGCCACAGTTGTCTTTTACAATCATATGACGACCTGACTCAATTTTGACTTTGATTTGTTCATCATACACTTCGGTTGGTCTACCAGAACGTTGGTAGTCTGCATCATTGTTAAGCAGACAACATCATCAAGTTGATTTGTCTCTTTGTAAGCCTCTGCAGCTTTCTTGCCTTTACGGAAATAAAAAAGACAATATGATGAAAAAATTGGTTTTCGCACTCCATGTTGAAATTGACGCTCTTCGAAATGGACTCGATTTGCTTCTAAAATTAACTGAAACTGGCAGCTATTAAATGTCAAAGGAAAAAAAAAGGCGCTCGAACTTTGGCGGTGTATACCGGCTATGTTACAGAAGCTACATCTGTCAGATTTAGGGGGTTTAGTAACATGATTTTTACGGGACACAATCGTCCTGTTGAGTCAACAATTAGTCGTTTGGTTGACAAATTCAATTGATGTTGAGGTCTGCAGAAAATGTTGATGCAGTGTACGGGAGTGTGCAAAATATCCCGAGAGAGTCTATGCCTCGTGGCGCATGAACATGACCTTGGCCTTGCGCATGTACAAAATTAAATTGACCTAGGAACTGAAACTAGTTGGAATTGGAAACCGATTTCAGACGGAAAATCATATTTAGCGACAGGGCACATTTTTAGTTGACTGATTAAGTCCACATGAGCTCTATTTGGAGTGGACCACAAAAACTGTCACCGGCGAGAGGCAAGAGCCACCAAGATACGCCATTCTCCTTTTTCTTGTTGGGGTCTGTTTATTCCCGGTTCTATACATATATGTATATATTATAATTATCTATCTATGATATCGAGCCCAATTTATGCGGCTAAGTCATCGAAAAGTGGACCTCCCGATACCACGGTGGTCATTTGGCTGACATTATATTCCATACATGATGTAATAGGATACCCTTTTGAATAAAAAAGAAATCAAGATATCTCATACACAACTTGCTTGATTTAAATTAGAGAGGACCAAACTATAATCAATAATCAACCATAATGAAGGAATTTTATATAAGTGTTTGTGTTGCTTTTGTTTGTGGCGTTTCACTATTAATATAATGGATCCACGAAAAGGAGGGTGGATAAAGTTTAATCCAGAAGTAAATAAGAGAAAAAATTGGCAGTCATTTCTGGCATGACGAGAAATAAGGACGAATATAGACAGTCTGTGATCGTGTAAAGTCTCTTATCGTTTTAGTGAGTGAATTGGGAAATGTCCTTTGTACCTTTGCTCTTATTTTATAAGTTAAGCTTGTGTATTCGAAAAGAATGTGTTTTTTATGATGTGTAGTGTGATTAGCTCTAAGAGAAGAAACAAGAAGGATAATCAGCAAAAATTCAAACAGTAATAAAAGCCCTTTGTTTTGTGATAGGTGCCAGCAATGAAATCGTGTTCGAAAATGCCGACGCTTGACAACGGGTAATTCCTTGTTCACTGTTATATGGCGACAGTGTGTCCCTTTCCTCGGGTGTTTATCAGTGCATGTGTGTGCATATGATTTATGTAAGGACTTGTACGGTTGTTGTTTATTTTTCCTTTGTATTACAAACAACAGCAGAATAGAATTTTTGAAGTTCAGCGAGTCGATAACGTTTTTTCGTTGAATCAGGTGTGCGGGTTAGTTTTGTAACTATAGTGACACAGAAGGAGCTTAACTCTGCATATTATATCGGATTTCCTAGTTTTGATCCGAATTGGATGGATTATGAAACCGATTTGTCTTAGATTTTTTTCTAATCCAATGGGAAGCGAAAGCGTGAAGTTATCTCCTTCTAAAGGTGTTCGTCCAGATACTGATAAAAATTTCTACAACTGTGTTAAATTAGGGAACCTAAAGCTCTCTACTTGTTGAACAAACAATCGTCGGCAAGTGGTACTCGTCAAGCGGAACAACGTGCTGGCTGAAAGGCAGTGAATCTTTGCAGCAATAGAATGTCTGTGGTGGACAATACCACAGCCGTAGTCGTCAATGAGAAAGTTCTTTGTTGTTTATTTGACACGGAATCAGGTTGGTTTTTGTTGGGAAGCGGTGTTGCTGATCTCAATATTTTTGGCAGATAAAGTTGAGTTTCTAATGGAGTTTAAGAAAATTGCTGTGGAGGTACCTTCCACATAATTTAAAATTGCTATCTGAAGAATCATCATCGAATGAGATCTGCTCAGTGATCCTACTTTAGAAATTCGAGTTAATCGTTCTATAATGTACAATCAAAATAAAATCGTTGAAACATTGTTGCGGAAGTATTGTCAAACTTACCACCATTACAGGTGTATCAAAAGATATAGACTTGCAACTAAAAACCGGAAGGAATCCCAACCGCGTCCGAAAGACATTCATTTTGTCAGCTAACTGAAATCAAGAAAGATGAGTATTTGATTAGAAAACAACAGTTTCCACTAACAACTTAGTCTACCCATTGAATGTTGGACAAAGCCTATAGAGCTCACAGCTCGTTCTTCCTCTCTCTGCTTTCCTATTTGCTTTGCAATGATTACAAATTGAAAAATAAATTTTCTAAAATAAGAACAAAGACCCAGAAAGCTATGAACATCTTTGGAAGAAGTAGGTATTGGAAAATCTCGAATAGCTTTAAGGTTTGTTTCGTTTCGACTAACACCATTTTCTGTTATTTTATAACCCAAATAATTAATTTTATTTCCAAGGAAAAGACATTTGCCCAGTCTGAGCTGCAATCCTTTGTTGACGAAAATATTGATGACTTCTTGAAGGATATCTAGATGTTCTTCTATTGTTTCGGTCGCAATAAGTATATCATCTTGATATGATAGTATTTTCGACTCTGAAATCATTTTACCAAACAAATGCTTCATGTAGCGCACAAATACCGAGGGGGCGTTTCTAAGGCCAAATGGCATTCTTGTGAATTCATATTGACCAATCAGGGTGGTGGAAGTGGTATATTTCATAAAATCCTCTTCAAGTGGAACGTGGTAAAATCCATTTTTTAAAGCGAGGGTTGTAAAATATTTTTTTATTTCTAAGACGATCAATATTATCTTCAATCAGGGGAAGATGGTAGTTATCACGTAAAGTGATTTTATTGAGTTCTCTGAAGTCCATGCATAGTCTTAACTCTTTATTCTTCTTTTCTACTAAAACGATAGGTGATGCGTACTGTGAACTAGACTCTCGTATTATGCCTTTACTAAGCAAGTCGCTAAGGATTTTTTCTTATTCAATTTTATGTGCATACGGCAACCTTCAAGGTGGACAATAAAATGGGGAATTTTTAGACAAAACTGTCCTCATTTCAAAATGATTTTCTGTTGAACGACCCTTATCTAAATCCGGACAAAAAGCTGGTTTGACTAACGCATTAATTTAATAAAAATCGTTAATATAATAAAAATAATTAATATAATAATACGGTACATTCTCATTAACTCTTATGTCTAATTCTAGTTGCTTGTCACTTATATCAATGTTAAAAATTTCTTCCACAAAATTGATTTCTTCAACCAATGTACTTACATGACCATACAAATGACGATACTGACTTGAAAACGGCGACGACAAACTTGAAGCGCGATGATTCTGGACGCCAGATGACGGACTTGAATCATGTTGACTCTGGGACTTGGATGACTTTGGCAAACATATATTTTCTATTTTTTCAGCTTCTTTACTGGTTTTCCGCAACACCATACCAATCTTGTCCATGAATTTTCTACCAAGCACGACTGGGTAACTCATCGAATGGTCTTCTACTACAAGTAAACACAAATTAGTTGAAAAATCATCAAAAAATATAAAACAATTCACACTTCCCAACACATGAAGTGGACTACTATTGACACCACAATATGATCTACTATTCGCTTCCGGTGATGCTATCATAAACGGCGGCAAAAATTTCTTTTGAACGAAGCATATTGGACCCCCTGAATCCAAAAGAGTTGTGGGGGTGATTGAACTTTTTGCGCGTCCATCCACGGACTGGTATAAGGCATTCTTCTCAAATTTGTTAGAGGTTGAGCATCGTTGTTGTTCTGGGTTTTGTCGTCTGGGTTTAGTGCATTCACCTCGGTGCTGCTTTCGTTTTGCAGAATTAGAACAGACTGATTATTTAAACAATTTTTGGCGATGTGCCCCCGACCATCACATTTAAAACAAGTGAATTGCTTTCTCTGATGTGAAATGTTGGCAGGTGTACCACATGCAACTCGTTCGATAGGGCGATCATTTGTCTTCAGTGAATTGGTCTGATTCTTGTAGCGATTGTATATTTGCAATGTGTTAGGTTTAGCTGGTAAATTGTCCCGACTGTTGTGCTTGAACTTTTCATATTTCCCTAATGCGTGCTTGAGTTGCTCCCTGTTGTTGGCGTTGCATAATATACTTTTATTGACTTCGGTATCAGGTATGCCTTTGATAATAAATTGTATCAAATCCACTTCTTCAATAGGGTTATGGGATGCAATTTCCTGCATCGACAGTACATACTGCTATACTGTTTCGTGGCGTTTTTTCTTCCTCCCATTGAGTTCGCTAAATATATCCGCCTTTGTCAGTACACTTTTAAACTCATCCAAGAGAGCGTCTTTAAGTTCTATAGAGTTGCGTAGTTACAGAGATCTTACTAATAACCTTGACGTGTCACTCAGGAGTCTCTTTCCAAATATGAATTATACGAATTGTACGGTCGTCTAAATTAAGGATTTCAGCGTACTCTTCAAAATGTTCCACCCAAAGACATATAGGGAAGTTGTCATATCCGCTGAATGGACACAATAGATCTTCCATATCTCTAAAATTATTCGTAACATGTGGCTTTTGACTGGGGCTTGCGTGCTCCATCTGCAATTCCTTGAGTTTACGCTTTAGGGCAATAATCTCTTCCTTTTTCTTGCACGCCTCTCGAAGTCGGTTCAGCTCTTCATCAAGGTGTTTACCATATAAGATCGACTGGTTATCCTCCTGCTCAGATTCTTGCTCATAAGACGACGATGCCATGTTTCTTGGATTTTCAGGGTTAGCACACTGAAAATTTCTTCAGAATTCAGTTGGTTATACAGAACTTGACTATAGAAAAAAAAATAATCGATCCAACAGAGCACAGATAGAGGATTTGATAAAATTCCATAGCATTTGTTACAATAGGAAGAAGCAGAGCCGAAAAATAAAATTTCAATACACAAGTGCTAGCTGAGAACATGGCACTTCCAAGTAGCACTACATTGAAATCGCGTCAATTTCTTCAATTTATTTAGGAAACAAAAATCAATATTTAAATTCTTTTATGTGACTCGGCAACTACCTGTAGATCCGAATTTTCAATGTATGCATTTGTACAAGTTTACACCCCATATAGAAAACCGTAAACAGAATCCGAAACCATGCGAATTCTTTTCCTTAGAAATCATAACTTCACAACATCCCCACGAAAAGCATGCCATTATCACATGCACACATCATTCTTCATTTGCACCGGATACACATGGCGAAACAAGATCTGTTAATAATAATTTAACTTACATATGTGCTGTGTAATTGTATGTTAAGTTAACGAGCAGCTGTTTCCACGTATAGACGACACGTTCGATGCAACAGCATAAATTCACTTATTCCCATTTAGTTGCTTCTAAACTCCTTTCTATCATCACTTTTGATGTAAAAGAACAATCTATTAAAATATCTTCAAAGCTCCTTTTCAACGGGGTGCCTTACATGCCCTAACAAAACCTCAAATTAAAAAATATTTGAGAGCGTAAACCAAATTTTTGTTTTGGCAATATTGTTTATCTTGAACTTCAACGGCTTTCGGTCATCTTTTCAGTAGTAGCTTGAAAGTTGGTCGGGGTAGATGTATTTGTGCTGCATTCCCTATTTTTTTTTTATCTTTGCAATGGTATCACAATTTTTTGGTGGTTTTTTATTTGTGAAAAATATTTTTTTAAAGGTGAAGGTTCATTTAAATCGGGGCAGATTTGAATATGTCCAAAGGTATCCCTGCGGTTTTTTTTAATGTGTTTTCTCATGTGTGGCTGTGCTTCCCTCTCCACTAAATGGATCGTGACCAGGTAATTGTTGATTTTGTTCTCACGATCACAATATCTAAGACCTCTATTTATTTCGTTTTTTTAAACCCTGTTACATGGTAGTATGCCGTTTTACTGCTTATATGTTTCAGACTTTCACAGTTACACACGAATTTCGCTTTTTCTTCAAAAAAAAGGTAAATATATTAATAACGATTGGCTGCCCCTATCGAATACCAATACCCATGATCGTCAGTCAACTTTGATTAAAAAAACCCGAAACCAAGACGAGAGGAAACAGAAATATAATATACTTCAGTCAGAGGTAATAATCTAAAATGGAACTACCTGTGGCCGTTCAAAACCGGTAACCACCTACGACGGAGCACACCACCGCAGATCATCCTCAACAAAAAGAGCAATGATAAACGAAAAATTAGGTTTTCAATAGCCTTCAATGCTTGTACACAGTTTTAGCTTTATTTGAATCAACTAACTTCATGCAGATAGTACATATTCCCCACAGACAAGGGTTTTCTCTTTAACTCACACATTTTTCCTTTCATACTAATGGAAAATTCTATGATACAATGAACCTGCAACCGAAGCAATCAAATCAAAAATCAGCAGTGGTTGTGTGCGGTATATGTGCTGTCACTATCCTTTTACTTTCCATTTCCGGACAACAAACGTCAAATAGTACCCTACGTGTAACTGGTAATTTTTTTCAATTTATGGATTTTGGCAAAACGCCATTGGAAGGCGAGGTCAATGAATACTACTAGGAAACCAGTGGAAAATGCTATTAGAAAATAATAGCTGTTGTCAAGGGCAAATTTTAAATTATAGCAAAACAAATTGGTCACTGAACAAAATCAGTGATTTAAAAGCTGAGATCATTCACTTCAAAAAGGATTCTGGATGAAATCCGCAGTTACTATCGGGATCGTGATATGTTTTTCAAGGCGGTACATGCTGTTTAAAAAGTTTGTTTTCAAAAGATTTTGCTTTCTGTTGCATTTGCAGGTGCCCGTCGTTCCTTGTGCGGCCTTATTCAAACAAACTTAACAACTTATCCGAGTACTTCTATGGATGGTGTTTGCGTAGTACTTACTAAAGGTGACCAGCAGTGTAAGGATTTTGATTCAGCTGTACCCATAAAATCCTAGTGGCAGGACGAAGCTATTTTCAGTTCACGTCTAGAACCACTAAATGTAAAATTTCGTAATGTGTTTAGTATTTAAACATTAACTGAAGGCGTATGGTTTATGACACCACCAACAGGAGAAAACCCTACGATCGGAAATGTGACAAGAGCCAATGGAGCTTCAACTGGTTTATATTTGTTAACATTCACGTACATAGAATAGTGCATTGCCCAATCACCAGTAAGTTGTGTCGAATCATACTTTTAAAAAGAGATTTCTTATGATTTGAGATTTCAATCCTATAGTAGGTACTCCTAGGAAACAAATGCACAAGAGAACGATGGTAACGTGGCCTCTACAAGTATGATGTCCTGGGATCTGTGCACGAGCACGTTGATTGCAGTGGATTATTGCAACATATTTACTTTGAGACATGTAAGCCAACGCATGTGGAGGAAACGTGTCATTTAAACTTTTGATCTACGAAATGTGTCGAATATGGCGAGTCAAATGATCGACTTCAATTTGAGTATATCCAATTGAAAGACTCTCATGCAACCATGCGCCCACACAGTGAATTAAAGATAACAATTAAGTCCCACCGCTATATACTATGTTTAATTTCATTTAGCTCAAGTGACATATAATTGATATAAGGATGCCCGTCTATATTAGCAATTTAGTGAGTAATCCTTTCGATGTGGGTTTGTTTGCCTTTTCTTCTAGCATTTCGTGTTTGTGTAATGATGGTATGTTCTCTAAGCAGCTAGCTTGTCTGTAGATGTACCTGTTTTGATGTATTTGGTAAGGTCCGGCGTGATGTAGACATTGTGTAAGTGACCAGGTGCTTTGTTGACAAATGTGTCTGAGAGCTCGTACTCTCACTATCTGCGTGACCAAGGGTCCACGGATTTGAACGATTTATTTAGTAGGTTACAGATGTAACAGACTTGTATTGTTTTTTGTGCTTATGATAGCTTTTATTTCGAAAAGGATGTTAGTACATATCACATGCTTTCTCCCTGATTTTGCTATTACATGACGGGTTGTTAGGATGGCGAGGGCAAAAATGTTGTGTATGGGTATGGGAGAATGGCCCCGGACAAGCTCGTCATTTCCTAAATGTCTTTGACTGCATAAGATAGTGTATTTGTATTCCGGTTACATTTTGTAAATCATCAGCCTATAGGCAGTGACTTAAGTATTTGTGCTTTGACAATTTGTTGCTTATATCTTCAAATGCAAAAGAAAGCAAATAATAGGAATGTTTAGAGTGATTCTTGTAAAATAGGAATCATTAGATTTAATACAGAATTGTTATTACTAAGAAACGATTTCACATTTAGGGCCCACATCCCATTAATTTAAAACGACATGAATTCCTATTTTATCAGTCGCTTTTGGGACGATTGCTTTTTGTTCTTCAGTGCTCCAGATGTATATGAGGCAGAGTAGGGCACCTTTGCATCCTAAAATGGTGTTTCGTTTCTACATACCATAGTGTTCATTTTGCAACAATTTTTCAAGTACTTTTGCTGTGTATGGACAGACAGAGATTGAGCGGTGTGCTTTTATTGTAAACATGTCTGCTTTGTATTATAGAAGTTGTTTTTCGATGAAGGTGAAGACAACTGTGCTAATCATGTTAGACATGCATAATAGATTTATTTGTTTAGCATCGACTGGAAGATTTAAGTTCGATTACGAATAATTTCTGTCGATAAGTAGGGAATGGGGATTGTTGGCGCTAGTGATCCTTGGTTACTGATTTCCTTTATGAAAATTGAGTGAGCAATGTAATTAACAATTCATCTTGGGTCAGTATTGTTTGAGTCGGTGTTGGTGTCGCTAAGTAGGGTCAGGATTCAATGTTGTTGCGATTTTGTTTTCTCTCCAAAATATGACACTTGATTTTTTGAATGCTATTAGATTGCCTTGAAGACCAGCGAGTACACATGAGGCACTTAATCTGTGAAGCACATTTAGAGGGAAGTTTTCAATCTCGTCATTGAGCCCGTTTGGATGGGCTATGGACCTGTTTTCTTGAAGTCAATTATATTTTGTGTTCTCTTTATCTATTCGTTTGGGCTTTTTAAGAAAAAAAAATTTGTTTTGCTTTATTTGTCGTTGTGCTAGATCGAAGCTGATGGGGGAGAGGTAAACTCGGTGTTCGTGATTTGGTGTGTTAGGTTTGTAGTATTGTTTAGGAATTGGAGAAAGGGCTAATGGTGCTATTCCGATATTGCTGTTTTGTGTGATTTTTCTAGTTTATTGGAAAAACCAGTTTGAGCTGTATATTTTTTAACTACAGAATAAGATTGGTCAGATATTGCAAAGGGGAACTGTTCCCTGAAGACTTCTCTACGAATGGTTCTAATGACCTTGTGCCAGCCAATTTTTACCGTATTGGATTAAACGGAAAAAGTCGAATGTGAAGGGGACTAGGACTTAGATGATTTTGTTAAATTTATGTATTCTATCCGAGTTTTGCTGTTTTTTTAAATATTTTTGTAGCTAAATCAAGGTGGATTTTGAAGCTACCCTGTTTGCGGAATGCTTGGTTGGGACGAAGAAGAAAATTAAGAGAAGTGGTCAACCAACTTTCAAAAAGCGATATTATGTGAAGGCCCACCCATCAAAACGGATATCTTTGAGTCCGTAAACGATTTACAGAACATCCACAATGCAAAATGTACCAACGATTGTATTATTTGTTAATATGATTTTTTCTTTTACACTAAATTGAATTGTTGTGCGAGTTTCTGGAGCAAGCCTTACACAGCGGATGGATCAATAATACCCAGGACATCAACGAGGAGGGGTACTAACCACGGAGAACTGGTTTTTAAAACTTGCCTTAGTCTGTTTTCCTACTCATATGTATATCAATTAATACAAAAAATAATAAAAAATCACAAAGTAGACAAAAATTGGATTGATTGACGTAGATGTAGGGTCTGGAAAGGTTGCACATTTTAATAAGATGTAGATAAGCATGTATTGATTTGGTGGAAGCCTATAACGCCGACTCGTAGTTGTTATTCGCGAGTTAGTTTAGTTTTTGAGATTTGCGTTCCACCAAATAAGTAGGATTTACGGGTGTTTTATTTTGCTAGCAGTCTCATTCGGAAGAGTCGATTGGATGATTCTGACGGTTCCTAGGTTTACTGGTAAAAATTCGTCATTTAACGCAATTGTGGTTGGTAAGGTAGTTTAATTTAGAGTGCCAAGAGATGCTTCAAATAAACTTATATTCTGTTGCATGGGACGAAGTCGTTGTGCAGTGATGTATTGTTATTGAAGAATCTAAGAAGAAGTAGACACAACATCTTAAAACATGCGAAGAATTCATCTGATCCATTGAATTGGATTGAAATATGTCATAAATATTTCAAATTCCATAATTTGCTAACTACTATGGTGCTGAAAGGAGGTAGCTTTTCCTCTTCCCTTCTAACCAATGGTAGAATTAATAACAGATGTGTTCATTACTTACTCTCTCTTTCTGTTATTGTGTATCTTTGTCCACAAAGAGCTCAGTCAAAAGGGGAGTGACAATAAGTATATGAAAAGTCCTGTCGTCTTAAAATCAGATACCTACATTGGTACATCGAGTATTTGAATAATACAATTTGTAGGGCCGCAAATATCACAGGTATAAACAATTACACTGTTCAGTATCCGTACTAAGGGTTGATATCTACTCACATTTCTTTGTTTCTGTTTTGCGCAAAAGAAAGGTAAGAGATAGTAACTACGCATACTTTACCTCTTTTGAGAAATGAATTCTTTTACGCAAATTGAAGAAAACTACCATAATGACGCGATGGTATCAGGACATATGTATCTATATCAGCTATGTTATTTGAAGGCTGACCGCAAGAGAAGGGAAAACAAATGATATTCTTGCTAAATTTGAACAGCGTTTTGCAGCATTTTTTCTATCGATTAATGGGATAGCGGTGGGCGCATATAGAATACGCGTATACCTCTGATAGAGAATCCTTCAAACAGGAGGCAACACGCATATAGAACTCTACCTACTTCTGTGTCAAGGAGACATTTATGCCTTAAACGGCACTTATCTTATTGTTTCAGACGAAGTGTCGTTCACTATTTTTAATTGAATGTCCGAATGTCCAAAGACGCCTTCAATCTTGTATTTTTCAGGGAATGTTCATGAACCATTCTTACGATAATGCTTGATTAAGGGGAATAGACACTCGTTAGTAATAGCGAACGACGTTTCCGTCTTCATTTTGATCCGTTAAACAATCACCCTAGACGACTCGATTCGGAATGTGTAAACTAGCATATGAGTAGTAAACTGACTATCGAAGGTGCATATTTCATAATACCATATAACATTTCAATGATCAGCTGCTGCATGCTGGTTTGAATGAAATGCTTACTATTCACACACAAGGCTAGTGGAACTATGCTCAGAAGTTCTAGAAGTCTACTTTCCATTTCCTTGTTAAGAACCTACCTTCCAACCACTTGTCACTTGTTTTCACTTGTTACCATTTGAATAAAAGATAACCAATACATGGTTTATTTTATTTAGTAATCCATAATATAAGGGTTCCAATAAAATAGAAAAAAGAAGTAAAGATGACACAGGGAACATATCAGGTTAGCCGACGGAATGACGGCGTTTCCGTGATAAAAGCTTACGCTTCTTCCTTTGTTCCAAGTCCTGATTTTCTCGCTTTCTCTTCCTTGATTCTCTTCGCTTTGTATGCTTTTTTTTTTCTTTCCATTTTCTTACTTTCCTTTTCTAAAATTGCTCGCCTTTTTCTTTTTATTTTTGCGCATCTTTCTTGGTACCCTGAACATGATTGCTGCGTTCTATCTGAAAAAGATAGATTTACGTTTTCGATAAAAAAATATATATATAATAAATATAAAAACGGAAGCATACCCCATTCTTTGTTTTCAGCATCTTCCATTTTCGGAAGATTTTCGCGTCTTTAGTGTGTTCCATAACTTCAAAAACACCTTGGGTAGAAATTCTATCTTTTCTTCGTCTGAAAATGGCGAAATAGATAGAGTTCTTTCTCCATACGAAAAATTAACTAAATCGGAAAAAGGAAATTTATTTTATGTTTTGACGCAATTTTTAACTTACCAGAAGATAAATCGTCCGACATTATGACTCTTTTTACTTTCGATAGTATAGTTGTCCACTTTTTGAAAAGCAAAAAAAAAATTGTTGTTCGTCATTTTTTGAAGACGCCGTGTTAGTAGTTTGGATCATAAAGAAAGAAAAAAAAGTCGCCCACTTTCCAGATTTCCGATAATGACTTTCCATTGATTGAGACTAGTTTTTGAATTTCTATGGACTCTCAATACGAACGAATTGTGGATGCTGTCTATTTAAACATAAGTTTGGGAGCGTGTACTTTCCTAAAAATAAGTTAGGTCATCTTATTGTGAGATATTGCTTGTATTTAAATTTCAGCAGGGATTTTGAAGCACCCACGGCAATTTAGTTCAAAATTTCCGATAACAACAAAAAAATTGACAGATTGCATCGGACAATCTCACAATTTCTGTTCGACCCTCCATAAGATACTAAAAATTGTGTTGTGCGTAGGCAAATTGTGGCGATTTGATCCTCAGCTCAGTTCATTTATGGTATTGATCTGACATTTATTGAGTGAACGGATACAAAAAATGTTTGAATACGAAAAGGAAATTTGAATATGATTAGGCCTTATCACTACGAAAAAAGTTATAATAAATGACAATATGTCGGCTGAGAATTATAGGGTTCTATGAACCATTTTTGAGATATAGGTATCAATGAATTTATTGGGTCATATAAAATGTCTGCGCGGTTTTTTGTTACTAGATCTTGTTATTGTTCATTTATCTGGAAACACTAATCTGATTGTATCAGATTGTCAGGATACATTTTTTGTGAAGACAGTTTTGTATATGAGTGAAATATCTGAAGAAATACGCTATGTGATGCTCTTTTACTATAAAAATGGGGAAAACGCTGTAAAAACATGCTGAAAAATGTATGCAGTTTACGGTGAGAGTGCTGTGAGTGAACGACGGACCCAGGAGTGGTTGATTCGATTCCGTTTCGGTAAGTTCAATGGAAAAGATGCACCTCGCACTGGCTTGTTGTTGGCCTGTCACTGAGAAAATCGATGATATTTTGCAACTGATTTAGTAAGACCGGGAATTTGTCTGGAGATACCCAAGGCACTGAACAATATCCGTATGACAGATTAGAATGATCTAAAACGAGCGGATTACTCATAGAACCTCGATGTTTGGATGCCACGTGAATTAACGCAAATAAATTTAATTGACCGAATAACCATCAGTGAAACGCTGCTCAAAAGTAACGAAATGGAACCATATTTGAAACGATTCATTATGGGCGATCTAAAGTGGTTTAAATACGAAAATATTCAACGCAAGCGATCATGGTGAAAAGCCAGTGATCAACCACAAACGACTTCAAAGCTGGATTGGCGGCTAATAATGTTATTTTGAGAGTTTGGAAGGATTGGAAGGGAATTGTCTATTATGAGCTGCTAGAACATGAAGAAACAGTCAAATCGATCCACTACTGGAGGCCCCACACGTCATTGATGACCCAGAACAAGTTGACGGAGCTTGGTTGGGAAGTTTTGATGTAACCACTGTATAGCCCGGATCTTGCACCCTCTGATTACCATTTGCTTTGGTTTTTGCAAAACTCTCTTGATGGTAAAAAATTGGCCGACCGAAGAGCCGCTGAAAATCACTTGGCCAAGTTTTTCGCTGACATCGAAGCTCTACATCGATGGAATAATGAAGCTACCCGGAAAGTGGCAAAGGTCATAATAGCCAATATGTACTTGATTGAAATTTATTTTACAGAAATTTATATTACAGACCTGTAAATTTCTCTTCTATTCTGGTAAAAACACTGAAGAGAATTCCAGTTCAACACTAATTTCATTTCATTTCATTTATTAAATATTAGGGATGTACAATAAGATTCATATTTTTTTTTGTACTTAGATACAAATTGAGTAGAAAGTAGAATACATGAACAGATTGCTTAAATTACTTAAGAGTTAGAGATTATAGGGAACAAAGAAAGGATTACGGATAAGATAAGATAAGATAAAGAGAGGATTGCACTTTTAAAGATTGCACCGTTAGAAATCAGTTTGATTTGCGGTGATAATGAATTCCATAGTTTGACAGCATGAATGAAAAATAAACAGCTTGCGTTCAAATATTGGTGACGGAAAGGAACGATACTTATTTTTCTTACAGAACGATTTAAGACGAGTTTGTAAAATAAGTAGGACGGACATTTATTGTTAATGATTTTATGTAGGAATATACAATTTCTTGTATTGATGTATTGCTGCAGTGTGCAGCCTAATTGCTTTTTTTAGTGTTCAGAAAAATGGTCATATCTACGAAAGCAGTATACTTAGCGCACCGCATCGGTGAGTGCTACTTATAAGTAATGCTGATACAGTGAGCCAAGAGCGCTGTAGACAACATCAGCGTACATAATGATTGGGACTATTAATGGTAGTCCAACTTGCGTCTAGTTTCCAACGGAAACTAAGGGTGACAAGCCAGTGCGAAGGGGTGACTAGCAACTACATTAGAGTAAAGAAAATCGTTACCTACGCTGTACCATAATAAGAGTGTTATAGTTTATATTTATATTATTAACCCATAATATTAGTTTATTGTAACGATGTTAATTCACGTGTTGTTTACACAATTTTATAAGTGCTTTTTTTTAACTCTTTATTCAATTTAAATTTTTATATGCTTACATAGATAATTAGTCCGTATTACCCCTAATATGTGTCTGATACATGTTTCGGTATACTACAAATTACAGATTTTGATCGTTCTATTTGAAAATGCCAACGACATATAAGCCAGACCCTCGCAATAAAGAGATTAGAAAAAGTTATACCAAAATAATATATCATTTAGAGGAGCAGCTGAAAAGCATAATATAGACTATTCAGTTTTATGTCGACATGCCCGAGGTGATGTGAAAAAAATGTAAAGGACAAACTGTTCTTAGTGCAGATGTTGAGAAAGTGATTGTCGAAAACATTATCATCTGTACTGATTGGGGCTACTCTTTTATCTTGATAATTATAATAATAAAATAAGGCAAACAAAATTACCAAAGAGAAAGAAAAACTATGTGTTTTTGGAGAATTTAGAAATAGAACATAGTGAAAACTTTGCCTCAAACAATTTATCAGCACCAGAGCCCTCAAATATTTTAGTGTGCAAAGTGGGTCACAAAATTAAATGTCACAATGATAACTGCCAGCGACCCATGACCTGCAAAAGTTGATTTTTCCAATTTTATCTGGTTTGAGTTTGACCGACGACATTGGATTCATTTCTAAACGATGTTTCGACAACCTCATTACTGAAGAGGATGTTTCTAGTTCCGAATAAAAGCTATAATTTTTACTAAATTTTATATGAATAAAGCAAGCTGCAATTTTTATGGTTTAGGTATGTATAAGAACTTAACCTTGTAAGTGGATTAAGTTGTTGTTTTCTGCACCCTACTGTAAATTAGTTGTAAGTCATCCCTTTGGTGATGCTAGCCATCCCTTTCCCGTGGTTATTTACCACAACAGCAGGGTGACCCGCAACAGGGCATGTTCGGCCTAAAATTTAGTAGAAAGCCTTATTTTACAGTAACGGGGTGATAAGTATTGAAAATAGGAGCCGTGACTCATATTTAAATGTGCTCACATTGAAGCTACGTCAAGTTTTCGAAATTGCAGCAAATAAAGAATAAAAAGTGTTGCTTGTCACCCCCACACTGAAACCAAACAAGTTTTTTAGCTTCCACTTTAGGATAATGTGATCCACCTTATCGAAAGCTTTCAAGCAGACAAAGAAGGCTTACATATCCCTTACATAATCCTGCCTTTATCAGGCATCATCGCAACTGTAATTTACTCTAACCTCTGCTTGTTTCGGGTAGAATAAGTTGTTAGTAGCTACGTGGTTCAGGATTTGCTTTTCTAAGACCTTTTCAAAAAAATTTGATATACAAGGTAGTATGATAATTGATCGGTAGTCAGAAGGGGAATTTGCTTTTTTTTTGTTTTTGGCGATTGAAAGCACCCTTGCATTTTTTCCAGACAAAAGTTGATGTCGTAATGCAAAAGTTAATAACATGAGTGAGATGGCCAACAATATGGGGTAAAATAAGTTTAATATACCATACTGATAGACCATCTTCTCCGATAGCGTCAGACTTAACGGCGGCCATGTTGCCTTTAAAAATTTCATCTTTACTCACCACTTCATAATCTTCTAGTCTTTGCACAGAACTTCCTAACTGCAGCAATATGCGGTTAGAGTCGAGATCTTTATCATGGAGTTGATCACCTACGACAAAGTCATTAAAAAGATCTGGGTCGAGAGCACTTTGAAGGTTAAGGACTTTAGAGACACCATTTCTTTTTTTTTTTTTTTGTTTCACCAAAGTGTTTTGGCGGGTAAAGAGGCATTAAGCTTTAATGCAAAGTAGTTATTTTTAAATGCACGTATAACCAGAGTTGCATGATTACGGGCTTGCTCACATGCTTTCTAATTGACACTCGTTGATCTGAGCTTCCATCTACTCTGCAATTTATTTCGGATCTTGATTATATTTATCACACCGGAGGTGAACCATGGACAGTTTTGGTTTTGTACTCTTACTGTTTTTGTCGGTACATCGTGAGTCATTTCTTAACAAATCAGCATTGAAACCTCCACAAACAATTATATGCTCATAAAGTGCACAACATTCCGAGAAATTAAGAAATAAAGGCGCCGAAGAAAATCTTCCGTTTTTACTATACATACAAGAGACGAGACACTTATTATTACAGCCACTTATTTCAACAGCAATAAACTCAACACCAGGTCCACTGGATTTAAAAATGCTTTTCGACTTAATATTTGACTTAGGGTAAATTGCCACACCTCTACCCGTGGTACCAATGATTCTATTATTCCTATGCAGTTTGAAATTGGTATGTCATAGATTTCATCAGGTATATAGTATTTGGTTTGAATGATCTTTCATTCACATAAATAACATCAATGCATGAAGTTGAGAGCAAATATTTTAAATAGTCTAACACTAAGTCATTTAAGCTGCGCGCATTTAGATAACAAACTCTGAGTCCATTAAATCGCTGGGAAATAATATTGCCATAGTGTATGTCGATTTTTCATTTATACTCTACACCTCACTGAAGGATGAGCTTGCAACATCCATAAATTTAACAAAGTGGGAAAGGAAACAGTGAGTATGGAGTTTACAGTCACAAAAATTTTGAATAAAGAATTTCATATATTGTATTTGTCGCATCGGCAGAAGCAAGATCATATAGGCTTTCAATGAGAAAGCTTTTTCACTCACCCTCTTTCTAACATAAACATCTCCATACCTCGTGTGCACAGCAAACAGTTGTTTTTTTCTTTGGAGACCAGGAGCGCTATTTAAAAGAAAGCGTATTTTCTTTGTTAAGCTCTCATTGAGATAACAGCTGTTGCTCGATTCGATGCCCAGATCGTGCAGACGAAGCTCGGTGGCATTTTGCTTTCGGTAGTTTGCAGCAGTATTTCTTTCGAGAGAGTTGCTGAATTTTAAAACAATTGGTGGTGATGATGTTCCATTACTTCTGCTTCTGGTAGTGTGATAAAGCCGAATCGGTAAAACAAAAACTCAACAAACAAATCATATGGTGTTCTCAAGACGCTTACCTTAAAGGCAAATCAGTAGAGATGGCACTGCACAAATTTGCAGCCACCATATAAAAGAATACGCACTACAAAGAATGCACCATGGCCGCCTCCTAGGTATCGAAGGAAAATATAATAAGGTAAACACCGGACTTATAAGGACAGCATTGAACAAGCTCCATGTAGAAACAAACACCAACAACAAAGAACCTTTGGTAAACGGTTTAAACTAAGACCACATACAATAGACTGGATATACATGAACATAATTAGACCCATTCTTACCTATGATGGGCGTAAGAGACCAAGGTAACAGGACTGTTGGGGTCTACTCCTGGATAGGGATCATTCTCAGGGTCCTTCTAAAAGCTAGATCTGATAAAAAAGAAATCAGGCCTATGGACGCACTGCCATTTAGGACATGTCTATAACACAAGAGTACAAACCATCAAAACTGACGAAGTGTAGAGACTACATCGTGCATCAAAGTTTGGTACTTCTTTGGAGCAATTTAAAAAAAGATCGGTGATTCCGAAGGCCTTAATTCATAGGGTCTTGACCCAGATAATCTGAATGAGTATCAGTGGCTGGCGCTTTCTGAAGCTATATTGTGTATTGCAAATCGCATATAATTAAAGTAATTGAATCCAATTTTTCAAGTCATTAATGGTTAAATTTACAATGAACCTAAAGTATAATAAAAGTGGCTTCGAAAGAAACCTTTTTTGACAGATGCAAATGCGATACCTAGTAGTGATAGTAAGTAATAAACAAAATTAAGGACTTCACAAATAACTTTTTATTAAATTAATAAATAAATAAATACTTATATAAAAAATTTAATTAAAAAACTAATAAAAAAAAATATTCTTCGATCTTTTTTAATTTATTCTGCAAGAAATTTTTCATAAAGTCGAGTCGCTTTCTCCTTCAGAGTTTCTTAAATATGTATGTATTCTTTTCAGAGTAGAAGAAGATCTCTCCACGGAGGCAACAGTGTTTGGTAGTGTTAAAAATAGTGCACTTAATTTTAAAATTTGGGGAAATGTTGCATGCAATATTTAACTTCTTAAATGTTTATACAGTGATAGAACGTCAATTTGTTGAAGTAAAGATTATTATTATTATTATTACTATCAAGGGAACGATATAAATTAATTTGTAGGGTCCGGGACTTAACGCCGGGGTACTATGCCCATGTGACGCGTTTTGTCAACAGCACGCGGAGTACTGAGTTCCCATGTGGTCCCCCACCTACGTACTCACCGCGCCTAACACTGCACGATTTCGGTGATCTAGTGGGAACCGAATGAAGTGAAGATGTAGAAAAGAGAACTTTTAGTTCGTTTTTTAAAGCTGTAAAATCGAAAAATTCCAGGAAAAAAAATCGTGTCTTAAGTTGGGATAAAATCTTCTCATTTATTTCTACAAAAAGGCGCTTATAGTGAGTCTTGAAATAAATATCGAGTAATCGGCGTTTTCGTGGAGTTTCAGCACAATCGTTTATGCTTTAGAAAATGGAATTACATTTTTTTAGAAAGTCAGTACAAAGCCAAGACTCAAAACACTCGATTTCTCGCTTAGCAACTTCAACATCCGTTTGTTTATTTTGTATTAAATTTAACAATACATCCGTTTTAGCAAAAATCTCGGAAACCGTATTTAGTAGAAAACAAAAATCTTTCCCTTCTAACTTAAACAATAAAGTTTTATTATTCCATTCTCTTGGATTGTCTAATATTTGGTTAACATTTTCAATAATATCTAATCTAAAGTTTATAATAACGTTAATTATACGTGTATGGTAATGCCAGCGAGTTTCTGATACTCCCGGCAACATTTCCTCTATTCCTTCCTCCGCTAAGTAACGCAATACAGCACATAGTTGTCTCCTATGGCTCACATCTGGTGTTTCATCAATCATAATGGACACAAAACGCGTTTCACTTATTTCTACTTTGATTTAATCTTTAATCACTGCAGGGATACTATATATCAAATGTCATTTGAAAGACCCGAAAAAACTGGATTATGTGCACTTTAACACTGATCTTAATGTGTCATACTAAGATAAGTATAAAATTGTTTCAACATAATTGCCACGATTATTAGAATCTGTCTTTTCCTGTTTGCCTTAAAGAACTACTGTATCTATCAAACGTTCCATTAACTTACGATTGCTATCAGCATTTTTTTTGTGAGCTACAAAGGAATTTCCTAAGGAAGTTTCAATGCGATTAGTGCCGAATTCGTGCAAGGATAAATAGCTACGAATATGTTTTTCCATTTTGACATGTTTTTTTTTTGCCGAATTAACTATGGTAAATTGTTTTTGGCAGCGAAGCCTGTACGGCTTCAAACAATAGGGGAATTTGAAAAAAGAAGACAATGAAAGCAAAACATTTTGTTAAATTTACCATACAACTACCAGTCAACCAAGTATATTTTTAGTATATGGATGGAGTAGAGCATCTTATCTCTACAACTTTTTTTAAGAAAATTTAACTTACAAAAATCATTTTCATAATAATGCCATTTACTCCTAATAATTATTTTAAATAAGCTGAATCCAACTGAAAATATCACAGTTTAAACTTTTCATACTTTTTACTGTTTTTAATTAATTTTTTATTGCACAACAATAATTACACTCAAAGTTACTTTTAGTTACGCATCGCAATCTGCTTCATAACTGAATTTTTCAAATAGAAATAATCTAATATGGCGTTTTCGTTTGTTTCGGAAACAAAATTTTGCTTCTCGTTTTTATTTGAGAATTAAAATTTCTCTCCTGCATTTTATGTCAAAATGTATAAACGTCGAATAATATTGTATGTCAAATTAGCAATTAAAACTGCAATCGGCTGGTTTTGGGAAATCTATTATCCTTAAGCGTTCAAATTAATTCACAAGCAAATAATACATGGGCTGAAAAGTCCGTTTATAAGAGAGGGCACCACTTGAATAAATAAATCCATACCATTTTCAGTTAGTACCAACCTTCAAAAGATACGTGTATAACTTTGACAGCTGTCGGACGATTAGTTCTCGAGATATAGCGTTGTGATTGAAGCAACTTTTGTTATTGGGAAAAAAATGGATTCAAAGCAATTTCGTGTGTTGATTTATCATTGCTCTTTAATGGGAAAAAATGTAGCCGATGCAAAGAAATGGCTTGATAAGTGTTACCCGAACTCTGCACCAGCCGAACGAACCATTCGCAAGTGGATTGAAAAATTTAAAAGTGGTCATACAAGCACCGAAGATGATGCACGCAAAGGACATATAAAAGAGGCTGTTTCAGATGAAAACATCACAAAAGTACGCAAAATGATTACGAATGACCGTAAAGTGAAGTTGATCGAGATAGCTGAGGCTCTGAAGATATCAAAAGAGCGTGTTGGATATATCGTACACGAATATTTGAACATGTGAAAGCTCTGTCCAAAGTGGATACCACGTTTGCTCACAGTCGACCAAAAACAACAACGTGTTGTTGATTTAGAGGAGTGTTTAAAGCTTTTCAACCGCAATAAAGCCGAATCTTTGCATCGGTATGTGACAATGGATGAAACTTAGCTCCATCACTTCACACCAGTCAAGTCGGCAGTCAGCTGAGTGGCGACGAACCTCGTCCAAAACGGCCAAAAACTCAACAGTCGGCTGACAAGGTTATGGCATCCGTATTTTGGGATACACATGGAATTATTTTCATCGACTATCTCCATAAGGCGCAGACTATCAACAGCGACTATTACATTGTGTTGTTGGAGCGTTTGAAGTAAGAAATCGCAGAAAAACGACCGCATTTGAAGAAAAAGAAAGTGCTGTTTCATCAAGACAATGCATCGTGTCACAAGTCGATAAAAACGATGGCAAAATTAAATGAATTCGGCTACGAATTACTTCCCCACCCAGCGTATTCTCCAGATTAGGACCCCAGCGACTATTTCATGTTCGCAGACCTCAAAAGGATGCTCGCCGAAAAAAGATTGAAGACTGATGAAGAAGTAATCGCCGAAAATAAGGCCTATTTTGATGCTAAACCGAAATCGTACTACAAAACTGGTAGCGAAAGATTGAAAAATCGTTTCAATCAGTGTATCGCCCTCGAAGGCAACTATATTGATAAAGTTGAATTTTGCAAAAAAATTTGGTTTTTTACTAAAAAACGGCACTGTCTTTTCAGCCCATGTGTTAGTTGCTAATTACATTGCCCACTTAATTTTTATAAAGGAAATCAGTAACCAAGAATCAGTAGAGTCAATAATCCCCATTCCCCACTTATCGACAGAAATTATTCGTAATCGAACTTAAATCTTCCAGTCGATGCTAAACAAATAAATCTATTATGCATGTCTAACATGATTAGCACAGTTGCCTTCACATAAAATCGAAAAACAGCTTCTATAATACAAAGAAGACATGTTTACAATAGAAGCACACCGCCCAATCTCTGCCTGTCTATACATCGCAAAAGTACTTGAAAAATTGTTGCAAAATGAACACTATGGTATGCAGAAACGAAACACCATTTTAGGATGCAAAGGTGCCCTACTCTACCTCAGAAACTGCCATTTACATCTGGAGCACTGGAGCATGCGTCCAAAAACGACTGATAAAATAGGAATTCGTGTCGTTTTAAATGAATGGGCTGTGGACCCTTAATGTGAAATCGTTTCTCAGTAATAACAATTCTGTATTAAATCTAATAATAAAACAAAAAACAATACAAGTCTATTGCATCTGTAACCTACTGAATAAATCGTTCAAATCCGTGGACCCTTGGTTACGAAGGTACCAAGAGTACGAGCTCTTAGACACATTTCCCAACAAAGCACCAGGTCACTTACAGAATGTCTACATCACACCGGACCTTACCAAATAAATCAAAACAGGTACATCTACAGACAACCTAGCTGCTTAGAGAACATACCATCATTACACAAACACGAAATGCTAGAAAAAAAGGCAAACAAACCCACATCGAAAGGATTACTCACCAAATTGCTAATATAGACGGGCATCCTTATATCAATTATATGTCACTTAAGCTAAATGAAATTAAACATAGTACTATAGAGCGGTGGGACTTACTGTTACCTTTAATTCACTATGTGGGCGCCTGGTTGCATGAGTCTTACAATTGGATATACTTAATTTGAAGTCGATCATTTTACTCGCAATATTCGACACCTTTCGTGGATCAAAAGTTTAAATGACATGTTACCTCCACATGCGTTGTCTTACATGTCTCAAAGTAAATATGTTGCAATAATCCACTGCAATCGACGCTCGTGAACAGATCCCAGGACATCATACTTGTAGAGGCCACGTAACCATCGTTCTCTTGTGCATTTGTTTCCTAGGAGTACCTACTATAGAATTGAAATCTCAAATCATAATAAATCTCTTTTTAAAAGTATGATTCGACACAACTTACTGGTGATTGGGCAATGCACTATTCTATGAACGCGAATGTTAACTAATTTAAACCAGTTGAAGCTCCATTGGCTCTTATCACATTTCCGACTGATGGAGGAACAGGAGCACGATCGTAGGGTTTTCTCCTGTTGGAGGTGTCATACACCCTACGCTTTCAGTTAATGTTTAAATACTAAACACATTACGAAATTTTACATTTAGTGGTTCTAGACGTGAGCTGAAAATAGTTTCGTCCTGCCACTGGGATTTTATGGGTATAGCTGAATCAAAATCCATACACTGGTGGGTCATCTTTAGTATGTACTACACAAACGCGGTCAATAGAGATACTCGGATAAGTTGATAAGTTTGTTTGAATAAGGCCGCACAAGGAATATATGGGGACAATTGCAAGGAATGTCGGGCACCTGCAAATGCAACAGAAAGCAAAATCCTTTGAAAAAACACTTTTTAAACAGCATATACCATTATGAAAAACACATCACAATCCCCATGTTCGCAGCGGATTTCTTCTAGGATTCTCTTTGAAGCGAATGATCTCAGCTTTTAAATCTCTCACTTTGTTCAGTGACCAAATTGTTTTCCTATAATTTAAAATTTGC
This sequence comes from Volucella inanis, assembly GCA_907269105.1. NCBI lineage: Eukaryota > Metazoa > Arthropoda > Insecta > Diptera > Syrphidae > Volucella > Volucella inanis. The sequence goes on from OU026158.1 coordinate 24,865,088, forward strand.
CTTGACAACAGATGTTACGGTAGTTGTTTCTTTCCAAAATTATATTCTAATAGCATTTTCCATTGGGTTCGTCCTAGACTTCATGAATCGCCTGGGAATTTGAAGATATCATCTTTTGGCTGTGCTTACATTGAAGAAGAAAAACACTTTAAGCTATTTTATGCCAAAATGCTTAAATCGAAAAAAATTACATGTTACACACGGAATTGAAATGAAAAGTGAAAGAATAGTGACAGGACATATACCACACACAACCACTGCTGGTATTTGATTGCTTTGGTTATGAGTCCATTGTATCATAGAGTCATTATTAGTATGAAAGGAAAAATGAGCGAGAATAAGAAGAAGCCCTTGTCTGCGGGGAATATGCAATACACAAAGTTGAGTTGAACAGATACAGGTGCAGGTACTTGTAAAATATATAAATTGTTATATGGGCTGTTGACATGTGGTATTTTCTCATCTGTTACTACTGCAATATTGTCCTTTATGCCTTTTAATTACTGTACATTATATTTGGATGGCAAGACTTGTTTTGTACCTACGGTTCCTACTCATTTCTTTTGTTTCTTTTGAGAAGGTCACAAAAAGTTGGAAAGACTTACACCCAATGTTTCTTTGTGTCAAGACAAAAGGAAGGAAATACCTAAGGACGACGTAATAATCAGCAAAATGCAGATGTGCATAAACCAGGCCATCAAAATCAACAAGGAATACTAGATTGACAGAATGATACTCTACCACAAAAACAGCGAAAAAAGCATCGGTGTGGACAGCCAGATGACGACGTAATGATAAGCTCTGACGGGGTACGTCAATATGGCGTCAATCCCTGCTTGTGGTATTTTAAGTAGTAATCGCGCCGAAGGGTTCCTTAAGGCTTAAATACGCAAGTTAAATAAGTAGGGTTTACATTGGCTTAGTGTATCTGTATACGAGAGAGCGAAGTGGTAGCCAAATAGTAGTTTCAATAGCAAACACCATGATGCAACCCTACAAGTTTACCTCGCGTGTGTAAACTCTATGGTAGTAGAGTGACGAAGTCCCGTGAGGGGCTAAAGGGAGTTGATATCCTTGTTTATTTTATCATAAATCCGCTGTAAAAGGAGCAATAGGAAAAAATTTAACATTCATCCATTTTTTGATTTTTTATGGTCAAAAAAAAACAGGTGACCGCAAAAGTAAATAATTACTCTTCAATCTTGATCTGAAGAAGGATACATTCTCCACGTCTTCAACAGTATCACTACAAAATGGACGAAAAGGAAAGACTTTCTTTTTTAAAACGGTATAGATAGGACAGGAAACAGAAATGTCCCGTTAGTAATTATGTTACATATAAATTACCTTCTTTATGGTTGCGGTTTATCCCGGTTTTAAAAGTCAGAACAAGGCGAAAAGTCCATCGGCCTTTTAACGATAGCCTCTAGGATTGTTTCGACTGTCTTTAATTTGTGCTTCTCTTTGTTTTGCCACAGTTGTCTTTTAAAATCATATGAAGATCTGATTTAATTTTGACTTTGATTTGTTCATCATAAACTTCGGTTGGTCTACCAGAACGCTGGTCATCATTTCATCATTGTTAAGCAGACAACATCATCAAGTTGATTTGTCTCTTTGTGAGCCTCTGCAGCTTTCTTGCCTTTACGGAAATAAAAAAGACAATATGATGAAAAAATTGGTTTTCGCACTCCATGTTGAAATTGACGCTCTTCGAAATGGACTCGATTTGTTTCTAAAATTAACTTAAACTGGCAGCTATTAAATGTCAAAGGAAAAAAAGAGGCGCTCGAACTTTGGCGGTGTATACCGGCTATGTTACAGAAGCTACATCTGTCAGATTTAGGGGGTTTAGTAACATGATATTTACGGGGCACACAATCGTCCTATTGAGCCAATAATTAGTCGTTTGTTGGACAAATTCAATCGACGGTGAGGTCTGCAGAAAATATTAATGCAGTGAACGGGAGTGTGCAAGACATCCCGAAAAAGTCTATGCCTCGTCGCGCATGAACATGGCATTGACCACATTTAAGTCAATCCTTGCACCTTCGCATGCACAAAATTAAATTGACCCAGGAACTGAAACTAGTTGGAGTTGGAAACCGATTTCAGACGGAAAATCATATTCAGCGACGGGGCACATTTTTAGTTGACTGATTAAGTCCACATGAGCTCTATTTGGAGTGGATTTTGGTTCGGCGGAGTCATTGACCCGTATTTCTTCCAAACTGTGCCTTTACAGTGTTGAGCAACGCGTGCACTATCAAAATGAGTGTTCAGTTTGGGCTATGTTCCCTGCGCTACATGATTTCTCCGGTGCACACAATTGTCCTATTGAGTCAACAATTAGTCTTTTGGTGGACAAATTCAATCGACGGTGAGCCCACATGAGCTCCATCAGTTGCAAATACATCCACAAAAATCCCTATTTGGAGTGCATCTTAGTTCGGCGGAGTCATTGGTCCATATTTCTTCCAAACTGAAGCTGGCACCACAAAAACTATCACCGGCTAGAGGCGAGAGTCATCGAGACCATGTGATTTAACGCCATTGGCCTTTTTCTTGTTGGGGTCTGTTTATTCACGGTTCTATACATATATGTATATGTTATACTATCTATCTATGATATCGAGCCCAATTTATGCGGCCAAGTCATCGAAAAGTGGACCTCCCGATACCACGGTGGCCATTTGGCTGAAATTATATTCGATACATGATGTAATAGGAATATTGAATAAAAATTTTGAATAAAAAAGAAATCAAGATATCTCATACACAACTTGCTTGATTTAAATTAGAGAGGACCAAACTATAATCAATAATCAACCATAATGAAGGAATTTTATATAAGTGTTTGTGTTGCTTTTGTTTGTGGCGTTTCACTATTAATATAATGGATCCACGAAAAGGAGGGTGGATCAAGTTTAATCCAGAAGTAAATAAGAGAAAAAATTGGCAGTCATTTCTGGCATGACGAGAAATAAGGCAACTATATTGATAAATAAAGTTTAATTTTGCAAAAAATTTTGTGTTTTACTATAAAACGGCACTGACTTTTCAGCCCATGTGTTAGTTTCTAGTTACATTGCCCACTTAATTTTTATAAAGGAAATCAGTAACCAAGAAACAGTACTGTCAATAATCCCCATTCCCCACTTATCGACAGAAATTATTTGTAATCGAACTTAAATCTTCCAGTCGATGCTAAACAAATAAATCTATTATGCATGCCTAACATGATTAGCACAGTTGTCTTCACATAAAATCGAAAAGCAGCATGTTTACAATAGAAGCACACCGCCCAATCTCTGCCTGTCTATACATCGCAAAAGTACTCGAAAAATTGTTGCAAAATCAACACTATGGTATGTAGAAACGAAACACCATTTTAGGATGCAAAGGTGCCCTACTTTACCTCAGAAACTGCCATATACATCTGGACCACTGGAGCATGCGTCCCAAAAGCGACTGATAAAATAGGAATTCATGTCGTTGTAAATGAATGGGCTGTGGACCCTTAATGTAAAATCGTTTCTCAGTAATAACAATTCTGTATTAAATCTAATAATATAACAAAAAACAATACAAGTCCATTGCATCTCTAACCTAGTGAATAAATCGTGCAAATCCGTGGACCCTTGGTTACGAAGGTACCAAGAGTACGAGATCTTAGACACATTTTCCAACAAAGCACCAGGTCACTTACACAATGACTACATCACGCCGGACCTTACCAAATATATCAAAACATTTACATCTACAGACAACTTAGCTGCTAAGAGAACATACCATCATTACACAAACACGAAATGCTAGAAAAAAAGCAAACAAACCCACATCGAAAGGACTACTCTCTAAATTGCTAATATAGACGGGTATCCTTATATCAATTATATGTCACTTAAGCTAAGTGAAATTAAACATAGTACTATAGAGCGGTGGGACTTAGCTGTTACCTTTAATTCACTATGTGGGCGCCTGGTTGCATGAGTCTTCCAATTCGATATACTCAAATTGAAGTTGATCATTTGACTCGCAATATTCGACACCTTTCGTAGATAAAAAGTTTAAATGACACGTTTCCTCCACATGCGTTGGCTTACATGTCTCAAAGTAAATATGTTGCAATAATCGACGTGCTCGTGCACAGATCCCAGGACATCATACTTGTAGAGGCCACGTAACCATCGTTCTCTTGTGCATTTGTTTCCTAGGAGTACCTACTATAGAATTGAAATCTCAAATCATAATAAATCTCTTTTTAAAAGTATGATTCGACACAACTTACTGGTGATTGGGCAATGCACTATTCTATGAACGCGAATGTTAACTAATTTAAACCAGTTGAAGCTCCATTGGCTCTTATCACATTTCCGACTGATGGAGGAACAGGAGCACGATCGTAGGGTTTTCTCCTGTTGGAGGTGTCATACACCCTACGCTTTCAGTTAATGTTTAAATACTAAACACATTACGAAATTTTACATTTAGTGGTTCTAGACGTGAGCTGAAAATAGTTTCGTCCTGCCACTGGGATTTTATGGGTATAGCTGAATCAAAATCCATACACTGGTGGGTCATCTTTAGTATGTACTACACAAACGCGGTCAATAGAGATACTCGGATAAGTTGATAAGTTTGTTTGAATAAGGCCGCACAAGGAATATATGGGGACAATTGCAAGGAATGTCGGGCACCTGCAAATGCAACAGAAAGCAAAATCCTTTGAAAAAACACTTTTTAAACAGCATATACCATTATGAAAAACACATCACAATCCCCATGTTCGCAGCGGATTTCTTCTAGGATTCTCTTTGAAGCGAATGATCTCAGCTTTTAAATCTCTCACTTTGTTCAGTGACCAAATTGTTTTCCTATAATTTAAAATTTGCCTTGACAACAGATGTTACGGTAGTTGTTTCTTTCCAAAATTATATTCTAATAGCATTTTCCATTGGGTTCGTCCTAGACTTCATGAATCGCCTGGGAATTTGAAGATATCATCTTTTGGCTGTGCTTACATTGAAGAAGAAAAACACTTTAAGCTATTTTATGCCAAAATGCTTAAATCGAAAAAAATTACATGTTACACACGGAATTGAAATGAAAAGTGAAAGAATAGTGACAGGACATATACCACACACAACCACTGCTGGTATTTGATTGCTTTGGTTATGAGTCCATTGTATCATAGAGTCATTATTAGTATGAAAGGAAAAATGAGCGAGAATAAGAAGAAGCCCTTGTCTGCGGGGAATATGCAATACACAAAGTTGAGTTGAACAGATACAGGTGCAGGTACTTGTAAAATATATAAATTGTTATATGGGCTGTTGACATGTGGTATTTTCTCATCTGTTACTACTGCAATATTGTCCTTTATGCCTTTTAATTACTGTACATTATATTTGGATGGCAAGACTTGTTTTGTACCTACGGTTCCTACTCATTTCTTTTGTTTCTTTTGAGAAGGTCACAAAAAGTTGGAAAGACTTACACCCAATGTTTCTTTGTGTCAAGACAAAAGGAAGGAAATACCTAAGGACGACGTAATAATCAGCAAAATGCAGATGTGCATAAACCAGGCCATCAAAATCAACAAGGAATACTAGATTGACAGAATGATACTCTACCACAAAAACAGCGAAAAAAGCATCGGTGTGGACAGCCAGATGACGACGTAATGATAAGCTCTGACGGGGTACGTCAATATGGCGTCAATCCCTGCTTGTGGTATTTTAAGTAGTAATCGCGCCGAAGGGTTCCTTAAGGCTTAAATACGCAAGTTAAATAAGTAGGGTTTACATTGGCTTAGTGTATCTGTATACGAGAGAGCGAAGTGGTAGCCAAATAGTAGTTTCAATAGCAAACACCATGATGCAACCCTACAAGTTTACCTCGCGTGTGTAAACTCTATGGTAGTAGAGTGACGAAGTCCCGTGAGGGGCTAAAGGGAGTTGATATCCTTGTTTATTTTATCATAAATCCGCTGTAAAAGGAGCAATAGGAAAAAATTTAACATTCATCCATTTTTTGATTTTTTATGGTCAAAAAAAAACAGGTGACCGCAAAAGTAAATAATAACTCTTCAATCTTGATCTGAAGAAGGATACATTCTCCACGTCTTCAACAGTATCACTACAAAATGGACGAAAAGGAAAGACTTTCTTTTTTAAAACGGTATAGATAGGACAGGAAACAGAAATGTCCCGTTAGTAATTATGTTACATATAAATTACCTTCTTTATGGTTGCGGTTTATCCCGGTTTTAAAAGTCAGAACAAGGCGAAAAGTCCATCGGCCTTTTAACGATAGCCTCTAGGATTGTTTCGACTGTCTTTAATTTGTGCTTCTCTTTGTTTTGCCACAGTTGTCTTTTAAAATCATATGAAGATCTGATTTAATTTTGACTTTGATTTGTTCATCATAAACTTCGGTTGGTCTACCAGAACGCTGGTCATCATTTCATCATTGTTAAGCAGACAACATCATCAAGTTGATTTGTCTCTTTGTGAGCCTCTGCAGCTTTCTTGCCTTTACGGAAATAAAAAAGACAATATGATGAAAAAATTGGTTTTCGCACTCCATGTTGAAATTGACGCTCTTCGAAATGGACTCGATTTGTTTCTAAAATTAACTTAAACTGGCAGCTATTAAATGTCAAAGGAAAAAAAGAGGCGCTCGAACTTTGGCGGTGTATACCGGCTATGTTACAGAAGCTACATCTGTCAGATTTAGGGGGTTTAGTAACATGATATTTACGGGGCACACAATCGTCCTATTGAGCCAATAATTAGTCGTTTGTTGGACAAATTCAATCGACGGTGAGGTCTGCAGAAAATATTAATGCAGTGAACGGGAGTGTGCAAGACATCCCGAAAAAGTCTATGCCTCGTCGCGCATGAACATGGCATTGACCACATTTAAGTCAATCCTTGCACCTTCGCATGCACAAAATTAAATTGACCCAGGAACTGAAACTAGTTGGAGTTGGAAACCGATTTCAGACGGAAAATCATATTCAGCGACGGGGCACATTTTTAGTTGACTGATTAAGTCCACATGAGCTCTATTTGGAGTGGATTTTGGTTCGGCGGAGTCATTGACCCGTATTTCTTCCAAACTGTGCCTTTACAGTGTTGAGCAACGCGTGCACTATCAAAATGAGTGTTCAGTTTGGGCTATGTTCCCTGCGCTACATGATTTCTCCGGTGCACACAATTGTCCTATTGAGTCAACAATTAGTCTTTTGGTGGACAAATTCAATCGACGGTGAGCCCACATGAGCTCCATCAGTTGCAAATACATCCACAAAAATCCCTATTTGGAGTGCATCTTAGTTCGGCGGAGTCATTGGTCCATATTTCTTCCAAACTGAAGCTGGCACCACAAAAACTATCACCGGCTAGAGGCGAGAGTCATCGAGACCATGTGATTTAACGCCATTGGCCTTTTTCTTGTTGGGGTCTGTTTATTCACGGTTCTATACATATATGTATATGTTATACTATCTATCTATGATATCGAGCCCAATTTATGCGGCCAAGTCATCGAAAAGTGGACCTCCCGATACCACGGTGGCCATTTGGCTGAAATTATATTCGATACATGATGTAATAGGAATATTGAATAAAAATTTTGAATAAAAAAGAAATCAAGATATCTCATACACAACTTGCTTGATTTAAATTAGAGAGGACCAAACTATAATCAATAATCAACCATAATGAAGGAATTTTATATAAGTGTTTGTGTTGCTTTTGTTTGTGGCGTTTCACTATTAATATAATGGATCCACGAAAAGGAGGGTGGATCAAGTTTAATCCAGAAGTAAATAAGAGAAAAAATTGGCAGTCATTTCTGGCATGACGAGAAATAAGGCAACTATATTGATAAATAAAGTTTAATTTTGCAAAAAATTTTGTGTTTTACTATAAAACGGCACTGACTTTTCAGCCCATGTGTTAGTTTCTAGTTACATTGCCCACTTAATTTTTATAAAGGAAATCAGTAACCAAGAAACAGTACTGTCAATAATCCCCATTCCCCACTTATCGACAGAAATTATTTGTAATCGAACTTAAATCTTCCAGTCGATGCTAAACAAATAAATCTATTATGCATGCCTAACATGATTAGCACAGTTGTCTTCACATAAAATCGAAAAGCAGCATGTTTACAATAGAAGCACACCGCCCAATCTCTGCCTGTCTATACATCGCAAAAGTACTCGAAAAATTGTTGCAAAATCAACACTATGGTATGTAGAAACGAAACACCATTTTAGGATGCAAAGGTGCCCTACTTTACCTCAGAAACTGCCATATACATCTGGACCACTGGAGCATGCGTCCCAAAAGCGACTGATAAAATAGGAATTCATGTCGTTGTAAATGAATGGGCTGTGGACCCTTAATGTAAAATCGTTTCTCAGTAATAACAATTCTGTATTAAATCTAATAATATAACAAAAAACAATACAAGTCCATTGCATCTCTAACCTAGTGAATAAATCGTGCAAATCCGTGGACCCTTGGTTACGAAGGTACCAAGAGTACGAGATCTTAGACACATTTTCCAACAAAGCACCAGGTCACTTACACAATGACTACATCACGCCGGACCTTACCAAATATATCAAAACATTTACATCTACAGACAACTTAGCTGCTAAGAGAACATACCATCATTACACAAACACGAAATGCTAGAAAAAAAGCAAACAAACCCACATCGAAAGGACTACTCTCTAAATTGCTAATATAGACGGGTATCCTTATATCAATTATATGTCACTTAAGCTAAGTGAAATTAAACATAGTACTATAGAGCGGTGGGACTTAGCTGTTACCTTTAATTCACTATGTGGGCGCCTGGTTGCATGAGTCTTCCAATTCGATATACTCAAATTGAAGTTGATCATTTGACTCGCAATATTCGACACCTTTCGTAGATAAAAAGTTTAAATGACACGTTTCCTCCACATGCGTTGGCTTACATGTCTCAAAGTAAATATGTTGCAATAATCGACGTGCTCGTGCACAGATCCCAGGACATCATACTTGTAGAGGCCACGTAACCATCGTTCTCTTGTGCATTTGTTTCCTAGGAGTACCTACTATAGAATTGAAATCTCAAATCATAATAAATCTCTTTTTAAAAGTATGATTCGACACAACTTACTGGTGATTGGGCAATGCACTATTCTATGAACGCGAATGTTAACTAATTTAAACCAGTTGAAGCTCCATTGGCTCTTATCACATTTCCGACTGATGGAGGAACAGGAGCACGATCGTAGGGTTTTCTCCTGTTGGAGGTGTCATACACCCTACGCTTTCAGTTAATGTTTAAATACTAAACACATTACGAAATTTTACATTTAGTGGTTCTAGACGTGAGCTGAAAATAGTTTCGTCCTGCCACTGGGATTTTATGGGTATAGCTGAATCAAAATCCATACACTGGTGGGTCATCTTTAGTATGTACTACACAAACGCGGTCAATAGAGATACTCGGATAAGTTGATAAGTTTGTTTGAATAAGGCCGCACAAGGAATATATGGGGACAATTGCAAGGAATGTCGGGCACCTGCAAATGCAACAGAAAGCAAAATCCTTTGAAAAAACACTTTTTAAACAGCATATACCATTATGAAAAACACATCACAATCCCCATGTTCGCAGCGGATTTCTTCTAGGATTCTCTTTGAAGCGAATGATCTCAGCTTTTAAATCTCTCACTTTGTTCAGTGACCAAATTGTTTTCCTATAATTTAAAATTTGCCTTGACAACAGATGTTACGGTAGTTGTTTCTTTCCAAAATTATATTCTAATAGCATTTTCCATTGGGTTCGTCCTAGACTTCATGAATCGCCTGGGAATTTGAAGATATCATCTTTTGGCTGTGCTTACATTGAAGAAGAAAAACACTTTAAGCTATTTTATGCCAAAATGCTTAAATCGAAAAAAATTACATGTTACACACGGAATTGAAATGAAAAGTGAAAGAATAGTGACAGGACATATACCACACACAACCACTGCTGGTATTTGATTGCTTTGGTTATGAGTCCATTGTATCATAGAGTCATTATTAGTATGAAAGGAAAAATGAGCGAGAATAAGAAGAAGCCCTTGTCTGCGGGGAATATGCAATACACAAAGTTGAGTTGAACAGATACAGGTGCAGGTACTTGTAAAATATATAAATTGTTATATGGGCTGTTGACATGTGGTATTTTCTCATCTGTTACTACTGCAATATTGTCCTTTATGCCTTTTAATTACTGTACATTATATTTGGATGGCAAGGCTTGTTTTGTACCTACGGTTCCTACTCATTTCTTTTGTTTCTTTTGAGAAGGTCACAAAAAGTTGGAAAGACTTACACCCAATGTTTCTTTGTGTCAAGACAAAAGGAAGGAAATACCTAAGGACGACGTAATAATCAGCAAAATGCAGATGTGCATAAACCAGGCCATCAAAATCAACAAGGAATACTAGATTGACAGAATGATACTCTACCACAAAAACAGCGAAAAAAGCATCGGTGTGGACAGCCAGATGACGACGTAATGATAAGCTCTGACGGGGTACGTCAATATGGCGTCAATCCCTGCTTGTGGTATTTTAAGTAGTAATCGCGCCGAAGGGTTCCTTAAGGCTTAAATACGCAAGTTAAATAAGTAGGGTTTACATTGGCTTAGTGTATCTGTATACGAGAGAGCGAAGTGGTAGCCAAATAGTAGTTTCAATAGCAAACACCATGATGCAACCCTACAAGTTTACCTCGCGTGTGTAAACTCTATGGTAGTAGAGTGACGAAGTCCCGTGAGGGGCTAAAGGGAGTTGATATCCTTGTTTATTTTATCATAAATCCGCTGTAAAAGGAGCAATAGGAAAAAATTTAACATTCATCCATTTTTTGATTTTTTATGGTCAAAAAAAAACAGGTGACCGCAAAAGTAAATAATTACTCTTCAATCTTGATCTGAAGAAGGATACATTCTCCACGTCTTCAACAGTATCACTACAAAATGGACGAAAAGGAAAGACTTTCTTTTTTAAAACGGTATAGATAGGACAGGAAACAGAAATGTCCCGTTAGTAATTATGTTACATATAAATTACCTTCTTTATGGTTGCGGTTTATCCCGGTTTTAAAAGTCAGAACAAGGCGAAAAGTCCATCGGCCTTTTAACGATAGCCTCTAGGATTGTTTCGACTGTCTTTAATTTGTGCTTCTCTTTGTTTTGCCACAGTTGTCTTTTAAAATCATATGAAGATCTGATTTAATTTTGACTTTGATTTGTTCATCATAAACTTCGGTTGGTCTACCAGAACGCTGGTCATCATTTCATCATTGTTAAGCAGACAACATCATCAAGTTGATTTGTCTCTTTGTGAGCCTCTGCAGCTTTCTTGCCTTTACGGAAATAAAAAAGACAATATGATGAAAAAATTGGTTTTCGCACTCCATGTTGAAATTGACGCTCTTCGAAATGGACTCGATTTGTTTCTAAAATTAACTTAAACTGGCAGCTATTAAATGTCAAAGGAAAAAAAGAGGCGCTCGAACTTTGGCGGTGTATACCGGCTATGTTACAGAAGCTACATCTGTCAGATTTAGGGGGTTTAGTAACATGATATTTACGGGGCACACAATCGTCCTATTGAGCCAATAATTAGTCGTTTGGTGGACAAATTCAATCGACGGTGAGGTCTGCAGAAAATATTAATGCAGTGAACGGGAGTGTGCAAGACATCCCGAAAAAGTCTATGCCTCGTCGCGCATGAACATGGCATTGACCACATTTAAGTCAATCCTTGCACCTGCGCATGCACAAAATTAAATTGACCCAGGAACTGAAACTAGTTGGAGTTGGAAACCGATTTCAGACGGAAAATCATATTCAGCGACGGGGCACATTTTTAGTTGACTGATTAAGTCCACATGAGCTCTATTTGGAGTGGATTTTGGTTCGGCGGAGTCATTGACCCGTATTTCTTCCAAACTGTGCCTTTACAGTGTTGAGCAACGCGTGCACTATCAAAATGAGTGTTCAGTTTGGGCTATGTTCCCTGCGCTACATGATTTCTCCGGTTCACACAATTGTCCTATTGAGTCAACAATTAGTCTTTTGGTGGACAAATTCAATCGACGGTGAGCCCACATGAGCTCCATCAGTTGCAAATACATCCACAAAAATCCCTATTTGGAGTGCATCTTAGTTCGGCGGAGTCATTGGTCCATATTTCTTCCAAACTGAAGCTGGCACCACAAAAACTATCACCGGCTAGAGGCGAGAGTCATCGAGACCATGTGATTTAACGCCATTGGCCTTTTTCTTGTTGGGGTCTGTTTATTCACGGTTCTATACATATATGTATATGTTATACTATCTATCTATGATATCGAGCCCAATTTATGCGGCCAAGTCATCGAAAAGTGGACCTCCCGATACCACGGTGGCCATTTGGCTGAAATTATATTCGATACATGATGTAATAGGAATATTGAATAAAAATTTTGAATAAAAAAGAAATCAAGATATCTCATACACAACTTGCTTGATTTAAATTAGAGAGGACCAAACTATAATCAATAATCAACCATAATGAAGGAATTTTATATAAGTGTTTGTGTTGCTTTTGTTTGTGGCGTTTCACTATTAATATAATGGATCCACGAAAAGGAGGGTGGATCAAGTTTAATCCAGAAGTAAATAAGAGAAAAAATTGGCAGTCATTTCTGGCATGACGAGAAATAAGGACGAATATAGACAGTCTGTGATCGTGTAAAGTTTCTTATCGTTTTAGTGAGTGAATTGAGAAATGTCCTTTGTACCTTTGCTCTTATTTTATAAGTTAAGCTTGTGTATTCGAAAAGAATGTGTTTTTTATGATGTGTAGTGTGATTAGCTCTAAGAGAAGAAACAAGAAGGATAATCAGCAAAAATTCAAACAGTAATAAAAGCCCTTTGTTTTGTGGTAGGTGCCAGCAATGAAATCGTGTTCGAAAACGCCGACGCTTGACAACGGGTAATTCCTTGTTCACTGTTATATGGCGACAGTGTGTCCCTTTCCTCGGGTGTTTATCAGTGCATGTGTGTGCATATGATTTATGTAAGGACTTGTACGGTTGTTGTTTATTTTTCCTTTGTATTACAAACAACAGCAGAATAGAATTTTTGAAGTTCAGCGAGTCGATAACGTTTTTTCGTTGAATCGGGTGTGCGGGTTAGTTTTGTAACTATAGTGACACAGAAGGAGCTTAACTCTGCGTATTCAATCGGATTTCCTAGTTTTGATCCGAATTGGATGGATTATGAAACCGATTTGTCTTAGATTTTTTTCTAATCCAATGGGAAGCGAAAGCGTGAAGTTATCTCCTTCTAAAGGTGTTCGTCCAGATACTGATAAAAATTTCTACAACTGTGTTAAATTAGGGAACCTAAAGCTCTCTACTTGTTGAACAAACAATCGTCGGCAAGTGGTACTCTAGACTCGAAAACTTTAGCAACGCAACCCCGTAATACAAAAAGTGTAGTTTCTGCGGTAAGTTAAGTAATGAGGACACAACTCGTCAAGCGGAACAACGTGCTGGCTGAAAGGCAGTGAATCTTTGCAGCAATAGAATGTCTGTGGTGGACAATACCACAGCCGTAGTCATCAATGAGAAAGTTCTTTGTTGTTTATTAGACACGGAATCAGGTTGGTTTTTGTTGGGAAGCGGTGTTGCTGATCTCAATATTTTTGGGAGATAAAGTTGAGTTTCTAATGGAGTTTAAAAAAATTGCTGTGGAGGTACCTTCCACATAATTTAAACGTGCTATCTGAATAATCATCATCGGATGCGGTCTGCACAGTGATCCTACTTTAGAAATTCGAGTTAATCGTTCTATAATGTACAATCAAAATAAAATCGTTGAAATATTGTTGAGGAAGTGTTGTCAAACTAACCGCCATTACAGGTGTATCAAAGGATATAGACTTGCAACTAAAAACCGGAAGGAATCCCAACCGCGTCCGAAAGACATTCATTTTGTCAAGAAAGATGAATTGGTTAGAAAACAACAGTTTCCACTAACAACTTAGTCTCCCCATTAAATGTTGGACAACGCCTATAGAGCTCACAAGTCGTTCTTCCTCCCTCTTCTATCCTATTTTCTAAAAAAAAAAAACTAAACACATGTATTCAAATGCACTCTAAAGAAAGAGCGCCGACATTAACCGTGACCATGAAATAGGGTAGAAACAGTAAACCACAATTTTTCCTGGTGTTGTTAACGTCTAATAGCACACTCTGTAGAGTACTATAACGCTAGAGTCTTTGTTAGGTATGCTATATTGTAGATATTTTATTCATTTAGTAGGCGTTGTATGTATGATTCAAACAAAAGAATTTATTCAAATGAATCTAAACTATTTAACTTTATTTTAATATTAATTTCATCTATTATTAAACGTAATATTTATATATATATATAGTCAATCGACAGCAGCACACGAAAGCTTGTTTCCAACTCCCTATTGTTAACCTTTCTGTCATTAGAAATATGTAATAACCAATTCTTCTCTCTCATTTGTCTGCTATTATGAGTGTGGTCAGTGGCCTAGTCACTGGGGTAGGGAGCTAAAATAATTTGGTAAAATGATCACTACAATATGAAGCTAATTGCAGGGAAAGCACCTTCAGAAAACCTCTCAGCAAAAACTTCCCTATCAGACGCCATTATGTTTCTTCAGAATTCAGTTGGTTATGCAGAAGTTGACCATAGAAAAAAAAATTGTCGTGCCAACAGAGCACAGATAGACGATATGATAAAATTCCATAGCAGTTGTTACAATAGGAAGAAGCATAGCCGAAAAACAAAATTTCAATACACAAGTGCTAGCTCAGAACATGACACTTCCAGGTAGCACTACTTTGAAATCGGGTCAATTTCTGCAATTTATTTAGGAAACAAAAATCAATATTTAAATTATGAATTATGGGGTTATGAATAACCATTTACTGACTGTAGTAGTGGTGTAGTAGTTTGAAACTCAGAATTGCCTGGCACGGGATTCGCACCCGCGACCCTCTGCTTGAGGAGTCTATGCATATACCACTACACCACGGCCACCCCCAAAGTATTTGCCTCGGCAACTACCTGTAGAACCGAATTTTCAATCTTTGTATTTGTACATACATACGTGCTGTGTATTTGCTGGTTTGGTTACCGAGGAGCTGTTTCCAAGTACAGACGACACGTTCGATGCAACAGCATAAACTCACTTATTCCCATTCTTGTTGCTTCTAAACTCCTTTCTATTATCACTTTATTATTATTAAGAACAATCTATTAAAAAATCTTTAAAGCTCATTTGAAGAAAGAGGGTATCTTTGAACAACACTAACAAAATCGTATTAAAAAATATTTGATAGCGTTAACCAAATTTCCGTTCTGGCAATATTGTTTTCTTCAAACGTCAACGGCTTTCGGTCATTGAAAATCGATAAAAAGATTTTGGTCACCACACGAAAAAATTAAAATTAAAAAAGGCGGAGCAAAATGAAACTTGTCCGGTTCATTTGTTTATCAATTTTATTGTGTTTTTCCCCAGAAAGTATGCAATATACTGGATCTTAATTATAATCATTTACACTCGAATTAGCATTATTTTTGGAATGCAGTGGATTACTAATGTTTTACATTTCCCCTTTTACATATATTATGTTTAACATTATGATATATTTTATTACATATAATTAATTGTTCCAATTTTAATCTCGAACAGTCATCTTTTCAGTAGTTGCTTGAAAGTAGCTCGGGTTGGGTGTTTTTATTTTGCATTCGTTTTTTTTTTTTCTTTTTAATAGTATCACAATTTTTTGGTGGTTTTTTATTTGTGAAAAATATTTTTTTAAAGGCGAAGGTTCATTTAAATCGGGGTAGATTTGAACATGTCCAAAGGTGTCCCTGCGGTTTTTTTTTTATCTGTTTTCTCATGTGCGGCTGTGCTTCCCTCCACTAAATGGATCGTGGCCAGGTAATTGTTGATTTTGTTATCACGAGAATATCTAAAACTTTTATTTATTTCTTTTTCTAAATCCTGTTTACTGGGCGTTGGTGCACGCATAATGCGTGCA
This sequence comes from Volucella inanis, assembly GCA_907269105.1. Taxonomy (NCBI): domain Eukaryota; kingdom Metazoa; phylum Arthropoda; class Insecta; order Diptera; family Syrphidae; genus Volucella; species Volucella inanis. The sequence goes on from OU026158.1 coordinate 24,881,230, forward strand.
GTATTACTGCATATCTGTTCCAGACATAAGTTTTTCACAGATACACGCGAATTTAGCTTTTTCTTCAAAAATAAAATGGTAAATAATAACGATTGGCTGCCCGCATCGATATCATCCTTGCCAATCGAATACCAATACTCATGATCGTCAGTCAATTATGATCAAACCCCGAAACCAAGGCGAGAGGAAACCGAAATAAAATATACTTCTGTCAGAGGTAATTATTTAAAATGATCATACCTGTGGCCGTTCAAAACCGGTAACTAGCTACGACGAAGCACACCACCGCAGATCATCCTCAATAAAAAGAGCAATGACAAACGAAAAATTAGGTTTTAAATCGCCTTCAATGCTTGTAGACAGTTTTTTCTTTATTTGAATCAACTAACTTGATATAGATAACACATATTCACAACAGACAAGGGTTTTCTCTTTAACTCACGTATTTTTCCTTTCATACTAATGGATGATTCTATGATAAAATGAACCTGCAACCGAAGCAATCAAATCAAATATCAGCAGTGGTTGTGTGCGGTGTATGTCCTGTCACTATCCTTTCACTTTCCATTTCCGAACTACAAACGTCAAATACGTCAAGTACGTGTAACTGGTAAATTTTTTAGGAAATAATTTTGGAAGGAAACAACACCGAAACAGCTGTTGCCAAGGGCAAATTTTAAATTATAGCAAAACAAATTGGTCACTGAAAATAATGAGAGATTTAAAAGCTGAAATTATTCGCTTCAAAGAGAATCCCGGATGAAATCCGCAGTGACTATCGGGATCGTGATATGTTTTTCGAGGAGGTTCATGGTGTTTAAAAAGTTTGTTTTCAAATTATTTTGCTTTCTGTTGTATTTGCAGGTGCCCGCCGTTCATATGAGTTATTGCAGCAAACACCAGTTTGTTTTAAAAAAAAACTTTATTTTCCGACTTTCACTTACAAACTTAAAAAACTAAAACTAGCAAATCATTTGTTGCCTATTCTTATACCTACACTTTTACAAACGTAATGATTATTTCGTGGGAAAAGAATTTGTCTGCTCTTGGCTTGTCACTTGATTCCAAGCGCGTGTACTGAGTGCAAAGTGTGCATATGGGGTATGCGTGATCATTCTCCTGAGTAAGCAGACAGGTAATGCATATTTAAATGGTGTTGGGAAGATGGCGAATTAACGGGAAAAAGGGGGAGGTAGCAAGATGGCAAGAGAGGCGGGGAGACTAACGGGATTAAAGGGGAGTGATCTCTGAGACGTAACTCCTCCCCGCATACGATTCTGCACCGAAGAATCAATGTTCTGAACTTTTATTTTAACATTTGTGTGATCTTTATTTTTCCCTTTAAAAATAATGATTACGATTGCAATTATGATTATAAATATTGTTACAGAGTTTGCATATTTATAAATTGTTTTTCCGTTCTTTAATTCTTCTATTAATTTTCTGTTTTCTACATTTTTTGTATGTAATTCTTGTGTGGAAACATTTACTGCAATATTTTCAATTGTTACATTGTTAAAATATGATATAATAAAATTATCATATGTTATAAAATTCTTATACTTAATGCTATTTATTTCAATTTCACAATTTTCAAATCGTATTATATTATTGCCTATGAGGCTTATGCTAAATTTATGACAATTATGTTTTAAGTGTGTATATGGAATATTTTTGGTTATTATAATATTATAACTTAACTGTTCAATTACTACATCTTTGCTTTCCTTAAAGCTACATGACAAATTTTGTTTGAACAGATTTGAAATACAACTGTCTTTTAATGGTTTTAAATTCTTAATATGAATTGTTCCATTTACATTTTGGTAATTATTCTCATTATTTGTTATAAATGTGTTGAAAGGCGAAATAAGTTCTATTTTATTTCTGTTTGGTATTGGTTCTATTATTATTCTGTAAAATTTTACATTTGAGTATTGGGGTATCATTACAACGAATATTATTTCACTATCATATATTATAACAGAACTCTTTATATTTGTTAATTTCATTATTGTTATATTAAATTTCTTAATTTCTTCTGGCAGTAGTAGATCTCTTCCAAAAATTCCTAATTGACTTGCCAGCAAATTTTCTTTGACTTTTCCTAATTGTTCCTTTAGGAGCTGTATGTCATATTGTATTTGAAATACCTGCTGCATATGTGCGATTTCTGAGAACTCTCTGTTGATTGCATTTCCTAAATTTTGTAACTGTCCTTTGATTTCTAATTGCTGTCTGTTAATATGTCTTGTAATGTTTTCTATAGCTTTATCGAAATGGTAATTAATGTTGATTCGTTCGTTTAGTCCATTAATTAGGTTATGACTACTTCTTTCGTTGACTTCTAGACTTTTTCTTATTTCTTGTTCGTCATCATAGTCCATTGTTCCTACTAGATATTTTAAACCCTTTCCGATAATATTGACTAGTCGCCTTCTGACTTTATACCTATTCCTATATGTTTTCTATATCCTGTGCCAAAAGTTTAAAGCTATGCATTAAGGTCGGGTATTCATTTTTATTATTTAATTTGTTATGTTATGTTATGTTCAATAATGTCTAAATTTTCAGTCCATGATGTTAGGTTAACACAGTGAAGTAGTTTCGTGTATCCTTTTATTACTTGGAGCTGTTCGTCGCTTATCGTCACTTTCCTTGTCCATTACTTAAGTCTTGTACGTTAATTTTTTGTCCATGTATGATGGTCATTGTAATGTAAATTAAAAATATTTTCTGAAATATTAAATATATTGTTAATCTGAATTTTCGTATTTGTATTTGCGTTTAATTTGCGTCTTGTAAAACTTGCTACCTTTTTCATCTATAACGTGGTCTTTATCTAAAATATATAGGTCTGTTTTCTTATGAATTGGTTTAAGTTTATTCTTATCTCTATTTTTTAAATATATGTGTTCCTGACTATCTGAAAAATCTATATCGTTTCTATTTCTATTATGTTTTTTAATGTAATTTTCCTTATTTTTCTTAACTATTTCTATAATTTTAACATAATCATCGCTAGAAATGGTGCCATTAAGAAAGTCAATTGATCTTTGTTTGGTTGTCGAATGTATCGTTTTATTGTAAATTGTTACGGCTTTTAAAACCTTGTTGCGTAACGTGTCTTTGTTGCTTTTATCAGCTGTAAATGTACGAATATGTTCATTCAACGTAGAATGAAACCTTTCGATATCAGAATTTCCGGTTTTATTATAAGGTGTAGTAATATGTAGCTCGACGTCACTTTCTTTTAAAAATTCCTTTATTAAGATTGAAGAGAAACCGCTTTCACCGTCTACAACTATTTTCTGAGGAATTCCCAGGGAAGCGAATCTACATTGTAAGGTTTTAAGGAGGGCCATGTACGATGTTTTATTTCCTGAACTGTTACGTGTTTTGTGAATTTTTCGATCATCGTAACGTATATTCAGTTAATATTTGCATACCAGATGTCGATATGTAGAATCTGGTTAGGTTTTTCTGGGGTAGCGGTTAACTTTAGAGAGATTTTATTTGGAATTCGTTCGTAATTCGGACAATTGTTTATAAATTTCTGGATTTTGTCCTTGAGATTCGGAACGTAATATATGTCTTTGATTTCCGCATATGTTTCGTTAATGCCTCTATGGTTCAAAAGCTTATGTGTGTTTATAATTACTTTTGCTAGTTTTTCTTCGTCAGTAATGTCGCCTAGAAATTTACTGCATTTTATTGCTTTAAGTAATCAATTTTTAGTGAAATATTTGATATATGTGTCCTGAAATTTTGTAAATAAATGGTCGTAATTTGCAAATATAGCTACAATTCCTTAAGGTGGAATAATTTTTTTCAAAATATCTAAAACGTAATTTTCTTTGAATTCTTTTAATTCTATAACAAGTCTTCTTTTGCCAAATTCTGTATATATTTTATGTGTATTTATCGAGTCTGAGTTATTGAGAATGATTTGAGATTTGTAAATATTAACTGGTGTCTGGACAATCGGGATATATTCGCTACTATCTTCGTTAGCACTATGGATTGTGGCAATGATAGAATGGTCGTCGAGATTTATGTTTTCTGCGCTTGTAGTTCTGTTGACTTTATTAAGGTCTTCCAAATTCGTTACATTTTCGCTGTAATGAATTCCTATCCTTGACAATCCATCTGCAACTTGGTTGTCTTACCTTTTACATACTCTATGTCGAAGTTATACCCTTCTAATTTGATTTTCCACCTTTGAAGCTTAGCGTTTGGTTCCTTCAATGAACTGAGCCAGACTAATGGTCTGTGGTCTGTTCTTATGATCATTTAATGTACAACTAGCGTAGCTAACTGGATGGTTTTCTTGTGTCAAGACGGCTCCCAAAGCATGGTTGGATGCGTCTCTTGTAAGTGTAAATTTTTTGTTAAAATTTGGGTACTTCAGGATGGGATCTGATATTATAAGTGCTTTCAAATTTTCAAAGCTCTCAATATATTCGGGATTATTCACATAAATTTTTGCATCTTTTTTTAGGAAAGCTGTCATAGGTTTTGCCACCTATGAATAGTCCTTAATGAACTTTCTGTAGTACCCAGTAATGCCTAAAAAGGATTTGATTTGTTTCGTTGTTTTTGTGATTGTATAGTTTTTTATCGCCGTTAATTTGTTAGGGTTTGGTTGAATGCCTTCGGTTGTTAAAATATGGCATAAGAATTCAGTTTCTTTTTTCAGAAACTCATTTTTGTCCAGTTGGACTTTGAGGTTGACTTCTTTTAATATTTGAAAATTTTTTTTAAGATATGTAAGGTGTTCCTCAAAACTAGTAGAAAACACAATGATGTCGTCCATGTTGACGAGGCAAACTTCCCATGAATTCTGCCAGAACGTCATTCATTAAACGCTGGAAAGTGGATGGTGCGTTTTTTAAGCCAAACGGTATTCGAATAAATTCGAAATGGCCGTCGCTCGTTGAGAAAGCCGTTTTCATTATGTCGCTTTCATTTATTTCTATCTGGTGAAAACCTTTGGCAAGGTCCAATATTGTGAAATAATTGGATTTTCCTAATTTATCAAAGATGTCGTCCATGTTTGGGATGGGGAATTTGTCATCGATTGAGACTTCGTTGAGTTTCCTGTAGTCGATAACCATTCTCCATTTTTCCTTCCCAGATGAGTCACTCTTTTTTGGAACGATCCAGATTGGTGCCGAGTAGGGCGACTTGTTTGGGCGTATAAAACCCTGCTGGAGCATTTCATTTATTTGTCTTTTGACTTCATTTTTGTGTACCTCTGGGTATCTATATGTTTTTTGTGTATATTGGTATTTCGTTGAACGTTTCTATATGATGCTTAATCGCATTCGTGAACGTCAAATCGCTAACTTCTTGATAGAAAATTGATGAGCATTGAGAGACGAGGCGAGTGATTCCCCTTTTCTCTTCCTCATTCAAGTAATCGATTCTGATTTGTTCAGAATTTGGTACCAAAATACCAAAGCTGGTATTTGTTTTTTGTAATTTTCATTCGTTACTTCTTCTTCAGCCTTGCTGAAATATATCCGGATTTTCGTTTCATCAACAATAAGAAGCCTACTCTTGAAATCGAGCACTGCTTCTAATGGCAATAATATGTTATTTCCGAGTAAGCCATCGAAAGCATCGTGAAAATTAAATCCCAGAAATTCCGCGGTTCTATTCGGTTTTTTGAATTCTTTAAATAAAGAATTTTGACTGGTTTTTGTAACTTAATTTGCCATTTAAGATGGCATACCCCTTTTCTGAGAACACTAGTTTCTCAACCGGTGTCAATTAGTATTCTTAGATCATAGCTGTTGGTTTTGACAACTATATAGGGTAATTTTCGGGAGGATTACCTTCCTGAAAATCCGAGTTTTTTTCTAGATTATGTAATTGCCTACTCATAGCTGAAAGAGTGTCCATTGGTTCGACAGCATCTTCGTTATTCCTAGAATTACCCTGATTTGTTCTGGAATTTCTATTGGTGTTATTTCTGGACATGCCAGAGTTTTTTTCGTTCTGCCGCCTTTTCTGATACCTACATTCGTTATTACTATTAACACTCCGTTGATTATGATTACCGAAATCATTGCTATTTTGTGGTTTGTTATTTTTCCTAAAATTTCCGGAGCTATTCTTTCAAGATTGGTGACTTTCTTCTTGGTTATCTGTTTATAGCCTGTTATTTTTATAATAAGTTTGCCTATAATCCTGACCGTAATATGCATATCCTGTTTCGTGCAGGATTTGCATCGCCTCTTCTAAGTTACTAGGATTCCTACAATATAGCAGTCCCTTCATGGGCTCTGGTAATTTACTAATATAAATGTTTAAAGCGGCTTTGCAGTTTTGTTTCACTTCGGAGCTATTTGCACCTTTATCTATTTTAGTTTTTTTATTGAGACGTCTTAGAACTACTTTTATGTCGTTATAGATCTTCTGACAGTTTTTCTTGAATTGTATACCCCTTAAGTCATCGTAAAACTGTTCCACTGATTTCCTTACTCCGAAGTATTGGAAGAATACTTTCTTTGTCTCAGGCCAGTTCTTGACACTGTTGTTGATTTCAATTGCCTCTCTAGCTTTGCCTATTAACTTGCTTTTTATGATGTCAAAGAAAATAAGCTGACTTACGTCTGACGTCGTATTTACTGAGAGTTGGAAAAATTCTATCTACTAGGTCAATAAAACTATGGAGATTGTTTCTACTACCATCGTAAGGAGGTAAATTACTTAAATATTTAATTGGGTCAATGCTTAAAGCTAGGGGGCTTACTGCTGCTGGGTCCTGTGTCGCTATTTCTAAGTGTCTTCTTTCCTCAAGCAGGATTTGTCGTTTGATTCTCCTTAATTTTTCCAGGGCTTCTCACTTTTTGGATTTATTGCTATTATTTCACTTTTATTTTTGTATTCGCATTCACTCTGTTTTATAATTTTTTTTTTCAGTTCACTTTTATTTTTGTTCAGCAATTTTATTATCTTTTTCTTTTCTCACTTTTATTTTTCAGCTTTTCTATTTTATTACTGCTTTTGATCCTTTAAACGGATCTTTTCATCTTCCTTTATATTTTCTTTTCGCTTTTAGTGGCGTTTTTTCATCCTTAAACGGATTTTTTCACCTTGTTCCTATTTTTTTATTTATTTCACTTTTAGCGGCGTTTTCTTTCTTAAACGGATCTTTTCACCTTGTTCCTACATTTACGTTCATAGAATAGTGCATTGCCTAATCACCAGTAAGTTGTGTCGAATCATACATTTAAAAAGAGATTTCTTATGATTTGAAATTTCAATTCTATAGTAGGTACTCTTAGGAAACAAATGCACAAGAGAACGATGGTAACGTGGCCTCTACAAGTGTGATGTCCTGCGATCTATTCACGAGCACGTCGATTGCAGTGGATTATTGCAACATATTTACTTTAAAATATGAAAGCCAACGCATGTGGAGGAAACGTGTCATTTAAACTTTTGATCTACGAAAGGTGTCGAATATGGCGAGTCAAATGATCGACCTCAATTTGAGTATATCCTATTGGAAGACTCTCATGGTTTCTGCGTGACCAAGGGTCCACGGATTTGAACGATTTATTCAGTAGGTTACAGATATAGCAGACTTGTATTGTTTTTTGTGCTTGTGATAGCTTTGATGGTGAAAAGAATATAAGTACATATCACATGCTTTCTTAAAGATTTTGTTGTTTCATGAAGGGCTGTTAGGGTGGGGAGGGCGTAAGCGTTGTATACGGTTATGAGAGAATGGCCCGGGAAGAGCTTGTTGTTTCCTTAATGCCTTTGACTTCATTAGATAGTATATTTGTATTCCGGTTACATTTTGTAAGTCATCTGCATATGGGCAGTGACTTAAGTATTTGTGCTTTGACAATTTGTTGCTTATATCTTCAAATTTAAAAGAAAGTAAATGATGGGAATGATAAGAGTGATTCTTGTAGAATGCCCTTATCTAGTGCAAAGTGGCAAAATAGGAATTATTAGATTTAATATAGAATTGTTATTACTGAGAAACGATTTCACATTAAGGGCTCACAGCCCATTCGGTTAAAACGACATGAATTCCTGTTTTATCAGTCGGTTTTGGGACGATTGCTTTTTGTTCCTCAGTGCTCCAGATGTATATGGCAGTTTCCGATGTAGAGTAGGGCATCTTGGCATCCTAAAATAATGTTTCCTTTCTGCATACCATAGTGTTCATTTTGCAACAATTTTTCAAGTACATTAGCGGTGTATAGAGAGACAGAGATTGGGCAGTATCATTTTATTGAAAACATGTCTTCTTTGTATTATAGAAGCTATTTTCTGATTTTGTGGGATGACAACTGTATATTATACATGTATAATAGATTTATTGTTTAGCATCGACTGGAAGATTTAAGTTCGATTACGAATAATTTCTGTCGATAAGTGGGGAATGGGGATTATTGGCACTAGTGATTCTTGGTTACTGATTTCCTTTATGGAAATTGAGTGGGCAATGTTATAACCAATTCGACTTGGGTCAGGATTGTTTGAGTCGGTGTCGTAATGTAGTTTAAAGCTATTAAATTGAGTGTACTTTTTGCTGAGGAGGGTCAGGATTCAATGTTTTTCCGATTTTGTGTTCTCTCCGAAATATGACACTGGATTTTTTGAATGCTATTGACTGTCTTGGAGACCAGCGAGTACACATGAGGCACTTATTCTGTGAAGCACATTTAGAGGGAACTTTTCGATCGCGTCATTTGGCTCGTTTGAATGGGCTATGGACCCGTTTTGTTGAAGTCAGTTATATTTTGTGTTTTGCTTATCTATTCGTTTGGGCTCTTTAAGAAAAAAAAATTGTTTTGCTTTATTTGTCGTTGTGCTAGATCGAACCTGGTGGGGAAGCGGTAAACGCGGTTTTCGTGGTTTGGTGTGTTAAGTTTGTAGTATTGTGTTGGGATTGGGGAACGGGCTAATGGTGCTATCCCGATCTTTCTGTTTTGTGTGATTTTTCTTGTTAATAAGAAAAACCAGTTTGAGCTGTATATTTTTCAACTACAGAATAAGATTGGTTGGTTTTTGCACGAGGGAACTGTTCCCCGAAGACTTGTCTACGAATGGTCTTAACGACGATGTACCGTAGTGGGTGGGTCGGAGAATGTCGAATGTGAAGACGACTACGACATCGATGATTTTGTTAAATTTATGTAATATAGGCGAGTTTTTCTACTTTTTAAATAATTTTGCAGCTAAATCAAACAAACCTGTTTGCGGAATGCCCGGTTGGAACGAAGAAGAAAATTAAGAGAAGTGTTCAACCAACTTTTAAAAAGCGATATTATGTGAAGGCCCTACCATCAAGCAGGATATCTTTGAGTCGACAAACGTTATTATTATTATTATTATTTTCAAGGGAAAGATACAAGTTAATTTGTAGGGTCCGGAATTTAACGCCGGGGTACTATGCCCATGTGGCGCGTTTTGGCATTGATGGAATTCTCTAAGGAGAGCGCACCAAACCTAATACAGCGGATGGATCAAGAATGCCCAGAGTATCAATGAGGAGGATTACTCCCCACAGAGAGCTAGTTTCTAAAAGTTGCCTTGGTCTGTTTTACTACTTATTTTCGATTAAAACTGAAAACAATAAAAATTACACAAGTAGAAAAAAATAGAATTGACTATATTTATGCCTGAGAAAAGGTTACATTTTGTAGTTTTGCACTGAAAGGTTTACATACGAGTAGTTGCCGAATCTATTGTACTTGGGGACAGTTGGACAGCTTCCTTTTGATTATACCTACGTATAGTGTGTGCAAAGGTTGCACACTTTGATAACATGTATTGATTTGGGGGAAGCGTATAAAGAGGACGCACAGATTTTTTTAAATTGTTTTTGAGATGTGGTAAGCACCAATGAAGTGGGATATATGTATTTGGTTTGTTCGCAGTCTTATTCGGAAGAGTCGAGTGGGTGATTATAAATGCTGCGGGTTCCTTAGTTTATTGGTTGGCAGGGTATTTGCCTTAACAGTGCCAAGAGGTGCTCAGATCAAATTCTAAATTCAAAATTAAACCTAGTATGTTGCTTGGAAAGAAAAAGTTGAGCAGTGATGTATTGATATTGAAGAATCTAACAAGACTGCCGTGGTGAGCTGGATTATAATTCATAGTTTTCTGTACAGAGCCGTGGGTTTTCTACATCATCTTTCCAGCCGCAAACTACATGCTGATAGGCTGTCACCTTGGATTATGACAGAGCCGAGGCTTTATTTGCCAAACATGCATAATCCCTTCATTGAAATGAATATTCATATGTTTGAATACTAGGGTGGTAAAATGTTGAACTCAGATAGATAGATATTGTATTTTAGCTCTGGTTTGATCAGGCGATTGGAAGTTTGTGCAATCGCATACCTAATGTCATTCCAACATCAGCCTTTAACATTCTTACTTCATATTAGCAAAGCCTAGATGTGGCTCTAATCAATAAATCTTAGGACATAAGGAGTTTCGAAATTACTTAACCATGCTTTCAGAGAATAGGGGATAAGTCTCTCTGGCGGAATGGTGGTTTGCGTTGGACTATAATTTACATATTAACATATATTTATTGCATTTTCACATTTAAGACATGCAAAAGAATTCAGCTGATCTACTGTTTTGGATTGGAATATTACATAGTCATTTCAAGTTCCATAAGTATGCTACTTGCCTCAATGATGCTCAAATGACAGTAGATTGGCTTTTGTCTCTTCTGTCAAATGGTATTTATTAGGTACTCATCCTTGCTGCTGCAAGTATCTTTGGGCACAAAGGTCTCAGTCAAATGAGGAGTGACATGAGAATATGAATAGTCCTATCGTCTTAATAATGCATAGGTACATGCAGTAAGTAAAAAACACAATTTGCAGCCCTCCTGCAGTAACAGGTACAAACACGTCACTTAGCTGTTTAGAGTTCATACCCAGGGTTATTAGCTTACTGACATCTTAGTCTCTTTTGCACAAAGGATTTTAAGAGGTGGCAATTACGCATATTTTTCCTCTTTACTCAAATTGAAGGAAACTACCACAAGGACTTGATGGTCCGTTTTTGCGTTGCGGTGTTTTGGACCACTACCTAAATAACTTTCCACTTCCTTTCCATTAGGTGCCAAGAACCCACATACGTCCCACTGATCTACTAATTTTAACTTGTTATCTAATAAGTTAATGACGTACAATACATTTTTTGACATTTTTTATTTAAACGAAAATTAACAATGAATTCATTTATAGTGCATATATATTATATTATAGTGCATATATATTTAAAGAAGAGAATTTATATTAATTGAAGAAAATTTATCTAAGCAAAGTGCAATTTGATTTACTTATCTGCATGCTTACGTTTTTTGGTAGAAGAATCTGTATATTTCTTGACTTTACTTTTTCGCCTTTTAATCCTCAATTTCCGTCGCTCTTTCCTCCACTTATGTTTTTCTTTTTCCCAAGCTACCCTTTGCTTTTCTCGATCTTGGTTCTCTCTTTGTTTTTCCTCCTCTTTCTCATTTTACGTCAGCACTTTTCCCGAAAAATATGTTTATTTATATATTACGAGTATTTGTAAATATACGTAAATCTAAATTAAAAACTAAAAAACCAAGCATAATTTTGTACTTACACTCTAATTCCAGCATCTGCAGCAAAGTATTGATATCCTTGATTCTTTTTATATCTTTTTTCAATGCTCTCCAAAGTTTTCGAAATTCATTTCTGGATGTTCCTCCTGGTCCACAGGATGTTCCAACGGACTGGAGTGAAAAACAGCTTCCACTTCATCTAACGAAATTAATAAAACCGAAGAAAAATACAATTTTTTTGAATTTTATTTCACATTGACACAATTTTGAACTCACCCGAGAAACTTTTTATATTTTCCGCTTTGTATTGCTCCGACATATTACTTACGAGTCAACTTTTTGATAAGCAAAGGGAAATCCTTGGGCGTGGTTGTTTTAGAACGCCGCGTTTGTATTTTGTAACAAAGGTAAAGAAACATAGATCGACCACTTTCCAGATTTTCAATAACGGTTTTCCATTGAATGACAGAAATTTAGTATTCATGCAGATTGTCAATGAAACGTATTGCGGATGCACTCCATTAAAACTTAAGTTCATGGAGAACTAATTATGTGCAACTTTTCATCCCATTGTGAGATATTGGTCATAGATAAACCGAAGTGGATTGCAAACTATACAATTTCTTTTGCAAACTCCTCACAAACCCACTGTAAGTGAATTATCAATCCTGTGAACTGCTAGAATGAGAGCAATTTTCACGTCTAATTAGCTATGTATTATATAGATTCAATTTTTGCCTAGAATGTGAGGAGAATTGACATAGTTGGCAATTCACAAAACTCCTGGATTCAGTCCCACTGAATCTTAAAATCGCCCTTGACTGACGATCACCTCTCAGGGTACCACTTGGTAGCTTTCTTCTACAGTGACAAACGATCTAATCATTATAGACCTCAGCGGTCCCCTACGCTTCGTCAGAAATTGTCAATTCGTCAAATTGTTTGGTTTTTCTAACAGCACGTCCCAATAAATATTTGCCTGAAACGTCGGTGTAAAATCTTTCACAATTTCTTGGTCTGAAATATGCAGATCGTTCCAAGTTTCTGGTAGTTACCACCAAAGGCACTGAAGTTTCACCAGAAGCCTTCCTTGATATGTAACTATATTCGGGATGCCCAAAAAAATTAATAACACGACACCAAATCCTCAGAGGAAACAATTATTATTTTTTATATTTAATTTAAGTAGTCAATTACGAAAACAAACAAAACCTGAAATAAATATTAGCCAAAGACGACTAAAGAATGGAGAAGACACACCTGTCTTCAAGGATTTAACCAGTCAAACACACTTCCATATATAAAAACAAACAAAAATTATTACACTTCATTCACTGCTAAAATTATAAAATAAGAATAAAAATAAGAAAAGTACACATACTCGTAAGCATGTGTGTAGGAACATACGAGATAAAATATAAACCGGAACTATTTTGGTTCAACTTCGGGCAAATCCGAATGACCGTCGTAGTCTGGCAGCTTGTATTATGATATGCGTTTTTCTTTGAAAAAAAAAAAAAATAAATGAATAATTAAGTAAATAATTAAGTAACATGTGCACATTTGTTTAAAATTAAGAATATACCCATTATTATTAAATCATCCATCTTTAACATAAGTAAAGGCTCGTCCTCCATTTTCTTTTTTAAGTACGTCCACAGTTTATAATAAAAATGTTTCGATTTGTCCGATGGAAGCTTTAAAAATTCCAAAAGAAAATATTGTTTTATATCAAATTGTAAAAATATATACATTTGTTTGTATTTGCACCAAGAAAAGAAATCGTACCTTTTTTTCCACTCATTCTTTAGCTGTTTCTGGAAACTTATTGTATTATTTAATAAAATTAAATGAATGTCGCAAAACACAAGTTACTTTTATGGTAGAATGTCGAAATTCAAATAGGACACCGACATTGTTTTTTGCACTCTTCATACATATTCTTTTCAATTTCCCCGCTGTCATTTCATATGCTCTCGCTAGTGGGATGAAAAGTTGACGATCGGGTGAATTGTCAGAATTTTGCAATCTGTTTCTTTGAACCCTTTGCCCGTTAGAAGAAGTCCACTTTACTTCTAATAAATGCCCAGAAAAATGTTTCAATGATATATTCCATTCCAATAGTTTTTACTTTGAGTCAATATCGGGTATAAGTTTTAGCCTGACATTTATTGACGTTAGGCTCAAGGAAATTCTTCTGAAACCACGTTCAAAATCTGTCTAAATCTTCCTGCAGTGGTAGTCTGAGGAAAAGATTTTCATATCATCTGCGTAAACAGATATGTATAAATCTTTAATGATGAAATCAACATAATTAATGATCAGAATAAATAATAAGAGACCAAGTTGGCTGCCTTGAGGGACACCAGAAAAGGCTTTAATTTTGTTGGGTTAATTGGGTGTTTTTTCCTTCTCCAAATAGTCAACGTGGATTACACCTCGCCCGTCCCAAAAACCGGTCGCCATCACCTTTCCGGCCGAAGACACGGTCTTCGCCTTCTTTGGAGCAGGTTCACGGGGTAAAAGCCATTGTTTCGATTGTGCTTTGGTCTGTAGTGCGTAACAATGAATTCAAGCCTCATCGAAGATCATCAGAAAACGAAGCAGAAAGTCCTCCGGATTTCGATTGAACAGGGCCAAGCTCGTTTTTGAAATGAGGTGTTTAGCAAACACGGCACCCATCGCGCGGACAGCTTTCTCATGCCCAAAATCTCGTGCAGGATATGGCTTACGCTTTCAGTTGAGATGTCTGCTATCTCAGCCCTTTCGCGAATTTTCACTCGGCGGTCCGCCAATACGAGATCATAGATTTTGTGCATGGTTTCCTTTGTGGTAACCGGTTATCAAAATCTCTGCGAACCAATGGTAACTGGTTGTACAAGAAGGTGACTGGGTTCCATACCCACAAAACAAAACTTAACGTCAGACTGTTACGAATTTTTGACAGGCGTTCTGAAAGAGGTTATACTAAATGATGGTACACTCATTTTGACTGATAGTGCCACCTTTCCTTCAATCTGTGTACTCATCAAACAGCCCTCGTAGGTTTTATGATACTTGGGAAAATAGAAACTGATTTTTTATAGGTTTGAATAATTTTTATTTTATGTGTGTATGTGTGCTCAAAGTATCCTCCTTGGTTTTGTGTGCATGCTTGAGCCCGTTTTTGGATTTCGCTGCCAAGGTTTATTGATGCGAATTGCTTAAAGCTGCTATTTCGGTTGAATAAACAAGTTCCTTCATAGAAAAAAATCCAATACTGATCCTGAATGGATCTTTCAGACCAGCGAACTGGTCCGTTTCTTCATTTATTGATAAATAAGTGGTATGTACAATAAGATCGTTATCTTTTCTTGTACTTTGATACAATATATAGAATGGATGGTATAACATTAATAACTTTAAAACTACGATGAGATATTTAAAAATTAGCTTATACTATTATGAGGTAGAGGTTGCAGGATTGTTAAGGAAGAGAAGTAAAGTTTTAAAGTTTGCACGGTTAGATATTAATATGATTTGCGGTGGAAGTGAGTTCCATAGTTTGGCAGCATGAATGAAAAATAAACGTGAGGAATTAAAATATAGGCGACGATGAGCAACGGTAAAAATATTTCTTACGGAACTACTAAAGACCAAGCTTGTCTAGGACGGAGATTTATTGATAATAATTTTATGTAAAAATATACAATTTTCTACATCGATATATTGGTGCAGTGTGCAGCCTAGTAGCTTTCTAAAGTCGTATCTTCTAATCAATGTGAATCAAGAGCACTATAGACAAACTCAGCATATGTAATGAGAGGCAATATTAATCTAAATACCAACTTACATCTCGTTTCCATAGGAGTAAAATACGAAATAAGCCACAGTTTACGTAAACATCCACAGACCCGACCAACAATTGGGTTAGTATGTCTACAGTCTGAAAGGTTACGATCGATAATAAGACCAAGTCTAGTGCAATGTTCAACTGGTGTAATTTCAGTATGAGATAAGCACATGTCTGGCAAGATATTGAGATTAAAATTTCTCTTGGATATTGGCCTGAGGAGGAACTTATTAACAACGAACCAAGCAGATATTTGGGTAAGATCCTCATTAATCAAGAGAGTCAGTTCATCAAGCTTATTAAAGGGTTTGTCTAATTAGAGTTGTGTGTCATCTGCATAAAGATGCACAGAAGTGTGGGTACAGACTAATGGGAGATTGTTGATAAACATGCAGAACAATGTTGCAACAAGAATTGACCCTTGTTTAACACCTTCCATTAAGGCCTTCAGTGAAGAGGATTTTTCGCCTGAAATGACTTTCTGGAATCAACATAATAAATAGTTTTTAAGCTTCCACCTTAGAATGTTGTGGTCTACCTTATCAAAAGATTTCGAGAAATCAAGCAAACAGAGTAGGCTTATGTGACCCGTATTTCAACAGGTAGGTATGTATAGACTATTTGTTTCGGGTAAAGCAAGTTCTTGATGATCACATGACTTAGGATTTGTTTCTCTAAGGCTTTTTCAAAGATAGGATGCTTATTGGTGTTTGTTTCTTTTTGCGATTGGAAGGACCCTTGCAGTTTTCCAAGACTGTGGAAAAGTTGATGTAGTAATGCAGAAGTTAATAATGTGAGTGAGATAGGCTATAATTTGGGATAAAATAAGTTTAAAAAATCGTATGGGTATATACGATTCACTTACAAATTGAAAATATTTTAGTCCAGGAACAGAGCTCGCCAAATTCGCCGATATTCGATTAAAATCAATATCACTCCCGGAGAGTTGGTTGCTTACGAAATACCCATTCAGATTTCACATCGATTTTTTTTAAATCACTGGAAAATTTTTTGGCGGGCTAGGAGGTACTAAACTTTAATGCAAATAATTTTTCCTTTTGATGCACGTATTATCAGAGTTGCGTGATTCCGCGCCTTCCATCGACTGTGTAATTTATTCCGCACCTTAATTAAGTTAATCACATCAGAGGTGAGCCATGAACAGCTTTGGTTTAGAATTCCTACTGTTTTTGTCGGTACATGTTGATCAAAGTTACATGTTAAAATTGATTGGAAGGAATCAACTTTGTCATTAGGATCGGCTCTGAGTCCACACTGAAACCAGAGGGTGGATAATACGGCAGTTGAAGGGCATAAACGTCAACAGATTTAAAGTTTTTATATGTAAAAGAGACAACTGTAGCACATTTAGATGGACTTACATTGTAAATCGGGAAAAGTAAGTCATGATCATAGATATCAAAGGTTAAAAAGAAGGACAAGCTTGGGGTCAGAAACTATCATAAGATCAAGAAGACTAGGTAAACGATTTGGAACAAAACGTATTGGGTGAGTGGTATTTACTATACTGAGACCGAGAGAAGACACTGAATCTTTTATTTTAAATGCACGTGAGTGCATTATCAAATCCGCATTAAAATCGCCGCAATCTATTATATTTTCAAAAGTGTGCAATTATCCGAAAGAGCTAAAAAAAACGAAAAAAAAAATGGCCCGGGGGAACATTTTCTGTTTTTATTATACACACATGAGACAAGACATTTAGTATTACAGTCACTTATTTCAACAGCAATGAACTCAGTGCTAGGTTCACTAGATTTGAAAATACTATTCGATTTAATAGGTACTTGACGTACAGTAAATGGCCACTCCGTCACCGGTGGTATCAGTAAAACTATCATTCCTATGTCACAGATTACATGAGTTATATTACGTTTAAAGCATGTCTCATTTACACAAATACCATCAATACAAGATGTTGAAACCAAATATTTTAAATAGTATAATTTAAACTACGTGCATTAAGGTAAAAAACTTTGAGCCCATTACATCGCTGGTAAATAATATTCTTTGTCATAGTGTATGTCGATTTTTCATTGATACTGTTCACCTCAATAGGGGAAGAACTTTGAAAATCCATAGTGCAAAAAGAAAAAACGAAGCGAACGAAAAAAATACTACCCCAGCAAGGGGGTATGGGGTAGGTGGGAAATTGGATATTATGGTAATAAGAAAAGCAAACAAATATTGAGACAAAAAATGACAGAGCTTACAATAAGTAAGAGTAGGTTTATCCTATAACAAAAGTAAAACAGTTACAAGTTTGTCGCAGCAGAAGCAACAAGCAGATCATCTGAGCTTTGAATGAAAAACGCTTTTTCCACTCTCCGTCTTCTTAAGAAAACATTTCCATACCATGTGCGCCACAGCGAACAGTTGTTTTTTTCATCGGAGACCCAAAGTACTGTATAAGAGAGATCGTGTTTTCCCTGTTAGGCTTGCGTTGAGGTAGCAACTGTTGTTTGAGTCAATGGCCAGGTCGTGCAGACGAAACTCGGTAGCATTTTGTTTCCGGACTGTAGTTGACGGTCTCCAGTTCCAGTCCATGTAGTCTGTAATTTGTTGCATCGCTTTGCCTAAATCCTTTTTTGACATCGAAAGTCTCCGTGAAGATCAATATTTCTGTAGTTGCCGCAGTTTACTACTTTCTTTAGGATCGGACAAACAATGCTGAGGTTCCATTCATCAGACATACTATACTTTCTTCCGACCATGTTATACAGATGAGTTGGTGCATGTTCCTAACCAAGCCATCGCCTGCCGCCTTGAATATATCGGCGGTTAGGCCATCTACTCCAGCGGTTTTTTTGGACTTAAGCTTAGATATGGCTATCTTCACTTTGTCCAGGTCGGGTAGTCAGATTTGTTGGTCTTCATCGTCCAGGCTAAATGGTTTATTCTGCCTGACAGCGGGATTTAGTTCGTCATCGCCACAGTCTGCTGAAGTAGTTCTTTTATATCCTCAGTACCGACTGCGATTCTACTATGATGTTCCCTTGTTCGTCCTTGCAGGCTTCGGTTCGGCCTCTGTAGCCTTGGAAGATTCTTTTTATGTTTTGGTAAAACTTCCGAACCTCATTGCTATTGTAACATCGACGGTGTTCGTCTCTTATTTTCTGCGCGTAGAGCTCACAAGCAGCTCTGGTCCTTCTTTGCAGCACCGCTTTGTATGCCTCTTATTGCGCTGCATGTGCTTGCGAAGCACATCAGAGGGGTCGACTCTGATGGCTCTTTGGAAATATCGCCACTGGTATTCAATGCTTAATGCTGGCTACATAGGACCTCTTGACAAATTGAGAAAGACTCGATCTTTTGCGATTTTAGCCGTCCGACGTCAAACTTCCTCATAGTGTTAACTTGTTTTGGTGGAATTCGGGTTATCCAAAGCCATACCTTGGTTACAACAAAGTAGTGGTCCGAGTCTATTTTGGCCCCTCGGAACATTCAGATATCCATAATACTTGCGTTGATCGCAATGTGGTCAATATGGATTACGGTTGGTTGATCGGGAGATATCCATATCGCTTTATAAAAATGAGGGAAGTAGCTTCGCTTCACCGCGAAGTCGATCAGCCTAAATCCGTTTTCGGAGGTGGTCTCGTGTAGGCAGTACTTTCCGACAGTACTACCAAAGATGCCCTCTCTTCCTATCTTTGCATTAAAACTACCTAAGACAATTTTAATGTCATAGTGAAGGCACTGCTCGTATGTCTTGTCTAAGAGCGTCTTTCTCCTCCGTGGGGCATGTGCGCATATAAGGCTAATGTTGGCGAATTGAGCCTTGATGCGGACTGTCGTGAGGCACTCGTTCGCATAATTGAAACTTAAGACTTCTTGTCTAAATCTGCCGCCAACGACGAATCCAAATTCAAATAAGCGCTGTTTTTGTTGACGATAGCAGTCCCATTTAAAATATCGCAGTTTTTCGTCCTCTTATTGCCCGGTCCATCCCATCGACGTCTTTGATGGCGGTTATGTCTGCTTTATAACTGACAGGGGGTGGCCGTGGTGTAGTGGTATATGCAAAGACTCCTCAAGCAGAGGGTAGCAGGTTCGAATCCCGTGAGAGGCAATGCTCTGAAAAAGCCTTTTCATGGAATTTGTATGTAGGTATAAGTAAATCCCGTCGGCGTCAACTCTGACATGAAAGCATAACACTGATGTTGGAGTGGTTGCTGGCTGGGCTAAATGCAACGAACTAACAACTAGCACGTACTAAGACCCACTGGTTGAGGATGCACTGGCTAAAGTTTGACAACCACCTCTGGAAAAATATCGAAACCTAACACCTGAGTTTCAAAACTACTACAGCACCCGCCCGCGCCCTGGTGAAAAGCCAGTAAAAGGGTATTCATATCCTCTTGGTGCGCGCTCAGGGCCTCCGCTAGCTCTTCGGCTGCACGCGGTCTGTTAAGGGACCTAAAATTCCATGTACAGATCCGAAATTCGTTGTCCTTGTTTTATTATTTTAATTGTCCTTTTTTTATTTTATTTTATTTCAAGACCTCCAACCTGGAAGGCAAAGCCTTTCGTTGATTCAGTATAGTAAGTAAGCTCGTGAAAGACTTCTGAGACTCGTTCAGTCAGTCTTTCCGACAGAGCATTATAGTGTTGCTATTTTTTTCGTTTCAAACACTCGCGCTTATAAGTTCAGCAAGTCAAGCTCGGATGGGCAGACCAGTACTATCACTGTTCGAGAGGATTTAGATGGCAGTGCTTTTGTTGACCCAGCACTTCTCGTAGATTTGGAGCAGACATGTTGGATGGTTTTATGGTATGAAAAAACTCAAAGAAAGCTTTATAGAGACAACGGCGAAATAAATTTAGATTTTAATTCATTTTATATGCACAAAACGAGTTTTTGGGCTTTTGCACGTTTAAAGATTTACAAACGAATAAAAAAATAAGTCTATTCGTGGCTGTTCATCGAATAACATACTCTTCATTTAGCCATTTCTTAATCTCACGATCGTAGTGGGCTGAAGCAGCATTCTGTTGGAAATATGATGTAAATAATAGTTCTGGTAAATCATTCCGGAAAAACTTCAAATGTTATAGTTTATAGAATTCAACCTAGGTGGTAGTTTGAAGGGGCCGATTTGCTTGTTTCCAATTGCGAGTAAATCTAACCACATATTGACGCTGAAATTGTGTTGAAATGATTTATGTCTGCTTGTATGTGGATTGTCGGCTGCCCATGTGTGAATATTATGAAAATGTGTGATCCTATCTCTTGTACATTGATATTCTTCCATCCGAAGAATTCTACTAATAAACTCGTTGTCCGCTCCATCAACCAATTAGAAAACAAAAGTCTCTTTCCAAATCATCGGGTAGCAGTTCTTGCATAGGGGTATATGTATGGATGAAGATTTTTTCCGTACAGTACATTTGAAATTTTGTGTCTGGATATATTGAATTACAAAGCTAAGCGTCTGATGTTAATTGATGGATCAGTCGTAACACTTTTCAGTATTCTTTCATCAGCCGAAATTAATCTTACTTGTAGAGCTCCCGCGTTATTTCGTGTGTTTGAAACTGATCCCGTTTCTGGAAGTCTTCGATAAGTCGTTAATTAGGATAAAATTCATAGTATGTTTGTATCTTTTCCAAATGGGCCTCCATACCCAACCTACCTCCTCCTGAAAACTTTTAAGGAACAGGGTAAGTAAGTGAGGGTTTTGACAGGTAGTCAAAAAAAAATAGGCCACACTTTAAAAATTTTTAAATCTTTGCAATTTTATAAAATTTTTGGAAAATTATTAATTCTTGAAAAACCGTCAACTGTTATTGGAAACGTAGGTAAAAAATCATAGATTCCCAACCTGCTGCAGGTTTTCCCAAGAAATATACGGAGTTTTCTGTGAACTTGTTGATGATTTTTTTTTATTATTATTGTTACGTTTATAAGAAAAATGTTGTAAACTGTTATGTTTATGGGACATAAAGGAGAAAAGTTATCTCAAAGTCAAAAATTAGCATGGGCAAGAAAAATGGAACAAGTTTAGAAATTGAATATCTGCCGACTGAAACCAGATACCATTAATATTAACAGGGCAATCCCCGTTAACATGGGTCAGCGTACACCAAAGTAAGCCTATTGTAGAAAGTTTTTTTTCTTAGAATGTACCCGAAATCATTTACAAAACTATCGTCGACGAATTAGGGGACACTCTGTAAAGTTCATATTTTATTAACACCCCATCAAAAGTTTAACTTTTTTAAATGTTTTTAGGTACCTGGCTTGTGAAAAAAGATGTTTTGTTTTATTTTAACTTTAGTTAATCGAATTTAGATATGTTAACATTAATACAATTAACAAAAAAAATTGTTGTTTGTAGACACTCCAATATTTTTCGACGGGAAACAAAAATAATTAACAATTTATGTAGAACAAACTCTACATATTAAATCGTCAATTGCTGTTCTTCATGTCCGATTATATACAATACATACATAAAGAACTATAAATGTAAAATGTAAATCTGCCAATAAAAAAGAATAAAAATGAAATAAAACAAAAATAAAAACACTTAATCTCTTCCTTCATTTTTACCAGGTCCAAGTTCTGATCCATATTCAATGACCTAGTGGGAGATATTTGTACCTCTTGAGTGCGCCCCCACGATCGAATCGAATTAAAATTTGTTTTAGAACAGTAGAGTTTGCAAACGTAGCTCATTAGCGCTCCCAGGGCAACAATAAAGGTGATGATGAAATCATAGACATCCGGTGAGAGCCCCAAAAAACACCTCTAAATTGTGTAATGATGTAAATGCGGCCGAACAGTCGTTAGACCAATGGTCAGATGGCCCGATGGCCCGATGGTGCGATGGCCATTTGGTCTGATGTCCAGTAGATTTGTCTACCATCACCCTTGGTGGGTGGTATTCATAACTTGATGGGTGTACAAATGGGTATACACATGGCTAGGTGAATAGGTGATTGCATTTAATAGCATAAATGGAATAGTTCCATAATGAGAGAACCAAATTACAATGTTTGTGTATGACCATAGTTTGATTTTCGTTATTGATCCCCAGGTTCAAGCACCTAACAAGAGATATAGGTACATAGTGAGAGTACCTATAGCAGTTGTCTCCTAAAAATTGTTTTGATTCATTCCAACCGCATGTTAGGTGCCACATTTCCCCGAGATTTTATTTAATTTTTTTTTTTTTGATAACGCAGTAGAAGTAGTTTATAATGTTTAGTAGACGATCTTTTTGTCTCAATTTTCACACTTCAATGCGCACTCAAACGTAAACATTGCGTTACTCAAGCAGTAACCAACTGCACTCCACATTCATACAGAGTATCTAGCGGGAAATTATCAAGTTTAAATTGCAATTGCTTGTAAACTAACAGAGTGAGGAAAGTGAACGCATCGTTCAACGCTGATAATTTGAGGATTTGCCAGTCGAAATGGGTCGCTTGTATTGAGCAATATTTAAAGTGCAGGAATAATGCTTTGTAATGCTTCACACATACCTTATATAGAGCTTATCATAGTGGCGTCAAAAGCACGAACTTGAAATTTTTAATTCGAAATGTCACTTCGACGTTGAAATGACAGGTAAGGTATTGTTTCTTTAATTAGTTAATACATGAATAATTTGCACGAATTAGAGAAAGGATTTACTCTTTTTATGAGAAATAACTTCACCAACAATATGTTTAAATATGCATTGTTTAAAGCTATTACTTTGTGCAAGAAAACCATAATATGGCAACCGTTAAAAGACATATATTTGAGGGTGGACCATATTCTACCCTCTAGCTTTAAATCGGACAAATAGACGGCAAAAGCTAAACAAATTGTCAATTATCAAGTGTCAAATGTCAAAGCGCGCAAAAGTAGATTGAGGTCTACTTTCGCTATGCAGTTGCCTTTACGATATTTACGATACAAAGCTGAAGCGAAGCTTGAGATAACATTATGAATTTTCCCCTTTATGTTGCCTTTATTTCTACTCGATATGCCGAAGCAAGCAGGCGCAAACGCGGCATAGTAAATTGGGTGTACCACCTTAATTTTTTTTTTTATTTAATATTAAAGATGAAAATTTTCAACAGACAGCCTTTACGCTGCGAGCGGTGAGAACAACTCAACAAATAAATTATACAATTTCCGAAAATTTGAGCCTTTTATTATGTCCGTTCAGCACTACTTGACATCGGTAAACGATAACAATTTGCTAAACTTTCCTTTAAAAATATTTTGTAAGAACAATTTGTTTCAAGTATATTAAGACCTATT
This sequence comes from Volucella inanis, assembly GCA_907269105.1. Lineage (NCBI taxonomy): Eukaryota > Metazoa > Arthropoda > Insecta > Diptera > Syrphidae > Volucella > Volucella inanis. Next base: position 24,904,927 of record OU026158.1, read on the forward strand.
ACTCAACGTAGTGTAGCAAAATTTCGATTTCGTTCTGATTGAAGCTAAAAAATCATTGTTAAACACAGATAACCAACAAATCGCGTATCTACACTGAGACTATTAAATAATTTGCAGGATAGGATCGAATATGAATTTCTATGGCAGATGGTTCGAAAAGCAGGAATAGCAACAAGAGATTGTTGATGGCTCCTCAAGCTCCGATGAAAAACATTTTGAAGACCTTAAAATTAAAATAAGTATACTTATGTATGTTTCTCCTATGCAGAGGGGCACCTTTTCTTATTCCCATTTCTCATTCCATTTCACTTTTATGGGACTAGATAGCCAGCAGATATCCTATTCGTGGGATCTCTGAGAGAGAAGACCCCAGCAGGCTGTGCAGTTGTGCATACAACATTTATCCGGAATCTTGTAGGAGTCCTGATTCTGAATAATTTCACAGTTGACTCCAGCTCCGGTACCGTTCTCCATTTTGGAGCCAACCGTATAGAAGCGGTGTTCTCCATTGTTGCTGGCATTGTTAGTTAGCGAGTCATGTCTGCTAGAAAATAATGTACAGAAACTGCTATCAAAGTTTTGATGGTTCGTAATCCTGTGTTATAAACGGGTCCTAAATGGCGGCGCGTCCATAGGCCTGATTCTTTTAATCTGATCGAGCTTTTAGAAGGACCTTGAGCATTATCCCTAGTCCAGGAGTAGACTTTCACACTCTTGTTACCTTGAACTTGTATGAGGTCTTTACGCGCACCATAGGCAAGAATGGGTCTAATTATGGCCATGTGCATCCAGTCTATTGTATGTGGTGTTAGTTTGCACCGTTTACCAAAGGTTCTTTGTTGTTGTTGTTTTTTGTTTCTACATGGAGCTTGTTCAAGGCTGTCCTTATAAGTTCGGTGTTTCCATTTTTATATGTTCCTTCGATAGCTAGGTGGCGGCCATGGTGCATTTTTGCAGTGCGTATTCTTTTATATAGTGGCTGCAAATTTGTGCAGTGCCATCTCTACTGATTTTCCTCTAAGGTAAGCGTCTTGAGAACAGCATATGACTTGTTCGTTGAGTTTTTGTTTTACCGATTCGGCTTTATCACACTACCAGAAGCAGAAGTAATGGGACATCATCACCACCAATTGTTGTGAAATTCAGCAACTCTCTCGAAAGAAATACTGCTGCAAACTACCGAAAGCAAAATGTCACCGAGCTTCGTCTGCACGATCTGGGCATCGAATCGAGCAACAGCTGTTATCTCAATGAGAGCTTCACAAAGAAAATACGCTTCCTTTTAAATAACGCTCCTGGTCTCCGAAGTGTGCTGTGCACACGAGGTATGGAGATGTTTATGTTAGAAAGAAGGTGAGTGGAAAAAGCTTTCTCATTGAAAGCCCACATGATCTTGTTGCTGCCGAAGCTACAAATATATGAAATTCTTTATTCAATATTTTTGTTATTGTAAACTCCATATTCATTGTTTTCTTTCCCACTTTTGGTTAATTACCACCCATCATCAACACCCACGCAAGGAATGCACTTTCTTCTCGCTTGCTCTTGATTTTATACTATGGATGTTTCAAGCCATTCCCCCAGTGAGGTGTAGAGTATGAATGAAAAATCAACATACACTGTGGCAATATTATTTCCCAGCGATTTAATGGACTCAGAGTTTGTTATCTAAATGCACGCAGTTTAAATGACACTAAATTAGACTATTTAAAATCTTTGTTCTCAACTTCATGCATTGATGTTATTAATGTGAATGAAACATGGTTCAAACCAAATACTATATATCTGGTGAAATCTATGACATACCAAATTTAATGCATAGGAATGATAGAATCACTGATACCACAGGTGGAAGTCAACTATTAAGTTGGAAATCGGAATCCAGTGGACCTTGTGTTGAGTTTATTGCTGTTGAAATAAGTGGCTGTAATAAAAAGTGTATCGTCTCTTGTATGTATACTAAAAACGGAAGATTTTCTTCGGCGCCTTTATTTCTTAATAAATTTCGGAATGTTGTGCACTTTATGAGCATATAGTTCAATGCTGGTTTCAATGCTGATTTGTTAAGAAATGACTCATGATGTACTCACGATATACTCTCAATGTACCGCCAAAAACAGTAAGAGTACAAAACCAAAACTGTCCATGGTTCGCCTCCGATGTGATAAATATGTATAATCAAGCTCCGAAATAAATTGCACAGTTGACGGAAGCGCAGATCAACGAGTGTCAATTGGAAAGCACTTAAACAAGCCCGAAACCATGCAACTCTGGTTATACGGTTATACGTGCATCTAAAAAGGACTAAAAGCTTAATGCCTTTTTACCCGGCAAAACACTTTGGAGAAACATAAAAAAATGGTTCCTTTAAAGTCCTTAACCTTCAAAGTGCTCTCGACCCATATCTTCTTAATAACTTTGTCGTAGGTGATCAACTCCATGATAATGATCTCGACTCTAACCGCATATCGGCGCAGTTAGAAAAATCTGTGCAAAGACTAGACGATTTTGAATTGGTGAGTGAAGATGAAGTTTTTAAAGGCATAATAGCCTAATATGGTTTATTAAACTTATTTTACCTCATATTGTTGGCCATCTCACTCATGTCATTAACTTTTGCATTACGACATCAACTTTTCCCATGTCTTCAAAAATTTCAAGGGTACTTCCAATCGCTAAAAAAAAAACAAAAGTAAATTCCCCTTCTGACTACCAATCAATTAGCATACTACCTTGTACATCAAATTTTTTTGAAAAGGTCTTAGAAAAGCAAATCCTGAACCACGTAGCTACTAACGACTTATTTTACCCGAAACAAGCAGAGGTTAGAGTAAATTACAGTTGCGATGATGCCTGATAAAGGCAGGATTATGTATGGGCTATTTAAGCCTTCTTTGTCTGCTTGAAAGCTTTCGATATGGTAGATCACATTATTCTAAAGTGGAAGCTAAAAAACTTGTTTGGTTTTAGTGTGGGGGTGACAAGCAACACTTTTTATTTTTTATTTGCTGCTGTTTGAGGGCTCTGGTGCTGACAAATTGTTTGAGGCAACGTTTTCACTATGTTCTCTTTCAATATTCTCCAAAAACACATGGTTTTTCTTTCTCTTTGGTAATTTTGTTTGCCTTATTTTATTATTATAATTATCAAAATAAAAGAGTAGCCCCAATCAGTACAGATGATAATGTTTTCGACAATCAGATTCTCAACATCTGCACTAAGAACAGTTTGTCCTCCACATTTTTTTACATCACCTCGGGCATGTCAACATAAAACTGAATAGTCTATATTATGCTTTTCAGCTGCTCCTCTTAATGATATATTACTTTGGTACAACTTTTTCTAATCTCTTTATTGCGAGGGTCTGGCTTATATGTCGCTGGCATTTTCAAATAGAACGATCAAAATCTGTAATTTGTAGTATACCGAAACATGTATCAGACACATATTAGGGGTAATACGGACTAATTATCTATGTAAACATAAAAAATTGAAATTGAATAAAGAGTTAAAAAAAGCACTGATAAAATTGTGTAAACAACACGTGAATTCACATCGTTACAATAAACTAATATTATGGGTTATGCAATAAAAAAAAAACCATAACACTCTTATTATGGTTTAACGTAGGTAGCGATTTTCTTAACTCTAATGTAGTTGTTAGTCACCCTTAGTTTCCTCTGGAAACTAGATGTTGGACTACCATTAATAGTCCCAATCATTATGTACGCTGATGTTGCCTACAGCGCTCTTGACTCACTGTATCAGCATTAGTTATAAGTAGCATTCACCGATGCGGTGCGCTACGTATACCGCTTCCGTAGATATGACCATTTTTCTGAATACTACAGAAAGCTATTAGGCTGCACACTGCAGCAATATATCAATACAAGAAATTGTATATTCCTACATAAAATCATTAACAATAAATTTCCGTCCTACTTATTTTACAAACTCGTCTTTAATCGTTCTCTAAGAAAAATAAGTATCGTTCCTTTCCGTCACCAATATTTGAACGCAAGCCGTTTATTTTTCATTATGGAATTCATTATCACCGCGAATCAAACTGGTTTCTAACGGTGCAATCTTTAAAAGTGCAATCCTCTCGCATTTCTCGTCTTTATCTTACCTTATCTTATCCGTAATCCTTTCTTTGTTCCCTATAATCTCTAACTCTTAAGTAATTAAGGCAATCTGTTCTTGTATTCTACTTTTACTCAATTTGTATTTAAGTACCAAAAAAAAAAATGAATCTTATTGTACATCCCAAATATTTAATAAATGAAATGAAATAAAATTAGTGTTGACCTGGAATTCTCTTCAGTATTTTTACCATAGAATATAATAGATATAATAGAAGAGAGATTTATAGGTCTGCAATCCTTAGCAGACGATTTGTCCAGTTGATTGGGCTATAGCCAATGACATAGCCGATGAAGATAATTTTAAGCCAAGGTATAATGCATGGAAGAGCGTGTTGTAACTTTATTGAAAATCAATTTTAATCAAATACATATTGGCCATTATTATCTATGACCTTTTGCCACTTTCCGGGTAGCTTCATAATTATATCGATGTCGAGCTTCTGTGGTTTGTCAGCGAAAAACTTGGCCAAGTGATTTTCAGCGGCTCTTCGGTCGGCCAATTTTTTACCATCAAGAGAGTTTTGTAAAAACCAAAGCAAATGGTAATCAGAGGGTGCAAGATCCGGGCTGTACAGTGGATGCATCAAAACTTCCTAACCATGCTCCGTCAATTTGTTCCGGGTCATAAAAGACGTGTGGGGCCTAGCATTGTCATGAAGTAAGAGAACGCCCTTTCTGTTGGCCAATTCTGATCCAGTAGAGGATCGAATTGATCGTTTTTCCAAGTTCTAGCAGCCCATAATAGACAATTCCCTTCCAAACCTTCCAAACACTCACACATAACCTTATTTGCCATCAATCCAGAAGTCAAAGAAGCCTTTCACCATAATCGCTTGCATTGGATATTTTCGTATTTAACTCATTTTTCATCGCCTGTAATAAATCGTTTCAAATATGGTTCCATTTCGTTACTTTTGAGCAGTGTTTCACTGATGGTTATTCGGTCAATTAAATTTATTTGCGTTAATTCACGTGGCATCCAAACATCGAGGTTCTATGAGTAGCCCGCTCGTTTTAGATGATTCCAACTGTCATACGGATGATGTTCAGTGCCTCGATTATCTCCAGACAGATTCCGTACCAGTCTTGCTCCATCAGTTGCAAAATTTCATCGACTTTTTCACTGACAGGCCAACAACCAGCCAGTGAGAGGTGCATCTCTTCCACAGATATTTCCACAATTTGCCTACGCACAACACAATTTTTAGTATATTATTGACGGTAGAACAGAAATTGTGCGATGCAATCTGCCAATTTTTTTGTTTTTATCGAAAATTTTGTACTAAATTGCTGTGGTTGCTTCAAAATTGCTGCCGAAATTTAAATACAAGCAATATCTCACTATAAGATGACCTACCCTATTTTGTGGAAAGTACACGCTCTGAAACTTATGTTTAAATAGACAGCATTCATAACTCGTTCCTATTGAGTCCATAGAAATTCATAAAATTGTCTCAATCACTGGAAAGTCATTATCGGAAATCTGGAAAGTGGGTGACTTTTGTTTCTTTCTTTGTGATACAAACTGCAAACACGGCGTCTTCAAAAAACGACGAACAATAATTTTTATTTGCTTTTCAAAAAGTGGACAACTATACTTTGCATTTAAGTTCGGAAGTAAAAGGAGTAATAATATGTCGGACGAATTATCTTCTGGTGAGTTAAAAATTACGTCGATGTAATATATCTATCAAAACATAAAATAAATTTCCTTTTTCCGATTTAGTTAATTTTTCGTGTGGCGAAAGGACTCCATCTGTTTCGCCATTTTCAGACGAAGAAAAGATAGAATTTCCACCCAAGGTGTTTTTGAGGTTATGGAACACACTAAAGACCCGAAAATCTTCCGAAAATTATGAGCTGTTCAAAATAATGGATGACGCGGAAAACAAAGAGTGGGGTATGCTTCCGTTTTTATATTTATTATGTATATATTTTTTTTTATCGAAAACGTAAATCTATCTTTTTCAGATAGAACGCAGCAATCATGTTCAGGGTACCAAGAAAGATGCGCAAAAATAGAAAGAAAAAGGCGAGCAATTTTAGAAACGGAAAGAAAGAAAATAGAAAGAAAAAAAAAGTATACAAAGCGAAGAGAATCAAGGAAGAGAAAGCGAGAAAATCAGGACTTGGAACAGAGGAAGAAGCGCAAGCTTTTATCACGGAAACGCCGTCATTCCGTCGGCTAACCTGATATGTTCCCTGTGTCATCTTTACTTCTTTTTTCTATTTTATTGGAACCCTTATATTATGGATTACTAAATAAAATAAACCATGTATTGGTTATCTTTTATTCAAATGGTAACAAGTGAAAACAAGTGACAAGTGGTTGAAAGGTAGGTTCTTAACAAGGAAATGGAAAGTTGTTTACTGGTCCGGCGGTAAGGAAAGGAATTGGTAAGAATACTTCTGAGCATAGTTTCACTACTCATAGGCTAGCTTGCACATTCCGAATCGAGACGTCTAGGGAGATTGTTTAACGGATCAAAATGAAGACGGAAATGTCGTTCGCTATTACTAACGAGTATCTATTCCCCTTAATCAAGCATTGTCGTAAGAATGGTTCATGAACCTTCCCTGAAAAATACAAGATTGGACATTCGGACATTCAATTAAAAATAATGAACGACACTTCGTCTGAAACAATAAGATAAGTGCCGTTTAAGGTATAAATGTCTCCTTGACACAGAAGAAGTAGGTAGAGTTCTATACGCGTGTTGCCTCCTATTTGAAGGATTCTCTATCAGAGGTATACGCGTCTTCTATATGCGCCCACCGCTATCCCATTAATCGATAGAAAAGATGCTGAAAAACGCTGTTTAAATTTAGCAAGAATATCATTTGTTTTCCCTTCTCTTGCGGTCAGCCTTCAAATAACATAGCTGATATAAATACATATGTCCTGATACCATCGCGTCATTATGGTAGTTTTCTTCAATTTGCGTAAAAGAATTCATTTCTCAAAGAGGTAAAGTATGCGTGGTTACCATCTCTTACTTTTCCTTTTGTGCAAAACAGAAACAAAGAAATGTGAGTAGATATCAACCCTTAGTACGGATACTGAACAGTGTAATTGTTTATACCTGTAATATTTACGTCCCTGAAAATTGTATTATTTAAATACCCGATGTACCTATGTAGGTATCTGATTTTAAGACGACAGGACTTTTTATATACTTATTGTCACTCCCCTTTTGACTGAGCTCTTTGTGGACAAAGATACACAATAGCAGCAAGAGAGAGTAAGTGATGAACACATCTGTTATTAATTCTACTATTGGTTAGAAGGGGAAAAGAAATAGCTACTTCTTTTCAGCACCGTAGTAGTTAGCAAACTATGGAATTTGAAATATTTATGACATATTTCAATCCCATTCAAAGGATCAGATGAATTCTTCGCATATTTTAAGATGTTGTGACTACATAACTCAGTACACCACTACAGTCTTCTCAGATTCTTCAATAACAATACATCACTGCACAACTACTTCGTCCCATGCAACAGAATATAAATTTAATTGAAGCATCTCTTGGCACTGCAAATAAAACTACCTTACCAACCACAATTGCGTTAAATGACGAATTTTTACCAGTAAACCTAGGACTTTTGACTGCTGGCAAAAGAAAACACATGTAAATCCTACTTAATTGGTGGAAAGCACATCTCAAAAACAATCCTCAGTTTAATTCGCTAATAGCAACTACGCGTCGTCGTTATAGGCTTCCACCAAATCAATACATGTTTATCTACATCTTATCAAAATGTGCAACCTTTGCAGACCCTACATCTACGTAAAGGAAACTGTCCAACTGTCCCCAAGTACAATAGATAACAATAATAGTCAATCCAATTTTTGTCTACTTTGTGTAATTTTTATTATTTTTTGTATTAATTGATATACATATGAGTAGGAAAACAGACTAAGGCAAGTTTTTCAAAACCAGTTCTCCGTGGTTAGTACCCCTCCTCGTTGATATCCTGGGTATTCTTGATCCATCCGCTGTATAAGGCTTGGTGCGCTCTTCATCAATGCACGCTTTTTGCTCCAGAAACCCGCACAATTCAATTTAGTGTAAAAAAAAATAAAAAATTTTCGTATTACCTAATAATACAATCGTTGGTATATTTTGCATTGCGGATGTTCTTTTAATCGTTTATGGACTCAATGATATCCTTTTTGATGGGTGGGCCTTCACATAATATCGCTTTTTGAAAGTTGGTTGACCACTTCTCTTAATTTTCTTCTTCGTCCCAACCGGGCATTCTGCAAACAGGTTAGCTTCAAAATCCACCTTCATTTAGCTGCAAAAATATTTAAAAAACAGAAAAACTCGGATATAATACATAAATTTAACAAAATCATCTATATCCTAGTCCCCTTCACATTCGACTTTTTCCGTCCAATCCAATACGGTAAATAATGGCTGGCACCAGGTCATTAGGACCATTCGTAGAGAAGTCTTCAGGGAACAGTTCCCCTTTGCAACATCTGACCAATCTTATTCTGTAGTTGAAAAATATACAGCTCAAACTGGTTTTTCCAATAAACTAGAAAAAACACACAAAACAGCAATATCGGAATAGCACCATTATCCCTTTCTTCAATCCCTACACAATACTACAAACCTGACACACCAAATCACGAACACCGAGTTTACCGCTCCACTATCAGCTTCGATCTAGCACAACGACAAATAAAGCAAAACAAATTTTTTTTTCTTTTCTTAAAAAGCCCAAACGAATAGATACAGAAAACACAAAATATAATTGACTTCAAGAAAACAGGTCCATAGCCCATCCATAGCTCAATGACGAGATCGAAATCTTCCCTCTAAATGTGCTTCACAGATTAAGTGCCTCATGTGTACTCGCTGGTCTTCAAGGCAATTTAATAGCATTTAAAAAATCCAGTGTCATATTTTGGAGAGAACACAAAATCGCAAAAACATTGAATCCTGACCCTCCTCAGCAACAAGTACACTCAGCTTAATAGCTTTAAACTACATTAACACACCGACTCAAACAATCCTGACCTAAGACGAATTGGTAATTACATTGCTCACTCAATTTTCATAAAGGAAATCAGCAACCAAGAACCACTAGTGCCAATAATCCCCATTCCCCACTTATCGACAGAAATAATTCGTAATCGAACTTAAATTATCCAGTCGCTGCTAACCAAATAAATCTATTATGCATGTCTAACATGATTAGCATAGTTGTCTTTACACAAAATCGAAAAACAGCTTCTATAATACAAAGAAGACATGTTTACAATAGAAGCACACCGACCAATCTCTGTCTGACCACACACCGCAAAACTACTTGAAAAATTGTTACAAAATGAACACTATGGTATGCAGTAAGGAAACACCATTTAAGGATGCAAATGTGCCCTACTCTACCTCAGAAACTGCCATATACATCTGGAGCACTGGGAAACAAAACGCATGCGTCAAAAAACCGACTAATAAAATAGGAATTTATGTCGTTTTAAATTAATGGGATGTGGGCCGTTAATGCGAAATCGTTTCTCAGTAATAACCATTCTGTATTAATTCTAATAATTGCTATTTTGCCACTTTGCACTAGATAAGGGCATCCTACAAAAATCACTCTTATCTTTCCCATCATTTTATTTCTTTAGCATTTGAAGATATAAGCAACAATTTGTCAAAGCACAAATACTTAAGTCACTGCCTATACGCTGATGACTTACATAATGTAACCGGAATACAAATACAATATCTTATGAAGTCAAAGACATTTAGGAAATGACGAGCTTGTCCGGGGCCATTTTCTCATAACCATACACAACACTTTTGCCCTCGCCATCCTAACAACACCTCATGTAACAGCAAAGTCAGGGAGAAAGCATGTGATATGTACTAACATCCTTTTCGAAATAAAAGCTATCACAAGCACAAAAAACAATACAAGTCTGTTACATCTGTAACCTACTGAATAAATCGTTCAAATCCGTGGACCCTTAGACACACAGGTACCAAGGGTACGAGCTCTCAGACACATTTGCCAACAAAGCAACAGGTCACTTACACAATGTCTACATCACGCCGGATCTTACCAAATACATCAAAACAGGTACATCTACAGACAAGCTAGCTGCTTAGAGAACATACCATCATTAAACAAACACGAAATGCTAGAAAAAAAGGCAAACAAACCCACATCAAAAGGATTCCTCTCTAAATTGATAATATAGACGGGCATCCTTATATTAATTATATGTCACTTAAGCTAAATGAAATTAAACATAGTACTATAGAGCGGTGGGACTTAACTGTTACCTTTAATTCACTATGTGGGCGCCAGGTTGCATGAGTCTTCCAATTGGATATACTCAAATTGAAGTCGATCATTTGACTCGCCATATTCGACACCTTTCGTAGATCAAAAGTTTAAATGACACGTTTCCTCCACATGCGTTGGCTTACATGTCTCAAAGTGAATATGTTGCAATAATCGACGTGCTCGTGCACAGATCCCAGGACATCATACTTGTAGAGGCCACGTAACCATCGTTCTCTTATGCATTTGTTTCCTAGAAGTACCTACTATAGAATTGAAATCTCAAATCATAATAAATCTCTTTTTAAAAGTATGATTCGACACAACTTACTGGTGATTGGGCAATGCACTATTCTATGAAAGCGAATGTTAACTAATATAAACCAGTTGAAGCTCCATTGGCTCATCACATTTCCGACTGATGGAGGAACAGGAGCACGATCGTAGGGTTTTCTCCTGTTGGAGGTGTCATACACCCTACGCTTTCAGTTAATGTTTAAATACTAAACACATTACGAAATTTTACATTTAGTAGTTCTAGACGTGAACTGAAAATAGTTTCGTCCTGCCACTGGGATTTTATGGGTACAGCTGAATCAAAATCCATACACTGCTGGTCACCTTTAGTAAGTACTACGCAAACACCATCCATAGAAGTACTCGGATAAGTTGATAAGTTTGTTTGAATAAGGCCGCACAAGGAACGTCGGGCACCTGTGCAACAGAAAGAAAAATCCTTGAAAACAAACTTTTTAAACAGCATGTACCACTCTGAAAAGTATATCACGATCCCGATAGTGATATGGATATCATCCAGGATTCTCTTTGAAGCGAATGATCTCAGCTTTTAAATCTCTCACTTTGTTCAGTGACCAAATTGTTTTCCTATAATTTAAAATTTGCTTTGACAACAACTGTTTCTGTAGTTATTTCTTTCCAAAATTATTTCCTTATAGCCTCGCCTTCCAAGGGAAGATACTGGGAATTTGAATATATCATATTTTGGCTGTGTTCACATTAAACAAGGTAAACAATTTCTTTTTTTTAATGATATCAGATATCTTTCTCGATATCCACAATTCGAACAAAATTACATGTTACGCAAGGTATTATTTGATGTTTGTGGTTCGAAAATGGAAAGTGAAAGGATAGTGACAGGAGATACTAACATATATATCGCATACAACCACTGGTGATATTTGATTTAATTGCTTCGGTTTTGAGTTCATTGTATCATAGAATCTTCATTAGTATGAAAGGAAAAATGCGTGAGACAAAGATGAAGCCCTTGTCTGTGAGAAATATGTACTACCTACATCAAGTAAGTTGATTCAAATAAAGAAAGAACTATCTGCAAGCAATGTGGAAGATCTGCGGTGGAGTGCTCCGTCGGAGTTTATTACCGGTTTTAAACAAGTACAGGTAACTTATAAGATATGTTCATTTTTATATGGGCTGTTGTCATATGATTTTTTCTCATCTGTTACTACTGCAATATTGTCTTTTATATCTTTTAATTACTGTACGTGATATTTGGATAGCAAGACTTGTTTTGTACCTACGGTTCCTACTCATTATTTTTGTTTTTTTGAGAAGGTCACAAAAGGTTGGAAAGTACATTCTCACACACCCAATGTTTCTTTGTGCAGTTGAAACAATATCTGTCAAAACGAAAGCAAGTAATTCCTAAGGACGACGTAATAATCAACAAAATGCAGATGTGCATAAACCAGGCCATCAAAATCAGCAAGGAATACTAGATCGACAGAATGATACTCAGCATCGGTATTCGGCAAAATGCAGCACTTGTGGACAACCAGACGACGACGTAGTAGTAAGCTGTGACGAGGTACGTAAATATGGCATTAATCCCTGCTTGTGGTATTTTAAGTAGTAATCACACCGACGGGTTCCCTAAGGTTTACATACTCAAGTTAAATAAGTAGGGTTTACATTGAGTTAGTGTATCTGTATACGAGAGAGTGAACTGTTAGCCAACTCGTAGTTACAATAGCAGACACCATGATGCAACCCTACAAGTTTACCTCGCGTGTGTAAAACATATCTCTTTTGTGATGTTTAAAATAAAAGGAATCACTCTTGTGATATTTAAAAAGAAAAGAATTATATCAATTATGTCACTCTTGTGATATTTAAAATAAAAGGAAATATATCACTCTTGTGATATTTAAAATAAAAAGACAACTGTTCTTATTCCGACAACTGTTCTTTATTCCGTCTATCTTAAGACTGACTTACTTATTCATATTTCTGTCCACCAAACTTTATAATCAATCCGAATTAGAGGGATTCGGTTATTGATCTTTTTCATAAACAATTCTTAATGACCCAGTTCTAAATAGACGCTGGGTAAGGGATAATTCACTTCTGTATGCAAGTGTGTTTATTTGGGGCATGCATAGTCATTGATCCAAAGGCACTTGATCGATGACCATTTGGTTGAATGTTTCATAAGCGGTTATTATAATTGCTTCGATTTTGAGTGGAATGCAATTAGAGGAAAAGTATGTAATTAAATTGTGAAATATGTGACATGCGCAAGAAGACAAAATAATGAGTGCGCATTAAATAATTGTGAGTGATATGCTAGGTTGACAAATATATGACATGCCCAAGATGACTGCGCATTAAATAATTGTGGGTTTGGGGTGAGCAGTGGTAACTATACATGTAAACTCTATGGTAGTAGAGCGACGAAGTCCCGTGAGGGGCTAAATCCTGTGGGAAGGGAGTTGAAATCAAATGGAAAAAAATTTAACATTCATCCATTTTTTGATTTTTTATAACCAAAAAAAAAAAAAAACAGGTGACCGCGAAAGTAAATAATTACTCTTGAATCTTGGGCAGTAGAAGGATACATTCTCCACGTCTTCAACAGCATCACTACAAAATGGACGAAGAGGGAAGCCTTTTTTATTTTTAGAACGGTATAGATATGACATGTCCCGTTAGTAATTATGTGACATACATATAAATCGCCTTCTCTATGCTTGCGGCTTATTATAGTTTTAAAAATCAGAACAAGGCGAAAAGTCCATCGGCCTTTCGACGATAGCCCCCAGGACTGTTTCGACTGTCTTTTCTTTGTGTTTCCCTTTGTTCTGCCACAGTTGTCTTTAAGTGTGTGATACGTTCAATCTCTTAAACAATTATAGGAAGATCTGACTAAATTTTGACTTTGATTTGGTCATCACCAACTTCGATTGGTCTACCAGAACGTTGGTTGATTGGTTGATGGATCATTGTTAAGTAGACAACATCATCAAGTTGACTTGTCTCTTTGTGAGCCTTTGAAGCTTTCTTGCCTTTACGGAAATAAAAAAAAACCAATATGTTGAAAAAATACACTCTTCGGATTGGACTCGATTTGCTTCTAAAATTAACTTAAAGTGGCAGTTACTAAATGTCAAAGGAAAAAAATAGGCGCTCGAACTTTGGCGGTGTATACCAGCTATGTTACAGAAGCTACATCTGTCAGATTTAGGGGGTTTAGTAACATGATATTTACGGGGCACACAATCGTCCTATTGAGCCAATAATTAGTCGTTTGGTGGACAAATTCAATTGATGTTGAGGTCTGCAGAAAATATTGATACAGTGAAGGGGAGTGTGCAGGACATCCCGAAAAAGTCTATGCCTCGTCGCGCATGAACATGACATTGGCCAAATTTAAGTCAGGCCTTGCACCTGCGCATGCACAAAATTAAATTGACCTAGGAACTGAAAATAAATGGAGTTGGAAACCGATTTCAGACGGAAAATCCTATTCAACGACGGGGCACATTTAAGATGAATGATTAAGTCCACATGAGCTCTATTTGGTGTGGATTTTGGTTCGGCGGAGGCACTGGCCCGTATTTCTTCCACCTTCCCCAGGAGGGTGGAATATGTATAATCAGCGAAGAAAATAAGAGAAAAAATTGGCAGTCTTTTCTGGAATGACGAGAAATAAGGACGGTTATAGAGAGTCTGTGATCGTGTGAAGTTTCTTATCGTTTTACTAAGGGAATTGAGAAATATACTTTGTGCCTTTGCTCTTTTTTTGTAAATTAACCTTGTGTATTCCGAATGAATGTGTTTTTTATGAGTTGTATTGCGATTAGCTCTAAGAGAAGAAACAAGAAGAATAATCAGCAAAAATTCAAACAGTAATAAAAGTCCTTTGTTTTGTGGTAAGGTGCCTGCAATGAAATCGTGTTTGAAAGTGCCGACGCTTGATAACGGGTAATTCCTTGTTCACTGTTATATGGCGACAGTGTGTCCCTTTCCTCGGGTGTTTATTAGTGCATTAGGACCATATGATTTATGTAAGGACTTGTATGGTTGTTGTTTATTTATTCTATGTTTTACACACAACACCAGAATATAATTTTTGAAGTTCAGCTAATCGATAACGTTTTTTTGTTGAATCGGGTGTGCGGGTTAGTTTTGTAACTATAGTGACACAGAAGGAGCTTAACTCTGGGTATTCTATCGGATTTCCTAGTTTTGATTCGAATTTGATGCAATTTATCATGAAACCGATTTGTCTTAGATTTTTTTCTAATACAATCTGAACCGAAAGCGTGAATTATCTCCTTATAAAGGTGCTCGTCCGGATACTGATGAAAATTTTTACAACTGTGTTAAATTAGGGAAGCTTAGGCTCTCTACTTGTTAAACAAACAATCGTCGGCAAGTGGTACTCTAGACTCGAAAACTTTAGCAACGCAAACCCGTAATACAAAGAGTGTAGTTTCTGCGGTAAGATAAGTAATGAGGATAAAACTCGTTAAGCGGAACAACGTGCTGGCTGAAAGGCAGTGAATGTTTGCAGCAACAGAATGTCTGTGGTGGACAATACCACAGCCGTAGTCGTCGATTAGAAATTTCTTTGTTGTTTATTAGACATGGGATCAGGTTAGTCTTTGTTGGGAAGCGGTGTTGCTGATCTCAATATTTTTGGCAGATAAAGTTGAGTTTCTAATGGAGCTTAAGAAAATTGCTGTGGAAGTACCTTCCACATAATTTAAACGTGCTATCTGAATAATCATCATCGAATGAGATCTGCTCAGTGATCCTACTTTAGAAATTCGAGTTAATCGTTCTATAATGTACAATCAAAATAAAATCGTTGAAACATTGTTGAGGAAGTATGGTCAAACTAATCACCATTACAGGTGTATCAAAGGATATAGACTTGAAACTAAAAACCGGAAGGAATCCCAACAGCGTCCGAAAGACATTCATTTTGTCAGCTAACTGAAATCAAGAAAGATGAGCAGTTGGTTAGAAAACAACTGTTTCCACTAACAACTTAGTCTCCCCATTAAATGTTGGACAACGCCTATAGAGTTCACAACTCGTTCTTCCTCTCTCTTCTATCCTATTTTCTAAAAAAACAACTAAACACATGTATTCAAATGCACTCGAGTCTTAAGTTTTTTTTTTTTTTTTTTTTTAAGAATGAGCGCCGACATTAACCGTGTCCATGAAATAGGGTAGAAACAGTAAACCACAAGTTTTCCTGGTGTTGTTAACGTCTAATAGCACGCTCTGTAGAGTACTATAACTCTAGAGTCATTGTTAGGTGTGCTATATTGTAGATAATTTAGTTCATTTAGTAGGCGTTGTATTTATAATTCAAGCAAAAGAATTTATTCAAATGAATTTAAACTATTTAACTTTATTTTAATATTAATTTCATCTATTATTAAACGTAATATATATATATATAGTCAATCGACTGCAGCACACGAAAGCTTATTTCCAACTCCCTATTGTTAACATTTCTGTCATTAGAAATATGTAATAACCAATCCTTCTCTCTTATTTGTCTGCTATTATGGTGAAGTCAATGGCCTAGTCAGTGGGGTAGGGAGCTAAAATAATTTGGTAAAATGATCACTACAATATGAAGGTAATAGAATACAGGACATCTTCAATTTCCATTGCAGGGAAAGTACCCTCAGAAAAGCTCTCAACAAGAACTTCCCTATCAGACGCCATTAAATTTCTTCAGAATTATAGGTAATAATAATATCATTACCTATAAGTCTGTCATAGAATTCATGGAATTTAATAACAAGAAATTCTAACAATTCCTCTGGACTACCTAATTCACTGAATAAAGGTATTCTAACTATTTATTTTATTTAAACTGAGTGTTGAAGTGTCTTAAAAGTTAAGGGTGGAGAGAGTATTCTCTTATTTATTGTTACAGTAAGGTAAAAGTTAAAACTAATAACCTAACTTAAGTATTTTTAGCATGGCTCAGGGGCCTTCAGCTAAATTTCTCAGATGTATGTATTTGTAAGATGGTGTTCCCAGGAGTGTTTATGGTAACGGATATTTATATTTCCTGTTATATATTCGAGATGGATATTTGTGGATTGGTTGAGCAATATGAGCATAAATATTATACATGTTTATGTATAAGTTTTGTATGGCCTAGGCGTAGTCTGATAATTTTTGTTTGCATTAATCTTGATATTTTTTCTTGTGGTAGTGCTCTGGTAAATAGTTCGGCTATTTTTTGTGCTATGTTAAGATTTTGGTACCAGGTTGAGGTTTTGGTTAGACGGTTACTTCTTTGATCAGCTAATTCATATTTTAGAAGTTTTGTAATGTCGGTTAGGTTTGAGTTTTGCGTATAGATGAGTGGATATTTGGGGTGAATTTGGCATGGTGGTCAGCTATTTCGTTCCCTTTTATATTTTGGTGTCCTGAGACCCATAATAGTTTGATGTTTGGGTATTGTATAAGATAATTGCGAATTGAGGTTTCGTACTAGTTGGTATTGTTAATGTTGTTGATGGCTTTAAGTGCTGATAGTGAGTCGGAGCATATAATGTGTTTGGTTTTATTGCCTTTTATCAGTTGTATTGCGTTGTGGATGGCGATAATTTCATCTGAGAAGATTGAGCTGAAATCCAAAAGAAGCCCCATTTTGATGCCGGTCTTTTCATCTGTTATGGCCTAGGAGGTGTTATGATCAGATTTGGATCCGTCGGTGAAGATAAATTTGTGGTTTAGATAAGGGTTTTTTATTGTTAGGAAGTGTTGGTGATAGATGGCGGGGCAGGTGTTGGTTTTGTTAATATGGGAGAGTGTAAGAATTATTGCTTTAATGGGTAAGGTCCAGGGGGGTTTTGATGGGATTATTTCTGGTAGTAATGTAAGTTGGATATTGTGCTTTGAGCAATGGTTTAGACAATTACATATTACTTTTGGTATTTTGTTTGTATTGTTTTTGTTTGCGTTAAGTTTTTTGAGTATGTTGTGTATGGGTGATTGTGTTGCTAACGATAGGTTTTTTATTAATTTAGATGTAAGAAATGCTCGGCGTTCGGAAATAGTGGTTATATTAGCTTCCAGAAGTAGGTTGTTTATAGGTGTTGTTCGGAAAGCACCGAGTGCGATCCTGATAGAGGTTTTGAGTATGGATTGCAGTTTATGTAGAGTTGTTTTTGGAGCGCTTCCATAGAAGATAAGACCATGGTCAACTTTAGATACAAGGGTTGTTTTTAGTGTGTTTAGTAGCGTATTGGTGTAACAGTTAAAACTTGTACATGATAGTCATTTAAGTATGTTCAGTTTCTTGTTGAGTTATGCGTTCAAGTTATTGATGTTGTCGTTCCATTTATATTTATTGTTAAATATTAAACCGAGGATTCTTACTGTTGTTGTTTTTTGTAGTATAAAGTTGTTGGATTGGACATAGCAATTGCAGTGATGATTTCGACATATGTGTAGTTGCCTGTATTTGGGGGTTGATAGGGATGCTCCTGAAAAGGAGCACCAATCGCTTATATGTGCGAATAATAGGTCAAGATTGTGTTGGTGGTTTTTTTGATTTTTATTGAATTTTACAAGTATGTGAAAGTCATCTGCGTATGCTGTGAAACTTAGGTTTTTGTGTAGATGTATAATATTCGCGAGATTATTGTAGGCAATGAGGAATAATATGACCAAGATGGTGGATCCTTGGGGTATACCGTTTTGGTAAGGAAATTGTCGGAGTGTGAATTGGATACACGGCATTTAATTTTCCTGTTGGACATACAATTAATGATGTATTAAAATATTTTTGGACCGATGTTTCATTCTTTGAATTGGGTGGCTATTGCGTGTATGCCGATACGTTCAAATAATTTTGAAAAGTCCTGTGACACTATTGATAAGTGTTTTTTGTGTGTGAGTGAGTCTGTTATCAGATCTATGTAGAGTAGATTGTCTGTAATAGATTTACCTTTTTTGAAGCCGGTTTGATTAGTGTGGATAAATTTGTTTTTGCTGACAAACCACCATAAACGTTTAGCTATAATTTTGTCAAGGACTTTACTGAAGCAGGGGTTTAGGGATATTGGGCGGTATGAATTAATATCTGTTTTGTTTGAGCTTGGATTGGGAATCGGGATGGAGAGGCTGGTTTTGTAGCTTTGGGGGATGAATTATTCAAAAATGTGATTGTAGTGTATGAGGATTCTATTTAAGAATGTATGTGGGGTTTTTTGTATCATGGGGTATGAAATTCTATCGATTCCGGGTGTATGTCCCTTTAGAGATACTGATCTCTTTTTCTATTTGTTGGGCTGTTTTGTGTTTTGTATGCAGGTGATAGAGTGTGAGATAGAGAGGCTTTGGCTTGGATGAAAATATGAGAGAAGTTGCTGTTATCGGCTTGTTTAGATCAATGTGCTGCAAAGATGGTCGCTATTGTAAATTTTTCTGATAACGGTAGGTTGGTTTCTGGGTTTATTATGGTAAGGATGTGTTTTATGTTATTTAATCCACAAAGTCGTCTAATGTTTGTCCAAATTTTATTTGACGTGGTAGTAGGTTGGATATTGGATGTAAATGTTGAAATGGCAGTTTTAAGTTCTCTTTTGAAAAAGCGTTTGCCTTTTTGTATTTTATAATTTTTTTTCCGGATATTGATTTTTTGAGGGCTTACCACATTTGCATCTTTTGATTTCTTAATTTTTCTAAGGTTTTGTTCCACCACGGTACTTTTTGTGTAAGATATGTGGAGAATTTCGTGGTAAGGAGTGGTGAGCGCTTTGATGGACTATTTTATTAATGTTGGCAGTTTCTTTATTAATTTTATCCGAAAGTGGGATTATGTTGTTGTAATGTTTTATCAGTTTGGTGTATTTGGTGTATTTTTTCCCAGTTTGCCAGATGTAGTTTAAAGATTGGTTTACTCTGGTTGCTTTGGTTTTGGGTGTGACTATTGTTAAAGAGAGTAATGAGAATAAGAAAGGTCATTGATTGTACTCCAATTTGTCGTTATGGAGTATTAAGTTCGAATTGTTTAGAAATGCTTGAATTATTTTCCCTCTGGTGTTGTAAGACGGTGAGCCCCAACTGGTCCCCCAGCTATTGAAGTCACCTGGTATTAACGTTGTCGAATGTTGGTTGAGTACATTATCCAAACCTAAAAATGTGAATTTCTTGGTAGGTGGTATGTATGCTGATATTACTTAGCGGACTCGATTTCGACACAGGATGCATCGAACTCTTTGGAGATTGGTATTTCTTTTGACTGTATGGATTTATGTATAAGTAAGGCCGTTCCTCCGAAGGAATTAAAGTGACTAGGTGAAGGTAGGGTAAAGTTAGTTGGGATGGGTATATTCTTGAAGGTGGTTATGTGTGTTTCTTGGAGGGCTATTATATGTGGTTGATATTTTTTTTATAATAATTTGTAATTCACTGTAATTTGATGTAGCGTATGTTTCATTGAAAAAGTGTCCAGGTAGCACTACTTTAAAATCGGGTCAATTTCTTCAATTTATTTAGGAGACAAAAATCAATATTTAAATTATGAATTATGGGGTTATGAATAACCATTTACTGGCTTTTTCTCCATGGCGCGGGCGGATGGTGTAGTAGTTTGAAACTCAGGTGTATTAGGTTTCGATATTTTTCCCAGATGTGATTGTCAAACTGGACGGGACGAGCTAGTACATCCTCCTCAACCAGTGGGTCTTAAGTACGTGCTAGTTGTTAGTTCGTTACATTTAGTCCAGCCAGAAACCACTCCAACATCAGAGTTATGCTTTCATGTCGGAGTTGACGCCGACGGGATTTTCATTACATACAAATTCTATGAAACGACTTTCACAGAATTGCCTGGCACGGGATTCGCACTTCCGACCCTCTGCTTGAGGAGTCTATGCATATACCACTACACCACGCCTACCCCCCCCCCCCCCAAAGTATATCCCTGGGAAACTACCTGTAGAACCGAATTTTCAAACTTTGTATCTGTACATACATACGTGCTGTGTATTTGCTGGTTTGGTTACCGAGGAGCTGTTTCCAAGTACAGACGACACGTTCGTTGCAACAGCATAAACTCACTTATTCCCATTCTTGTTGCTTCTAAACTCCTTTCTATTATCACTTTATTATTATTAAGAACAATCTATTAAAAAATCTTTAAAGCTCATTTGAAGAAAGAGGGTATCTTTGAACAGCACTAACAAAATCGTATTAAAAAATATTTGATAGCGTTAACCAAATTTCCGTTCTGGCAATATTGTTTTCTTCAAACGTCAACGGCTTTCGGTCATTGAAAATCGATAAAAAGATTTTGGTCACCACACGAAAAAATTAAAATTAAAAAAGGCGGAGCAAAATGAAACACGTCCGGTTCATTTGCTTATCAATTTTATTGTGTTTTTCCCCAGAAAGTATGCAATATACTGGATCTTAATTATAATCATTTACACTCGGATTAGCATTATTACTGGTAATGCAGTGGATTACTAATGTTTTACATTCCCCCTTTTACATATATTATGTTTAACATTATCATATATTTTATTACATATAATTAATTGTTCTAATTTTAATCTCGAACAGTCATCTTTTCAGTAGTTGCTTGAAAGTAGCTCGGGTTGGGTGTTTTTATTCTGCATACGCTATTTTTTTTTTCAATATCACAATTTTTTGGTGGTCTTTTATTTGTGAAAAATATTTTTTTAAAGGCGAAGGTTCATATAATTCGGGGCAGATTTGAACATGTCCAAAGGTGTCCCTGCGGTTTTTTTTATCTGTTTTCTCATGTGTGGCTGTGCTTTCCTCTCCACTAAATGGATCGTGGCCAGGTAATTGTTGATTTTGTTCTCACGAGAATATCTAAGACCTCTATTTATTTCGTTTTTCTTAACCCGGTGGTAGTATGCAGTATTACTGCATATATGTTTCAGACTTTCACAGATACACGCGAATTTCGCTTTTTCTTCAAAAAAAGGTAAATAAATTAATAACGATAACGATGCCCGCATCGACATCATCCTTGCCTATCGAATACCAATACCCATGATCGTCAGTCAACTTTGATTGAAAAAACCCGAAACCAATACGAGAGAAAACCGAAATATAATATACTTTAGTCAGAGGTAATTATCTAAAATGGACATACCTGTGGCCGTTCAAAACCGGTAACCACCTACGACGAAGCACACCACCGCATATCATCCTCAACAGAAAGAGCAATGATAAACGAAAAATTAGGTTTTAAATCGCCTCCAATGCTTGTAGACAGTTTTTTCTTTATTTGAATCAACTAACTTCATGCAGATAGTACATATTCCCTACAGACAAGGGTTTTCTCTTTAACTCACGCATTTTTCCTTTCATGCTAAGGAAAATTCTATGATACAATGAACCTGCAACCGAAGCAATCAAATCAAATATCAGCAGTGGTTGTGTGCGGTATATGTGCTGTCACTATCCTTTTACTTCCCATTTCCGGACAACAAACGTCAAATAGTACCTTACTTGTAACTGGTAAAACGCCATTGGAAGGCGAGGTCAATGAATACTACTAGGAACCCAGTGGAAAATGCTATGAGAAAATAATTTTAGAAGAAAACAACACCGAAACAGCTGTTGTCAAGGACAAATTTTAAATTATAGCAAAACAAATTGGTCACTGAACAAAGTGAGTGATTTAAAAGCTGAGATCGTTTACTTCAAAGAGGATTCTGGATGAAATCCGCAGTTACTATCGGGATCGTGATATGTTTTTCAAGGTGGTACATGCTGTTTAAAAAGTTTGTTTTCAAAAGATTTTGCTTTCCATTGCATTTGCAGGTGCCCAACGTTCCTTGTGCGGCCTTATTCAAACAAACTTATCAACCGAGTACTTCTATGGATGGTGTTTGCGTAGTACTTACTAAAGGTGACTAGCAGTGTATGGATTTTGATTCAGCTGTACACATAAAATCCCAGTGGCAGGACGAAGCTGTTTTCAGTTCACGTCCAGAGCCACTGAGCCAATGGAGCTTCAACTGGTTTATATTTGTTAACATTCACCTACATAGAAAAGTGCATTGCCCAATCACCAGTAAGTTGTGTCGAATCATGCTTTTAAAAAGATATTTCTTATGATTTGAGATTTCAATTCTATAGTAGGTACTTTTAGGAAGCAAATGCACAAGAGAACGATGGTAACGTGGCCACTACTAGTATGATGTCCTGGGATCTGTGCACGAGCACGTCGATTGCAGTGGATTATTGCATCATATTTACCTTGAGCCATGTAAGCCAACGCATGTGGAGGCAACGTGTCATTTAAACTTTTGATCTACGAAAGGTGTCGAATATGGCGAGTCAAATGATCGACTTCAATTTGAGTATATCCAATTGGAAGACTCATGTAACCTGGCGCCCACATAGTGAATTAAAGGTAACAGTTAAGTCCCACCGCTCTATAGTACTATGTTTAATTTTATTTAGCTTAAGTGACATATAATTGATATAAGGATGTCCATCTATTTTAGCAATTTAGTGAGTAATCCTTTCGATGTGGGTT
The DNA here is from genome assembly GCA_907269105.1 of Volucella inanis. Classification (NCBI taxonomy): domain Eukaryota; kingdom Metazoa; phylum Arthropoda; class Insecta; order Diptera; family Syrphidae; genus Volucella; species Volucella inanis. Next base: position 24,928,211 of record OU026158.1, read on the forward strand.
TGTTTGCCTTTTCTTGTAGCATTTCGTGTTTGTGTAATGATGGTATGTTCTCTAAGCAGCTAGCTTGTCTGTAGATGTACCTGTTTTGATGTATTTGGTAAGGTCCGGCGTGATGTAGACATTGTGTAAGTGACCTGGTGCTTTGTTGGCAAATGTGTCTGAGAGCTCGTACCCTTGGTACCTGTGTGTCTAAGTATTTGAAAGATTTATTCAGTAGGTTACAGATGTAACAGACTTGTATTGTTTTTTGTGCTTATGATAGCTTTTATTTCGAAAAGGATGTTAGTACATATCACATGCTTTCTCCCTGATTTTGCTATTACATGACGGGTTGTTAGGATGGCGAGGGCAAAAGTGTTGTGTATGGGTATGGGAGAATGGCCCCGGACAAGCTCGTCATTTCCTAAATGTCTTTGACTGCATAAGATAGTGTATTTGTATTCCGGTTACATTTTGTAAATCATCAGCCTATAGGGAGTGACTTAAGTATTTGTGCTTTGACAATTTGTTGCTTATATCTTCAAATGCAAAAGAAAGCAAATAATAGGAATGTTAAGAGTGATTCTTGTAAAATAGGAATCGTTAGATTTAATACAGAATTGTTATTACTAAGAAACGATTTCACATTTAGGGCCCACATCCCATTAATTTAAAACGACATGAATTCCTATTTTATCAGTCGCTTTTGGGACGATTGCTTTTTGTTCTTCAGTGCTCTAAAAGTATATGGCAGTTTTTGAGGCAGAGTAGGGCACCTTTGCATCCTTAAATGATGTTTCGTTTCTACATACCATAGTGTTCATTTTGCAACAATTTTTCAAGTACTTTTGCTGTGTATGGACAGACAGACATGCATAATAGATTTATTTGTTTAGCATCGACTGGAAGATTTAAGTTCGATTATGAATAATTACTGTCGATAAGTGGGGAATGGGGATTATTGGCGCTAGTGATCCTTGGTTACTGATTTCCTTTATGAAAATTGAGTGACCAATGTAATTAGGAATTCATCTTGGGTCAGTATTGTTTGACTCGGTGTCTTAATGTAGTTTAAAGATATTAAACTGAGTGTACTTGTTGCTAAGGAGGGTCAGGATTCAATGTTTTTGCGATTTTGTTTTCTCTCCAAAATATGACACTGGATTTTTTGAATGCTATTAGATTGCCTTGAAGACCAGCGAGTACACATGAGGCACTTAATCTGAGAAGCACATTTAGAGGGAAGTTTTCAATCTCGTCATTGAGCCCGTTTGGATGGGCTATGGACCTGTTTTGTTGAAGTCAATTATATTTTGTGTTTTCTTTATCTATTCGTTTGGCTTTTTAAGAAAAAAAAAATTTGTTTTGCTTTATTTGTCGTTGTGCTAGATCGAAGCTGATGGGGGAGAGGTAAACTCGGTGTTCGTGATTTGGTGTGTTAGGAATTGGAGAAAGGGCTAATGGTGCTATTCCGATATTGCTGTTTTGTGTGATTTTTCTAGTTTATTGGAAAAACCAGTTTGAGCTGTTATTTTTCAACTACAGAATAAGATTGGTCAGATGTTGCAAAGGGGAACTGTTCCCTGAAGACTTCTCTACGAATGGTTCAAATGACCTTGTGCCAGCCAATTTTTACCGTATTGGATTAGACGGAAAAAGTCGAATGTGAAGGGGACTAGGACATAGATGATTTTGTTAAATTTATGTATTATATCCGAGTTTTTCTGTTTTTTAAATATTTTTGCAGCTAAATCAAGGTGGATTTTGAAGCTAACCTGTTTGCGGAATGCTTGGTTGGGACGAAGAAGAAAATTAAGAGAAGTGGTCAACCAACTTTCAAAAAGCGATATTATGTGAAGGCCTATAAACGATTAACAGAATATCCACAATGCAAAATGTACCAACGATTGTATTATTTGTTAATATGATTTATTTTTTTACACTAAATTGAATTGTTGTGCGAGTTTCTGGAGCAAGCCTTACACAGCGGATGGATCAATAATACCCAGGACATCAACGAGGAGGGGTACTAACCACGGAGAACTGGTTTTTAAAACTTGCCTTAGTCTGTTTTCCTACTCATATGTATATCAATTAATACAAAAAATAATAAAAAATCACAAAGTAGACAAAAGTTGGATTGACTGACGTAGATGTAGGGTCTGGAAAGGTTGCACATTTTAATAAGATGTAGATAAGCATGTATTGATTTGGTGGAAGCCTATAACGCCGACTCGTAGTTGTTATTCGCGAGTTAGTTTAGTTTTTGAGATTTGCTTTCCACCAAATAAGTAGGATTTACGGGTGTTTTCTTTTGCTAGCAGTCTTATTCGGAAGAGTCGATTGGGGGATTCTGACGGTTCCTAGGTTTACTGGTAAAAATTCGTCATTTAACGCAATTGTGGTTGGTAAGGTAGTTTAATTTAGAGTGCCAAGAGATGCTTCAAATGAACTTATATTCTGTTGCATGGGACGAAGTCGTTGTACAGTGATGTATTGTTATTGAAGAATCTAAGAAAAAGTCACAACATCTTAAAACATGCGAAAAATTCATCTGATCCATTGAATTGGATTGAAATATGTCACAAATATTTCAAATTCCATAATTTGCTAACTACTACGGTGCTGAAAAGAGGTAGCTTTTCCTCTTCCCTTCTAACCAATGGTAGAATTATTAACAGATGTGTTCATTACTTACTCTCTCTTTCTGTTATTGTGTATCTTTGTCCACAAAGAGCTCAGTCAAAAGGGGAGTGACAATAAGTATATGAAAAGTCCTGTCGTCTTAAAATCAGATACCTACATTGGTACATCGAGTATTTGAATAATACAATTTGTAGGGCCGCAAATATCACAGGTATAAACAATTACACTGTTCAGTATCCGTACTAAGGGTTGATATCTACTCACATTTCTTTGTTTCTGTTTTGCGCAAAAGAAAGGTAAGAGATAGTAACTACGCATACTTTACCTCTTTTGAGAAATGAATTCTTTTACGCAAATTGAAGAAAACTACCATAATGACGCGATGGTATCAGGACATATGTATCTATATCAGCTATGTTATTTGAAGGCTGACCGCAAGAGAAGGGAAAACAAATGATATTCTTGCTAAATTTGAACAGCGTTTTGCAGCATTTTTTCTATCGATTAATGGGATAGCGGTGGGCGCATATAGAATACGCGTATACCTCTGATAGAGAATCCTTCAAACAGGAGGCAACACGCATATAGAACTCTACCTACTTCTGTGTCAAGGAGACATTTATGCCTTAAACGGCACTTATCTTATTGTTTCAGACGAAGTGTCGTTCACTATTTTTAATTGAATGTCCGAATGTCCAAAGACGCCTTCAATCTTGTATTTTTCAGGGAATGTTCATGAACCATTCTTACGATAATGCTTGATTAAGGGGAATAGACACTCGTTAGTAATAGCGAACGACGTTTCCGTCTTCATTTTGATCCGTTAAACAATCACCCTAGACGACTCGATTCGGAATGTGTAAACTAGCATATGAGTAGTAAACTGACTATCGAAGGTGCATATTGCATATTACCATATAACATTTCAATGATCAGCTGCTGCATGCTGGTTTGAATGAAATGCTTACTATTCACACACAAGGCTAGTGGAACTATGCTCAGAAGTATTCTTACCAATTCCTTTCCTTACCGCCGTACCAGTAAACAACTTTCCATTTCCTTGTTAAGAACCTACCTTCCAAGCACTTGTCACTTGTTTTCACTTGTTACCATTTGAATAAAAGATAACCAATACATGGTTTATTTTATTTAGTAATCCATAATATAAGGGTTCCAATAAAATAGAAAAAAGAAGTAAAGATGACACAGGGAACATATCAGGTTAGCCGACGGAATGACGGCGTTTCCGTGATAAAAGCTTACGCTTCTTCCTTTGTTCCAAGTCCTGATTTTCTCGCTTTCTCTTCCTTGATTCTCTTCGCTTTGTATGCTTTTTTTTTTCTTTCCATTTTCTTACTTTCCTTTTCTAAAATTGCTCGCCTTTTTCTTTTTATTTTTGCGCATCTTTCTTGGTACCCTGAACATGATTGCTGCGTTCTATCTGAAAAAGATAGATTTACGTTTTCGATAAAAAAAAAAATATATATAATAAATATAAAAACGGAAGCATACCCCATTCTTTGTTTTCCGCATCTTCCATTATTTTGAAAAGCTCATAATTTTCGGAAGATTTTCGCGTCTTTAGTGTGTTCCATAACCTCAAAAACACTCTGGGTAGAAATTCTATCTTTTCTTCGTCTGAAAATGTCGAAATAGATAGAGTTCTTTCTCCATACGAAAAATTAACTAAATCGGAAAAAGGAAATTTATTTTATGTTTTGACGCAATTTTTAACTTACCAGAAGATAAATCGTCCGACATTATGACTCTTTTTACTTTCGAACTGGAATGCAAAGTATAGTTGTCCAGTTTTTGAAAAGCAAAAAAAAAATTGTTGTTCGTCATTTTTTGAAGACGCCGTGTTAGTTGTTTGGATCATAAAGAAAGAAAAAAAAGTCGCCCACTTTCCAGATTTCCGATAATGACTTTCCATTGATTAAGACTAGTTTTTGAATTTCTATGGACTCTCAATACGAACGAATTGTGGATGCTGTCTATTTAAACATAAGTTTGGGAGCGTGTACTTTCCACAAAATAAGGTAGGTCATCTTATTGTGAGATATTGCTTGTATTTAAATTTCAGCAGCGACTGTGAAGCACCCACGGCAATTTAGTACAAAATTTCCGATAACAACAAAAAAATTGACAGATTGCATCGGACAATCTCACAATTTCTGTTCGACCCTCCATAAAAAACTAAAAATTGTGTTGTGCGTAGGCAAATTGTGGCGGTTTGATCCTCAGCTTAGTTCATTTATGGTATTGATCTGACATTTATTGAGTGAACGGATACAAAAAATGTTTGAATACGAAAAGGAAATTTGAATATGATTAGGCCTTATCACTATGACAAAAGTTATAATAAATGACAATATGTCGGGTTCTATGAACCATTTTTGAGATATAGGTATCAATGAATTTATTGGGTCATATATAAAGTCTCCGCGGTTTTTTGTCACTAAATCTTGTTGGTGTTCATTTATCTGGAAACACTAATCTGATTGTATCAGATTATCAGAATACATTTTTTGTGAAGACAGTTTTGTAATTCTTTTTTCGTGGTAAGAGTTATACTGATTTGAATATGAGTGAAATATCTGAAGAAATACGCTATGTGATGCTCTTTGAATATGAGTGAAATATCTGAAGAAATACGCCATGTGATGCTCTTTTACTATAAAAATGGGGAAAACGCTGTAAAAACATACTGAAAAATGTATGTAGTTTACGGTGAGAGTGCTGTGAGAGAACGCCGGACCCAGGAGTGGTTTATTCAATTCCATTTCGGAAATTTCAATGGAAAAGATGCACCTCGCACTGGCCTGTTGTTGGCCTGTCACTGAGAAAGTCGATGAAATTTTGCAACTGATTTAGCAAGACCGGGAATCTGTCTGGAGATACCCGAGGCACTGAACAATATCCGTATGACAGACTAGAATGATCTAAAACGAGCGGATTACTCATAGAACCTCGATAGTTGGGTGCCACATGAATTAACGCAAATAAATTTAACTGACCGAATAACCATCAGTGAAACGCTGCTCAAAAGTAACGAAATGGAACCATATTTGAAACGATTCATTATGGGCGATCTAAAGTGGTTTAAATACGAAAATATTCAACGCAAGCGATCATGGTGAAAAGCCAGTGATCGACCACAAACGACTTCAAAGCTGGATTGGCGGCAAATAATGTTATTTTGAGTGTTTGGAAGGATTGGAAGGGAATTGTCTATTATGAGCTGCTAGAACATGGAGAAACGGTCAAATCGATCCACTACTGGAGGCCCCACACGTCATTGATGACCCGGAACAAGTTGACGGAGCTTGGTTGGGAAGTTTTGATGTCACCACTGTATAGCCCGGATCTTGCACCCTCTGATTACCATTTGCTTTGGTTTTTGCAAAACTCTCTTGATGGTAAAAAATTGGCCGACCGAAGAGCCGCTGAAAATCACTTGGCCAAGTTTTTCGCTGACATCGAAGCTCTACATCGATGGAATTATGAAGCTACCCGGAAAGTGGCAAAGGTGATAATAGCCAATATGTACTTGATTGAAATTTATTTTACAGAAATTTATATTACAGACCTGTAAATCTCTCTTCTATTCTGGTAAAAACACTGAAGAGAATTCCAGTTCAACACTAATTTCATTTCATTTCATTTATTAAATATTAGGGATGTACAATAAGATTCATATTTTTTTTTGGTACTTAAATACAAATTGAGTAGAAAGTAGAATACAAGAACAGATTGCTTAAATTACTTAAGAGTTAGAGATTATAGGGAACAAAGAAAGGATTACGGATAAGATAAGATAAGATAAAGAGAGGATTGCACTTTTAAAGATTGCACCGTTAGAAATCAGTTTGATTCGCGGTGATAGTGAATTCCATAGTTTGACAGCATGAATGAAAAATAAACAGCTTGCGTTCAAATATTGGTAACGGAAAGGAACAATACTTATTTTTCTTACAGAACGATTTAGGACGAGTTTGTAAAATAAGTAGGACGGACATTTTTTGTTAATGATTTTATGTAGGAATATACAATTTCTTGTATTGATGTATTGCTGCAGTGTGCAGCCTAATAGCTTTCTGTAGTATTCAGAAAAATGGTCATATCTACGAAAGCAGTATACTTAGCGCACCGCATCGGTGAGTGCTACTTATAAGTAATGCTGATACAGTGAGCCAAGAGCGCTGTAGACAACATTAGCGTACATAATGATTGGGACTATTAATGGTAGTCCAACTTGCGTCTAGTTTCCAACGGAAACTAAGGGTGACAAGCCAGTGCGAAGGGGTGACTAGCAACTACATTAGAGTAAAGAAAATCGTTAACTACGCTGTACCATAATAAGAGTGTTATAGTTTTTTTTTATTGCATAACCCATAATATTAGTTTATTGTAACGATGTTAATTCACGTGTTGTTTACACAATTTTATCAGTGCTTTTTTTAACTCTTTATTCAATTTCAATTTTTATATGCTTACATAGATAATTAGTCCGTATTACCCCTAATATGTGTCTGATACATGTTTCGGTATACTACAAATTACAGATTTTGATCGTTCTATTTGAAAATGCCAGCGACATATAAGCCAGACCCTAGCAAGAAAGAGATTAGAAAAAGTTGTACGAAAGTAATATATCATTTAGAGGAGCAGCTGAAAAGCATAATATAGACTATGCAGTTTTATGTTGACATGCCCGAGGTGATGTGAAAAAATGTGGAGGACAAACTGTTCTTAGTGCAGATGTTGAGAAACTGATTGTCGAAAACATTATCATCTGTACTGATTGGGGCTACTCTTTTATTTTGATAATTATAATAATAAAATAAGGCAAACAAAATTACCAAAGAGAAAGAAAAACCATGTGTTTTTGGAGAATATTAAAAGAGAACATAGTAAAAACGTTGCCTCAAACAATTTGTCAGCACCAGAGCCCTCAAACAGCAGCAAATAAAAAATAAAAAGTGTTGCTTGTCACCCCCACACTGAAACCAAACAAGTTTTTTAGCTTCTACTTTAGAATAATGTGATCTACCATATCGAAAGCTTTCAAGCAGACAAAGAAGGCTTAAATAGCCCATACATAATCCTGCCTTTATCAGGCATCATCGCAACTGTAATTTACTCTAACCTCTGCTTGTTTCGGGTAAAATAAGTTGTTAGTAGCTACGTGGTTCAGGATTTGCTTTTCTAAGACCTTTTCAAAAAAATTTGATGTACAAGGTAGTATGCTAATTGATTGGTAGTCAGAAGGGGAATTTACTTTTGTTTTTTTTTTAGCGATTGGAAGTTCCCTTGAAATTTTTGAAGACATGGGAAAAGTTGATGTCGTAATGCAAAAGTTAATGACATGAGTGAGATGGCCAACAATATGAGGTAAAATAAGTTTAATAAACCATATTAGGCTATTATGCCTTTAAAAACTTCATCTTCACTCACCAATTCAAAATCGTCTAGTCTTTGCACAGATTTTTCTAACTGCGCCGATATGCGGTTAGAGTGGAGATCATTATCATGGAGTTGATCACCTACGACAAAGTTATTAAGAAGATATGGGTCGAGAGCACTTTGAAGGTTAAAGACTTTAAAGACATCATTTTTTTTATGTTTCTCCAAAGTGTTTTGCCGGGTAAAAAGGCATTAAGCTTTTAGTCCTTTTTAGATGCACGTATAACCGTATAACCAGAGTTGCATGGTTTCGGGCTTGTTTAAATGTTTCCCAATTGACATTCGTTGATCTGCGCTTCCGTCAACTGTGCAATTTATTTCGGATCTTGATTATACATATTTATCCCATCGGAGGCGAACCATGGACAGTTTTGGTTTTGTACTCTTATAGAAGAAAACCTTCCGTTTTTACTATACATACAAGAGACGTGACTTTTTTTATTACAGCCACTTATTTCAACAGCAATAACTCAACACCAGGTTCACTGGATTTAAAAATGCTTTCCGATTTAATAGTTGACTTAGAGTAAATTGCCACATCTCCACCTGTGGTATCAGTGATTGTTGTATTCCTATGCAAATTAAAATTTGGTATGTCATAGATTTATTCTTATGATCTCTAGATCAGATATATATTTGTTGAGAAGAAGTTGTTGAGATAGAAGTTGAGAACAAATATTTTAAATAATTTAATTTAGTGTCATTTAAGCTGCGTGCATTTAGATAACAAACTCTGAGTCCATTAAATCGCTGGGAAATAATATTGCAATAGTGTATGTTGATTTTTCATTCATACCCTACACCTCGCTGGAGGAAGAGCTTGAAACATGCATAGTATAAAATCAAGAGTAGGCGAGAAAAAGGTCCTTTCCTTGCGTGGGTGTTGATGATGGGAGGAAATTTAACAAAAGTGGGAAAGGTAACAGTGAATATGGAGTTTACAATAACAAAAATCTTGACTAAAGAGTTTTATATATTTGTCGCATCGGCAGAAGCAAGATCATATGGGCTTTCAATGAGAAAGCTTTTTCCACTCACCTTCTTTCTAACATAAACATCTCCATACCTCGTGTGCACAGCAAACAGTTGCTTTTTTCTTCGGAGACCAAGAGCGTTATTTAAAAGAAAGCGTATTTTCTTTGTTAAGCTCTCATTGAGATAACAGCTGCTGCTCGATTCGATGCCCAGATCGCGCAGACGAAGCTCGCTGGCAATTTGCTTTCGGTAGTTTGCAGCAGTATTTCTTTCGAGAGAGTTGCTGAATTTTACAACAATTGATGGTGATGATATCCCATTATTTCTGCTTCTGGTAGTGTGACAAGGTCGATTGAATAAACTTCTTAGGTTCTCCTCAGGCTGAATCGGTAAAACAAAAACTCAACAAACAAATCATATGGCGTTCTCAAGACGCTTACCTTAAAGGAAAATCAGTAGAGATGACACTGCACAAATTTGCAGCCACTATATAAAAGAATAAATAATAATAAATATAATACAAAGAATGCACCATGGACGCCACCTAGCTATCGAAGGAACATATAATAATGGAAACACCGAACTTATAAGGACAGCCTTGAGCAATCTCCCTGTAGAAACAAACAACAACAACAAAGAACCTTTGGTAAACGGTTCGAACTAAGACCATGTACAATAGACTGGACATACATGAAGATAATTAGACCCATTCTTACCTATGATGCGCGTAAAAGACCTTACACAAGTTCAAGGTAACAGGAGTGTTAAGATCTACTCCTGGATAGGGATAATGCTCAGAGTCCTTTTAAAAGCTCGATCTGATAAAAAAAGAAATCAGGCCTATGGACGCACCGCCATTTAGGACATGTCTATAACACAAGAGTACAAACCATCAAAACTGACGAAGTGTAGATACTACATCGTGCCAAGCGTGCACTTTGATAGCAGTTTCTGTACACTATTTTCTAGCAGACATGACTCGTTAACTAACATTGCCAGCAACAATGGAGGACACCGCTTTTATACGGTCGGCTCCAAAATGGAGAACGGTACCGGAGCTGGAGTCAACTGTGAAATTATTCAGAATCAGGACTCCTAAAAGATTCCCGATCAATGTAGTATGCAAATTAATACTTCCGTTTTTAAATTTTTTTTTTAAAAAAACTTTATTTGTCTATTAAGAAATACTTAAATTTTCATAAAACGATTATATTGCGATGACGAAAATAAAACTGACCCTTGAATCTCTCAGGAAGGATTGTGTGAACAGTTCGATAGGAATTTCTTTTAATGTTTTCCCTGAATCTATTATTGCTGTGGTTTATTTGAATGCTTTTCGTTAAAACAAATAGCATGGTCCGACGATGTGTAATGTGTTAATTTGCAACGAAAAAAGCAAAAATAAGTAAAATACTTTGCATCAAAGCTTAGTACATCTTTGGAGCAATTTAAAAATGATCGGTGTTTAGGAAGGCCTTAATTAATAGGCTCTTGACCAAGATAATCTAAAAGAGTATCAGTGGCTGGCGCTTTCTGAAGTTATATTGTGTATTGCAAACCGCATATAAGTAAAGTAATTCAAGCCAATTTTTAAAGTCATTAATATTTAAATTTACAATGAACCTAAAGTATAATAAAAGTGGCTTCGAAAGAAACCTTTATTAGCGATAATAAGTAATAAACAAAATTAGGGACTTCACAAATAACGTTTTGTTAAATAAATAAATAAATAAATACTTAAATAAAAAGTTCAATTAAAAAACTCCACGTTACTAAGTAAGTTATATAAAAAAAGATTTTAAAAATAATTATTTTAGAAAGTTAAAAATATAAAATATTAATGATAAATAGGATTTAAATAAAAAATAGTAAAAGTTGGAATAAATTGTGAAAAGTTTTCTTAAACTGATTTTTTATTTTTATATGTCTTTTCTTCGATCTTTTTTAACTTATTCTGCAAGAAATTTTTCATAAAGTCGAGTCGCTTTCTCCTTCAGAGTTTCTTAAATATGTATATATTCTTTTCAGAGTAGAAGAAGATCTCTCCACGGAGGCAACAGTGTTTGGTAGTTTCATGCAATATTTAACTTCTTAAATGTTTATACAGTAATAGAACTTCAATTTGTTGAAGTAAAGATTATTATTATTATTATTACTATCAAGGGAAGGATATAAATTAATTTGTAGGGTCCGGGATTTAACGCCGGGGTACTATGCCCATGTGACGCGTTTTGTCAACAGCACGCGGAGTACTGAGTTCCCATGTGGTCCCCCACCTACGTACTCACCACGCCTAACACTGAACGATTTCGGTGATCTAGTGGGAACCGCTTGAAGTGAAGATGTATAGAGAACTCTTAGTTCGTTTTTTAAACCTGTAAAATCGCAAAATTCCAGGGAAAAAAATAATTAGAGAAGATATTTTATCATCTGGGCTTGATAGCGCAAAATGACTGTGTTTTGGTTTATTGAATAAAACAAAAAAAAAATAATAATAATAATAATAAATTCGTGAAAGATTTATATCGTGTCTTAAGTTGGGATATAATCTCATTTATTTCTACAAAAAGGCGCTTATAGAGAGTCTTGAAATCAATATCGAGTAATCGGCGTTTTCGTGGAGTTTCAGCACAATCGTTTATGCTTTCAAAAATGGAATCAAATTTTTTTAGAAACTCAGTACAAAGCCAAGACTCAAAACACTCGATTTCCGTTTGCTTATTTTGTATTAAATTTAAAAATACATCCGTTTTAGCAAAAATTTCGGAAACCGTATGCAGTAGAGAACATAAATCTTTCCCTTCTAATTTAAACAATAAAGTTTCGGCCATTGAAAGTGCGTCATTCTCTTGGATTGTCTAATATTTGGCTAAAATTTTCAATAATATCTAATCTAAAGTTTAAAATAACCTTAATTATATTATTAATTGCCACGATTATTAGAATCTATTTTTTCCTGTTTGCCTAAAAGAACTACTGTATCTATCAAACGGTACATTAACATAGGATTTCTATCCGCATTTTTGTTGTGAGCTACAAAGGAATTACCTAAGGAATTTTCAATGCGATTAGTGCCGAATTCGTGCAATAGCTACGAATATGTTTGTCCATTTTGACATATTTTTTTGCCGAATTAACTATGGTAAATTGTATATGTCAGCGAAGCCTGTACGGCTCCAAACAAAAGGTGAATTTGAAAAAAGAAGACAAGGAAAGCAAAACATTTTGTTAAATTTACCATACAACTATCAGTCAACCAAGTATATTTTTAGTATATGGATGCATTGAAATGCGAAACAAAACCATCCTTGCACTTATAATCTATTTTCATAGAAGGAGTAGAGCATCCTATCTCTACAACTTTTTTTAAGAAAATTTAACTTACAAAAATCATTTTCATAATAATGCCATTTACTCCTAATAATTATTTTAAATAAGCTGAATCTAACTGAAAATATCACAGTTTAAACTTTTCATACTTTTTAATATTTTTAATTAATTTTTAATTGCACAACAATAATTACACTCAAAATTACTTTTAGTTACGCATCGCAATCTGCTTCATAACTGAATTTTTCAAATAGAAGTAATCTAATATGGCGTTTTCGTTTGTGCTCTAAGAAGAAGAGAAGTGACGTAATACCATTTGCCCTCATATTTTCGGAAACAAAACTTTGCTTCTCGTTTTTATTTGAGAATTAAAATTTCTCTCCTGCATTTTATGTCAAAATGTATAAACGTCGAATAATATTGTATGTCAAATTAGCAATCAAAACTGCAATCGGCTGGTTTTGGGAAATCTATTATCCTTAAGCGTTTAAATTAATTCCAAGCAAATAATACATGGGCTAAAAAGTCAGTTTATAAGAGAGGGCACCACTTGAATAAATAAATCCATACCAGTTTCAGTTAGCACCAACCTTCAAAAGATACGTGTATAAATTTGACAGCTGTCGGATGATTAGTTCTCGAGATATAGGGTTGTGAGTGAAGCAACTTTTGTTATTGGGAAAAAAATGGATTCAAAGCAATTTCGTGTGTTGATTTATCATTGCCTTTTAATGGGAAAAAATGCAGCCGATGCAATAAAATGGCTTGATAAGTGTTACCCGGACTCTGCAACAGCCGAACGAACCATTCGCAAGTGGATTGAAAAATTTAAAAGTGGTCATACAAGCACCGAAGATGATGCACGCAGTAGACATCCAAAAGAGGCTGTTTCAGATGAAAACATCACAAAAGTGCACAAAATGAGCACGAATGACGTAAGGTGAAGTTGATCGAGATAGCTGAGGCTCTGAAGATATCAAAAGAGCGTGTTGGATATATCATACACGAATATTTGAACATGCGAAAGCTCTGTCCAAAGTGGATACCACGTTTGCTCACAGTCGACCAAAAACAACAACGTGTTGATGATTCAGAGGAGTGTTTAAAGCTTTTCAACCGCAATAAAGCCAAATCTTTACATCGGTATGGGACAATGGATGAAACTTGGCTCCATCACTTCACACCAGTTAAGTCGGCAGTCAGCTGAGTGGCGACGAACCTCGTCCAAAACGACCAAAAACTCAACAGTCGGCTGACAAGGTTATGACATCCGTATTTTGGGATACACATGGAACTATTTTCATCGACTATCTCCATAAGGGGCACACTATCAACAGTGACTATTACAATGTGTTGTTGGAGCGTTTGAAGTACGAAATCGCAGAAAAACAGCCGCATTTGAAGAAAAAAAAAGTGCTGTTTCATCAAGACAAAGCATCGTGTCACAAGTCGATAAAAACGATGGCAAAATTGAATGAATTCGGCTACGAATTGCTTCCCCACCCACCGTATTCTCCAGATTTGGACCCCAGCGACTACTTCATGTTCGCTGACCTCAAAAGAATGCTCGCCGGAAAGAGATTTGAGACCGATGAAGAAGTAATAGCCGAAAAAGAGGCCTATTTTGAAACTAAACCGAAATCGTACTACAAAACTGGTATCGAAAGATTGAAAAATCGTTTCAATCAGTGTATCGCCCTCGAAGACAACTATATTGATAAACAAAGTTGAATTTTGCAAAAAGTCTGTGCTTTACTATGAAACGGCACGGACTTTTCCGCTCATGTGTTATGTATATTTGAAAATTAAAGGAAGATAATAATTCCGAAGAAGTTTTTAGTGTTAATTTGGAAATAAAATAGGAATACAAAAAAGGAGAGCTTCTAATTGCCCAAATGATGACGCCTTAAGAGATACGTACAAAATTTACCAAATAAGTCGAAGAAAAGCGAGTTATTTTTTGCATAAGAAAGCGTGTCAAATACAGTGAACCCGACCCGGGTGGGAGTCGAGTTATATGTACGCCTCGCCACTGATGAGTATTTTGTAGGCAACCAACTCTCCGGGTGTGATTTTGATATTAATCGAATATCGGTGAGCTTGGCGAGCTCTGTTCCCAGACTTGAAGATTTTCAATTTGTAAGTGAAGATGAAGTTTACAAATATACCCATACGATTTGTTAATCTTATTTTACCCCAAATTATAGCCCATCTCACCCACATTATTAACTTCTGCATTACCACATAAACTTTTCCCCAGTCTTGGAAAACTGCAAGGGTCCTTCCAATCCCAAAAAGGAACAAACACCAATTCTTCTGCTTTCAGACCAATAAGCATCTAACCTTTGAAAAAGACTTAGAGAAACAAATACTATGGTAAGTCATATGACCAAAAACAACTTGCTTTACCCAAAACAAACAGTCTTAACAGCATACGGCAAGATTACGATTTGGGTCATCTAAGCCTACTTTGTTTGCCTGATTTCTCGAATGTTTTTGATAAGGAAGACCACAACATTCTAAGGTGGAAGCTTAAAAACTTGTTTGGTCTCAATGATAGGGCTGTATTGGCAGCTATTTATCAAGTAGATTCCAGAGAGTCATTTCTGGCGACAAATCCTCTTCACTGAAGGCCTTAATTAAAGATGTTCCACAAGGGTCAATTATTTTTCCAATACTGTTCTGAATGTGCATCAACGATCTCCCATCAGTCTGTACATACACTTCTGTGCATCTTTATGCAGATGACCTACAACTCCATCTAGGCAATCGCTTTATCAAGATTGATGAACTGGCTCTCTTGGTTAATGAGGATCTTACCCTAATTTCTGTTTCGTCCGTTGCTAATGGGTTGTTCCTGAACCCTACTTAATCCCAAGTAGTACCAATATCCAAGAGAAATTTTAATATTTATATCTTGCCAGACATATGCAATATTACACCTGTTGAACATTGCACTAGGCTTAGTTTTATTATCGATCCTAAACTTTCAGGCTATAGACATACTAGCACAGTTATTGGTGGGGTCTATGAATGTTTACGTAAACTGTGGCTTATTTCGTCTCTTACTCCTATTGAAACAAGACGTAAGTTGGTATTGACATTGCCTCTCATTACATATGCTGAGGTTGTCTATAGTGCTCTTGATTCAGATTGATTAGAAGATACGACCATACCTCTGAACACTTTAAAAAGCTACTAGGTTGCACACTGCAACAAGGATATCGATGTAGGAAATTTTATATTTTTACATAAAATTATTATCAATAAATCTCCGTCCTGGAGAAGATTGTCTTTAATCGTTCCGTAAGAAATATTTTTATCGTTCCTTATCGTCGCCTATACTGCCAAACTATGGAACTCACTCCCGCTGCAAATCAAATTAATATCTAACCCTGCACACTTTAAGACTTTACTTATCTTCCTCAACAATCCAACCCTAAACCTCAGTCTTCCTCTTTTTCCTGCAACCTCTACCTCATAATAGTATTGTATGAACAATTTCTTAAATATCTTTGCGTTTCGTAGTTTTTAAGTTATTAATCTTAAACTATCCATTTTATAATATTGTATTTAAATAAATAAATACTTTGGCACGACTTTCATATCAAAGCCGAACTTGGCCCTGTTTAATCGAAATCCGGAAGGAGTTTCTTCATCGTTACGTGACCGTCGATGAGACATGGATTCATTGGTGCATACCAGAGACCAACAAATAATCGAAACAATGGATTTTACCCAGTGAACGTGCTCCGAAGAAGGCGAAGACCGTGCATTCGGCCGGAAAGATGATGGCGACCGGTTTTAGGGACGGGCGAGGTGTGATCAGCCACCTTGGTTCCTTAGTATTTATTCTGACCATTAGTTATGTTGATTGCATCATTAAAAATTCGTATATATCTATTTACGCAGATGATATGAAAATCTTTAAGTATATATCACCTTCCTCAGACCGCCTACCACTGCAGGAAGATTTAGACAGATTTTGTACTTGGTGTCAGAAAAATTTCCTTGAGCTTAACGTCAATAAGTGGTAGGCTATAACTTATACCCATAAGCACCCTCCTACTTCACCCCGCTGTTAACTAATATTTAATCTGCTTGTTCCGTTAGTGAATGTGTTGCCAACCCTGCCCTTGGCTTCATCAAGCGCTGGTCTAAAGAGTTTTCTAATCCTTACGTTACCAAATTACTTTACATAACTTTAGTTAGGCCTCTTCTTAAATGTGCAGGCTAAGTTCCTGCAGCCGCTTGCAGGCTAAGCAGTTCAACACAGGTTTTTAGGATTTGCTTTACGTGGTCTTCTCTGGGATAGTAGCCAAAACATTTCTGACAAAACTGGGAGGAGAGAGACCGAGTGACATAAACATTCGAGAAACATTTTTTGTATGGGATTTAAAATTGTCCATAGCTGTAGTGACTTTATAAGCTTCAAAAGAAGATATTGACTAAAATTAGAAACTATTGGAATGGAAATTATCATTGATCAACAATATTCAAATTTACGGATACCAAACTTTGTGGAAAATCGGAAGAAGAATTTTTGTTAAACAATTCATTAACTATCTCCCATTCCTTTGACTTTATGGAATTTGTTCACGTAATAATTTTCGGTGCACATAGGAACTTTAAAACTAATTGTCTTAGCTTTCGCTACTTTACAGAATCCCCCTTTTATTTGTACTTTGTCGAAGAAAAATACCATAAATACAAAAATGGGGCATTCATCAATGTGTGAAGTTCTAATTTAAGAGCATTCAATGCATTAAAAACTCAGGTTCTAATGTCTGAAAGTTTCCGATAGTTCTAATGTATCATAATTTGTGAGAGTTTGGTGGAGAATTTTTCAATTTGCCTCTCAGTATCCCGGTAACCCTTTCCTTCTATGCTTTTTCAGCACTAACCACAATACCGCCACAGCTCTTGTGCTCTGTATATTTTCACCAGAATTTCCATTTATTCATTTTCTTTCAATTCCCGCTGTGTTTTAATCAACGGCGAAAACCTAATTGTCGAGTCCAGGGTTCGGAACTAAGTAGCTGAATTTCGCACTACATTCTTATATTTCACAGTAGAAGTTGGAAATTTTAAGAGGACGCAATCAGATAAAGATTTTGATTTAAAGCATTTTTTTGAAAGACACAAAAGGAGTAAAAAGAACAAAATTTTACAGCCGGACCACTTCAACCTCCGAAGACACAAGTCGTGTTACATAAAGCCGAATACTCAAAATCTTTATCAGCAAATTAGTTACAAAAAAATATTAACCCCAAAAAGAAAAGAATAAACACAACAACAAAAAACGCAGCAACATCATCTAACCCTAACGCAAGCTCATTAGGAGTAAACATGCACGAACCACCGGACATTAAAAAGTATATTTCTAAATGCTACAACACACAATTAGACGAACCAAAATTTATTGTAGTCAAAAGAAAAGACAACAACTCATTTGAAAAAGTATCACCGTTCATCATAAAGAAAACAAGCATGCAAAAAAAAAAAACAAGAGACGGAACCCTTTTAATCAAAACAAAAAATAAAATACAAGCCA
This sequence comes from Volucella inanis, assembly GCA_907269105.1. Taxonomy (NCBI): domain Eukaryota; kingdom Metazoa; phylum Arthropoda; class Insecta; order Diptera; family Syrphidae; genus Volucella; species Volucella inanis. The sequence goes on from OU026158.1 coordinate 24,946,161, forward strand.
TAAGACTCCTAAAACTAACCACAATGACGGATATGGAAGTAACAGCAACTGAACATAAAACATTAAACTTTTTGAAAAGTGTTATTTATTGCAACGAACTACAAAGCATAGACGAACCCATAATCCTTCAAGAACTAAAAACACAAAACGTAACTGAAGTCAAAAAAAAAAAAAAAAAAAAAAACATGAAAAAACAATCAAACAACTTTAACCATGAAGATAACAATACAACGCTGGTAGAAACTAGACTTATCATAATAACATTTGCAACACACAAACTACCTGAATCATTAAGAATTGGCTACGAAACTGTTCGCGTGCGTCCATACATCCCACTTCCACTCAGGTGCAAAAAATGCCTTTGCTTCGGACAACTAACTCCCATCTGCAAGAGCGCAGAAACATGTAACAATTGTTCAGAAGAAAGACGCACCAATGAAGGAGAATCCTGCAAAAACAAAATAAACTGTCTAAACTGCAAAACAACCCAGAAATTGACCCCCAACACAGCCCCATTGACCGCAAATGCCCAACATTTCTCAAACAACAAGAATTGACAGCTTTAAAAACCGTCGAAAAAGTTGACCACAAAACTGCACTGGGTATATACTTCAATCGACATGGCCATCAAATGAGAACCTCCTATGCTAAAACGCTTACAAACCCACATCTCAGAAAACAACGATCACCCAATCACCAAATACACATACAAGAACAAGTACATCACACAACACCCAGCACGCAACTACATACAACTCTACACTGCAACAACATCTAAGCCCCCAATCTGCATCTACATCCTGTGGACACAACTCACTAAAGACAACGAATCCATATAAAATCAGAAGCGCAAGCAAGTATTATCAAATCAAATTCACGACGAAAACCTCACATTCGAACATAAACAAAATTGCATTTAATAACCACATATTCAAATGACACTAAAAATTATTCAATGGAACATACGCGGCTATACATCAAATTAAAGTGAATTACAAATTATTATAAAAAAAATATCAACCACATATAATAGCCCTCCAAGAAACACACATAACCACCTTCAAGAATATACCCATCCCAACTAACTTTACCCTACCTTCACCTAGTCATTTTAATTCCTTCGGAGGAACGGCCTTACTTATACATAAATCCATACAGTCAAAAGAAATACCAATCTGCAAAGAGTTCGAGGCATCCTCTGTGTCGAAATCGAGTCCGCTAAGAAATTAAAAGTAATATCAGCATACATACCACCTAGCAAGAAATTCACATTTTTAGATTTGGATAATGTACTCAACCAACATTCGATAACGTTAATACTAGGTGACTTCAATACCTGGGGGACCAGTTGGGGCTCACTATCTTACAACACCAGAGGGAAAATAATTCAAGCATTTCTAAACAATTCGAACTTAATCCTCCTTAACGACAAATCTCCCACCCATTTTTCTATCCACAACACATTCACACACATCGACCTCTCATTCTGCTCACCGGAACTATCAATAGACGCAAATTGGAGTACAATAGATGACCTACACAGAAGCGACCACTTTCCCATTCTCATTACTCTCTTTAACAATAGTCACACCCAAAACCAAAGCAACCAGAGTAAACCAATCTTTAAACTACATCTGGCAAACTGGGAAAAAGTACACCAAATACACCAAACTGATAAAACACTACAACAACATAATCCCACTTTCCGATAACGTTAATAAAGAAACTGCCAACATTAATAAAATAGTCCATCAAAGCGCTCACCACTCCTTACCACGAAATTCTCCACATATCTTACACAAATTATTACAAGTACCGTGGTGGAACAAAACCTTAGAAAAATTAAGAAATCAAAAGATGCAAATGTGGTAAGCCCTCAAAAAATCAATATCCGGAAAAAAAATTATAAAATACAAAAAGGCAAACGCTCTTTTTAGAAGAGAACTTAAAACTGCCAAACAAACTGCCATTTCAACATTTACATCCAATATCCAACCTACTACCACATCAAATAAAATTTGGACAAACATTAGACGACTTTGTGGACTAAATAACATAAAACACATCCATACCTAATAAACCCAGAAACTAACCTACCGTTATCAGAAAAATTTACAATAGCCACCATCTTTGCAACACATTGGTCTAAACAAGCCGATAACAGCAACTTCTCTCATATTTTCGTCCAAGCCAAAGCCTCTCTGTCTCACACTCTATCACCTGCATACAAAACACAAAACAGCCCAACAAATAGAAAAAGAGATCAGTATCTCTAAAGGGACATACACCCGGAATCGATAGAATTTCATACCCCATGATACAAAAAACCCCACATACATTCCTAAATAGAATCCTCATACACAACAATCACATTTTTGAATAATTCATCCCCAAATGCTACAAAACCAGCCTCTCCATCCAGATTCCCAATCCAAGCTCAAACAAAACAGATATTAACTCATACCGCCCAATAGCCTAAACTGTCCTGCTTCAGTAAAGTCCTTGACAAAATTATAGCTAAACGTTTATGGTGGTTTGTCAGCAAAAACAAATTTATCCACTCTAATCAAACCGGCTCCAAAAAAGGTAAATCTATTACAGACAATCTACTCTACATAGATCATCTGATAACAGACTCACTCACACACAAAAAAACACTTATCAATAGTGTCACTGGACTTTTCAAAATTATTTGAACGTATCGGCATACACGCAATAGCCACCCAATTCAAAGAATGAAACATCGGTCCAAAAATATTTTAATACATCATTAATTGTATGTCCAACAGGAAAATTAAATGCCGTGTATCCAATTCACACTCCGACAATTTCCTTACCAAAACGGTATACCCCAAGGATCCACCATCTTGGTCATATTATTCCTCATTGCCTACAATAATCTCGCGAATATTATACATCTACACAAAAACCTAAGTTTCACAGCATACGCAGATGACTTTCACATACTTGTAAAATTCAATAAAAATCAAAAAAACCACCAACACAATCTTGACCTATTATTCGCACATATAAGCGATTGGTGCTCCTTTTCAGGAGCATCCCTATCAACCCCCAAATGCAAGCAACTACACATATGTCGAAATCATCACTGCAATTGCTATGTCCAATCCAACAACTTTATACTACAAAAAACAACAACAGTAAGAATCCTCGGTTTAATATTTAACAATAAATATAAATGGAACGACAACATCAATAACTTGAACGCATAACTCAACAAGAAACTGAACATACTTAAATGACTATCTTGTACAAGTTTTAACTGTTACACCAATACGCTACTAAACACACTAAAAACAACCCTTGTATCTAAAGTTGACCATGGTCTTATCTTCTATGGAAGCGCTCCAAAAACAACTCTACATAAACTGCAATCCATACTCAAAACCTCTATCAGGATCGCACTCGGTGCTTTCCGAACAACACCTATAAACAACCTACTTCTGGAAGCTAATATAACCACTATTTCCGAACGCCGAGCATTTCTTACATCTAAATTAATAAAAAACCTATCGTTAGCAACACAATCACCCATACACAACATACTCAAAAAACTTAACGCAAACAAAAACAATACAAACAAAATACCAAAAGTAATATGTAATTGTCTAAACCATTGCTCAAAGCACAATATCCAACTTACATTACTACCAGAAATAATCCCATCAAAACCCCCCTGGACCTTACCCATTAAAGCAATAATTCTTACACTCTCCCATATTAACAAAACCAACACCTGCCCCGCCATCTATCACCAACACTTCCTAACAATAAAAAACCCTTATCTAAACCACAAATTTATCTTCACCGACGGATCCAAATCTGATCATAACACCTCCTAGGCCATAACAGATGAAAAGACCGGCATCAAAATGGGGCTTCTTTTGGATTTCAGCTCAATCTTCTCAGATGAAATTATCGCCATCCACAACGCAATACAACTGATAAAAGGCAATAAAACCAAACACATTATATGCTCCGACTCACTATCAGCACTTAAAGCCATCAACAACATTAACAATACCAACTAGTACGAAACCTCAATTCGCAATTATCTTATACAATACCCAAACATCAAACTATTATGGGTCTCAGGACACCAAAATATAAAAGGGAACGAAATAGCTGACCACCATGCCAAATTCACCCCAAATATCCACTCATCTATACGCAAAACTCAAACCTAACCGACATTACAAAACTTCTAAAATATGAATTAGCTGATCAAAGAAGTAACCGTCTAACCAAAACCTCAACCTGGTACCAAAATCTTAACATAGCACAAAAAATAGCCGAACAATTTACCAGAGCACTACCACAAGAAAAAATATCAAGATTAATGCAAACAAAAATTATCAGACTACGCCTAGGCCATACAAAACTTATACATAAACATGTATAATATTTATGCTCATATTGCTCAACCAATCCACAAATATCCATCTCGAATATATAACAGGAAATATAAATATCCGTTACCATAAACACTCCTGGGAACACCATCTTACAAATACATACATCTGAGAAATTTAGCTGAAGGCCCCTGAGCCATGCTAAAAATACTTAAGTTAGGTTATTAGTTTTAACTTTTACCTTACTGTAACAATAAATAAGAGAATACTCTCTCCACCCTTAACTTTTAAGACACTTCAACACTCAGTTTAAATAAAATAAATAGTTAGAATACCTTTATTCAGTGAATTAGGTAGTCCAGAGGAATTGTTAGAATTTCTTGTTATTAAATTCCATGAATTCTATGACAGACTTATAGGTAATGATATTATTATTACCTATAATTCTGAAGAAATTTAATGGCGTCTGATAGGGAAGTTCTTGTTGAGAGCTTTTCTGAGGGTACTTTCCCTGCAATGGAAATTGAAGATGTCCTGTATTCTATTACCTTCATATTGTAGTGATCATTTTACCAAATTATTTTAGCTCCCTACCCCACTGACTAGGCCATTGACTTCACCATAATAGCAGACAAATAAGAGAGAAGGATTGGTTATTACATATTTCTAATGACAGAAATGTTAACAATAGGGAGTTGGAAATAAGCTTTCGTGTGCTGCAGTCGATTGACTATATATATATATATTACGTTTAATAATAGATGAAATTAATATTAAAATAAAGTTAAATAGTTTAAATTCATTTGAATAAATTCTTTTGCTTGAATTATAAATACAACGCCTACTAAATGAACTAAATTATCTACAATATAGCACACCTAACAATGACTCTAGAGTTATAGTACTCTACAGAGCGTGCTATTAGACGTTAACAACACCAGGAAAACTTGTGGTTTACTGTTTCTACCCTATTTCATGGTCACGGTTAATGTCGGCGCTCATTCTTAAAAAAAAAAAAAAAAAAAAACTTAAGACTCGAGTGCATTTGAATACATGTGTTTAGTTGTTTTTTTAGAAAATAGGATAGAAGAGAGAGGAAGAACGAGTTGTGAACTCTATAGGCGTTGTCCAACATTTAATGGGGAGACTAAGTTGTTAGTGGAAACAGTTGTTTTCTAACCAACTGCTCATCTTTCTTGATTTCAGTTAGCTGACAAAATGAATGTCTTTCGGACGCTGTTGGGATTCCTTCCGGTTTTTAGTTTCAAGTCTATATCCTTTGATACACCTGTAATGGTGATTAGTTTGACCATACTTCCTCAACAATGTTTCAACGATTTTATTTTGATTGTACATTATAGAACGATTAACTCGAATTTCTAAAGTAGGATCACTGAGCAGATCTCATTCGATGATGATTATTCAGATAGCACGTTTAAATTATGTGGAAGGTACTTCCACAGCAATTTTCTTAAGCTCCATTAGAAACTCAACTTTATCTGCCAAAAATATTGAGATCAGCAACACCGCTTCCCAACAAAGACTAACCTGATCCCATGTCTAATAAACAACAAAGAAATTTCTAATCGACGACTACGGCTGTGGTATTGTCCACCACAGACATTCTGTTGCTGCAAACATTCACTGCCTTTCAGCCAGCACGTTGTTCCGCTTAACGAGTTTTATCCTCATTACTTATCTTACCGCAGAAACTACACTCTTTGTATTACGGGTTTGCGTTGCTAAAGTTTTCGAGTCTAGAGTACCACTTGCCGACGATTGTTTGTTTAACAAGTAGAGAGCCTAAGCTTCCCTAATTTAACACAGTTGTAAAAATTTTCATCAGTATCCGGACGAGCACCTTTATAAGGAGATAATTCACGCTTTCGGTTCAGATTGTATTAGAAAAAAATCTAAGACAAATCGGTTTCATGATAAATTGCATCAAATTCGAATCAAAACTAGGAAATCCGATAGAATACCCAGAGTTAAGCTCCTTCTGTGTCACTATAGTTACAAAACTAACCCGCACACCCGATTCAACAAAAAAACGTTATCGATTAGCTGAACTTCAAAAATTATATTCTGGTGTTGTGTGTAAAACATAGAATAAATAAACAACAACCATACAAGTCCTTACATAAATCATATGGTCCTAATGCACTAATAAACACCCGAGGAAAGGGACACACTGTCGCCATATAACAGTGAACAAGGAATTACCCGTTATCAAGCGTCGGCACTTTCAAACACGATTTCATTGCAGGCACCTTACCACAAAACAAAGGACTTTTATTACTGTTTGAATTTTTGCTGATTATTCTTCTTGTTTCTTCTCTTAGAGCTAATCGCAATACAACTCATAAAAAACACATTCATTCGGAATACACAAGGTTAATTTACAAAAAAAGAGCAAAGGCACAAAGGATATTTCTCAATTCCCTTAGTAAAACGATAAGAAACTTCACACGATCACAGACTCTCTATAACCGTCCTTATTTCTCGTCATTCCAGAAAAGACTGCCAATTTTTTCTCTTATTTTCTTCGCTGATTATACATATTCCACCCTCCTGGGGAAGGTGGAAGAAATACGGGCCAGTGCCTCCGCCGAACCAAAATCCACACCAAATAGAGCTCATGTGGACTTAATCATTCATCTTAAATGTGCCCCGTCGTTGAATAGGATTTTCCGTCTGAAATCGGTTTCCAACTCCATTTATTTTCAGTTCCTAGGTCAATTTAATTTTGTGCAAGGCCTGACTTAAATTTGGCCAATGCCATGTTCATGCGCGACGAGGCATAGACTTTTTCGGGATGTCCTGCACACTCCCCTTCACTGTATCAATATTTTCTGCAGACCTCAACATCAGTTGAATTTGTCAACCAAACGACTTATCGTTACTAAAACCTCTAAATCTGACAGATGTAGCTTCTGTAACATAGCCGGTATACACCGCCAATGTTAGAGCGCCTCTTTTTTTCCTTTGACATTTATTAGCTGCCAGTTTAAGTTAATTTTAGAAGCAAATCGAGTCCAATTCGAAGAGTGTCAATTTCAACATGGCGGGCGAAAACCTATTTTTGTCAACATATTGGCTTTTTTTATTTCCGTAATGGCAAGGAAGCTGCAGAGGCTCACAAAGAGACAAGTCAACTTGATGGTGTTGTCTGCTTAATAATGATGCAATGATGACCAACGTTCTGACAGACCAACCGAAGTGTATGATGAACAAATCAAAGTCAAAATTCAGTCATGTCGTCATATGATTGTAAAAGACAACTGTGGCAAAACAAAGAGAAGCACAAAGTAAAGACAGTCAAAACAATCCTAGAGGCTATCGTTAAAGGGAAGATGGACTTTTTACCTTAATCTGACTTTTAACCATAAATAAGGTAATTTATATGTAACATAATTACTAACGGGACATGGCTGTTTCCTGTCATATCTATACCGTTCTAAAAAAGAAAGTCTTCCCTTTTCGTCTATTTTGTAATGATACTGTTGAAGACGTGGAGAATGTATCCTTCTTCAGATTGAAGAGTAATTATTTACTTTCGCGGTCACCTGTAAATGAATGTTAAATTTTTTTCCATTGCTCCTTTAACAGCGGATTTGTGATAAAATAAATAATTGTGATAATAAATCTCAACTCCCTTCCCACAGGATTTATCCCCTCACGGGACTTCGTCACTCTGCTACCATAGAGTTCACACACGCGAGGTAAACTTGTAGGGTTGCATCATGGTGTTTGCTATTGAAACTACTATTTGGCTACCACTTCGCTCTCTCGTATAGAGATACACTAACACAACGTAAACCCTACTTATTTAACTTGCGTTAAATAAGGAACCCTTCGGCGCGATTACTACTTAAAATACCACAAGCAGGGATTGACGCCATATTTACGTACCCCGTCACAGCTTATCACTACATCGTCGTCTGGCTGTCCACACGTCGCTGTTTTTGTGGCAGAGTATCATTCTGTCAATCTAGTATTCCTTGTTGATTTTGATGGCCTGGTTTATGCACATCTGCATTTTGCTGATTATTACGTCGTCCTTAGGTATTTCCTTCCTTTTGTCTTGACACAAAGAAACATTGGGTGTGAGTCTTTCCAACTTTTTGTGACCTTCTCAAAAGAAACAAAAGAAATGAGTAGGAACCGTAGGTACAAAACAAGTCTTGCCATCCAAATATAATGTACAGTAATTAAAAGGCATAAAGGACAATATTGCAGTAGTAACAGATGAGAAAATACCACATGTCAACAGCCCATATAAAAATTTATATATTTTACAAGTACCTGCACCTGTATCTGTTCTAAACCGGTAACAACCTCTGACGGAGCACACGCCCGCAGATCATCAGCAATGATAAAAGAAAAATTACTTTTTTAATTGTCTTCAATGCTTGTAGACAGTTATTTCTTTATTTGAATCAACTCAACTTTGTGTATTGCATATTCCCCGCAGACAAGGGCTTCTTCTTATTATCGCTCATTTTTCCTTTCATACTAATAATGACTATGATACAATGAACTCATAACCAAAGCAATCAAATACCAGCAGCGGTTGTGTGCGGTATATGTCCTGTCACTATTCTTTCACTTTTCATTTCAATTCCGTGTGTAACATGTAATTTTTTTCGATTTAAGCATTTTGGCATAAAATAGCTTAAAGTGTTTTTCTTCTTCAATGTAAGCACAGCCAAAAGATGATATCTTCAAATTCCCAGTAGATTCCCTTGGAAGGCGATTCATGAAATCTAGGACGAACCCAATGGAAAATGCTATTAGGATATAATTTTGGAAAGAAACAACTACCGTAACATCTGTTGTCAACGCAAATTTTAAATTATAGGAAAACAATTTGGTCACTGAACAAAGTGAGAGATTTAAAAGCTTAGATCATTCGCTTCAAAGAGAATCCTGGATGAAATCCGCAGCGATCATCGGGATCGTGATATGTTTTTCAGAATGGTATATGCTGTTTAAAAAGTTTTTTTTTTTAAAAGATTATGCTTTCTGTTGCATTTGCAGGTGCCCGACGTTCCTTGCAACTGTCCTCATATATTCCTTGTGCGGCCTTATTCAAACAAACTTATCAACTTATCCGAGTACCTCTATGGATGGCGTTTGTGTAGTACATACTAAAGGTGACCACCAGTGTATGGATTTTGATTCAGCTGTACCCATAAAATCCCAGTGGCAGGAAACTATTTTCAGTTCACGTCTAGAACCACTGAATGTAAAATTTCGTAGTGTGTTTGGTACTTAAACATTAACTGAAGGGGTAGGGTGTATGACACCTCCAACAAGAGAAAACCCTACGATCGTGCTCTTGTTCCTCCATCAGCCGGAAATGTGACAACAGCCAATGGATCTTCAACTGGTTTATATTTCTTAACATTCACGTACGTAGAATAGTGCATGGTCAATCACCAGTAAGTTGTGTCGAATCATACTTTTAAATAAAGATTTCTTATGATTTCAAATTTCAATTCTATAGTAGGTACTCCTAGGAAACAAATACACAAGAAAACGGTAGTAACGTGGCCTCTACAAGTGTGATGTCCTGGGATCTGTTCACGAGCGTCGATTGCAGTGGATTATTGCAACATATTTACTTTGAGACATGTAAGACAACGCATGTGGAGGTAACATGTCATTTAAACTTTGATCCACGAAAGGTGTCGAATATTGCGAGTAAAATGATCGACTTCAAATTAAGTATATCCAATTGTAAGACTCATGCAACCAGGCGCCCACATAGTGAATTAAAGGTAACAGTAAGTCCCACCGCTCTATAGTACTATGTTTAATTTCATTTAGCTTAAGTGACATATATTGATATAAGGATGCCCGTCTATATTAGCAATTTGGTGAGTAATCCTTTCGATGTGGGTTTGTTTGCCTTTTTTTCCTAGCATTTCGTGTTTGTGTAATGATGGTATGTTCTCTAAGCAGCTAGGTTGTCTGTAGATGTACCTGTTTTGATTTATTTGGTAAGGTCCGGTGTGATGTAGACATTCTGTAAGTGACCTGGTGCTTTGTTGGGAAATGTGTCTAAGAGCTCGTACTCTTGGTACCTTCGTAACCAAGGGTCCACGGATTTGAACGATTTATTCAGTAGGTTACAGATGCAATAGACTTGTATTGTTTTTTGTTTTATTATTAGATTAATACAGAATTGTTATTACTGAGAAACGATTTCACATTAAGGGTCCACAGCCCATTCATTTAAAACGACACGAATTCCTATTTTATCAGTCGTTTTTGGACG